>CAHIKZ030005501.1:697500-762500 GCA_903632075.3 Acanthosepion pharaonis | reverse complement strand
ACTCTAATTAAAGTCATCAATTAAATAGTTTGTGAAAATCTCTTAGTGTGTTTATTATTCTTTTTTCTCCTACTTATATCTCTCGAATGAATACTTTAAAATGTGGTTATTTATCTCTGTCAATTTACCTGGCATTTTTTAAATATATTTTCAGTTACAAATTAAAACTTATTTTTGTCTGAGAGGTTGTACATAATGATATAATCAAACGTGTACCTACTATAGTGTGTAAATCTCCATGGGTCCTACTTATATCATTAAGTGAGTGTCACCTAGAACTTAGTGTGTTTTCTCTGAATAAAGTACCTTTCTTATATCTCTGTCCAATAAATAAATATCTCTGTGAAACATATACTTATATCTAAAAACCGCAGTTCGTACTAAATTGGACATCAATATGAATTGCATTATTTCTATCCTGATAAAACCTACTTAGTGTGTATGAATCAGTTATTTTTACTTATATTATTGTGAGTAACTACTTATATCCTGTGAGTTCCTATTTACATCTCTGTGAGCAAGCAAAAAATAAAAAAATCTAAATGTGAGCTTTATTCACTTATAAATTTTGAGTAAGAACTTAGTGATGGAAATCTATTTGAACTATCATACAATAATTTTGAGAAAGTAGAAAATTTAATCTATCCTTTTTGTTGGTTGTAAGTTCCCAGTTAGATTATACAAAATGAGGACCCACAATAAATCCTGTGAATTACCTGCTTAAATGGTTTCTAAGTACCTATCTTTATGCTGTGATTTTATCTCACTTAGTTAAAATTTCCGTCATATCTCTGTTTAGTACCTGTCTATATCTCTGTGAGTACCTACTTAGTGTGTATATCTCTGTGAGATTGCTAAATATCCCTGACTGTTCAAATATTTAATATCTCTGTGAGTGGGACCTAGATATCTGTGAGTACCTACTTATATCTCTGGGACCTACCTGCTTAGTGTGTATATCTCTGTGAGTCTAGGGCAGAAATATATCTCTGTCATACCTTGAAGTTATTTTATGTGTAAAGTTTGTATATCATTTTAGTAAAAAAAAATTATATCTTTTTAGCACCCACTTATTTTTGCATCTCTTTTTTTTCACCTACTATATCTCTGTGAGCACCTATTATATCTTGTGAGTACCCACTCTTGTCCTGTGAGCACCTTTTTAATGTGTATATCTGATGTGAGTACCTTTCACAATATATCTCTGTGAGTGCCCCTGAATCACTGAATAGTTTCTATATCTCTGTGAGTACCTACTTATATCTCTGTGAGTACCTACTTAGTGTGTATATCTCTGTGAGTACCTACTTATATCTCTGTGAGTACCTACTTAGTGTGTATATCTCTGTGAGTACCTACTTATATCTCTGTGAGTACCTACTTATATCTCTGTGAGTACCTACTTAGTGTGTATATCTCTGTGAGTACCTACTTAGTGTGTATATCTCTGTGAGTACCTACTTAGTGTGTATATCTCTGTGAGTACCTACTTAGATTTTAGCTGTGTTATAGTTGTTATGCGAATATTGAAAGAAGTTTTTTGGTTGAGGTTTTAATTGCTATTTCAGTGGATATGTTACCTTCTGCGTAAAAGTTTTTCTCAACTGATCTGACTTAATTATTTAAATTGTGACAGTATCCCCCCAACCCCTAAAAAGAATCCATACAAGTGATTTCTATAAAATAAATATACACAAAAATTGGAATTTTATTCAAAATTGTCTTTCATATTCCCGAAAGCATTTCACAAATTTGTTTATATTTAAATAAAAATTTTAACTGGAAGCAACAGTTTTAATATAAATTATTCAAAAGAAAAAAATATAATAAAAATACAAATGTTATTATTGCCTTCGCGATGTAATCTATTTGAACTTTAATTAAAGTCATCAATATAAAATAGTTTGTAAAATCAGAAATTGTCTTTCATTATTCTTTTTCTCTGGGAATGGTCGTCACTCGAATGAATATTTTAAAATGTGGTTATTTAATTCTGTCAATTTAATTCTGGCATTTTTTAAATATATTTTCGAATTACAAATTAAAACTTCAGTCTTTTTGTCAAGAGGTTGTACATAATGATATAATCAAACGTGTATGCATGTATATAATGAAAAGGAAAACGTCCATGGGTCCACATTGCACCGGACATTAAGTGGGGTGTCACACTCAGAACTAACGCTAGTGTTTTACATGAATAAAGCGCCTTTCTGATATCAACATCCAATAAATAGCTTAAGGGATCAAAACATATATGAAGAGATAAAAACCGCAGTTCGTATTAAATTGGACATCCAATATGAATTGCATTATTTCTCTCAGATAAAACTCGTAATGGGAAAAGATTGAATCAGTTATTTTTATGTTATATTATTGCATTATTTACAAAGGCAAATATTATTTCGCATTAATACACTGGCAAATGAATAACATCAAGCAAAAAATAAAAAAATAAATAAAGGGAGCTTTATTCAGAATAGAAATTTTAAAGAAATGCTTGAAGGATGGAAAATATATTTGAACTATCATACAATAATTTTGAGAAATTAGAAAATTTAATCTATATTTTTGTTGGTTGCTAAGTTCCTCCAAGTTAGATTATACAAGTGGGTGGGGAGGCACAATAAATCCTGCTTGAATTAGTTAACAGCTAAAATGGTTTCTAAGTAGACTATCTTTGCCTGCGGTAGATTTTGCAAGTCACATTATTTAAGAATTTCCGTCATTATACCTTTTTACGAGCTGTGTCGCTCATGTTGCGGTGTGTTTTTATCATGTCACCATCTCTAGACTGATTGCTAAATGAGACTATGGAGCCCAGACTGTTCAAATATTTAACCCAGGGCTGGAGTGGGACCTAGATGTCAATTTAGTAGCAACAGCAAAAAGGTGGGACCTAAAATGCCAATTTAGTAGCAGATTATTTGAGTCTAGGGCAGAAATACTAATTACAAACTTTATACGTTGAAGTCTTTATGTAAAAGTTTTGAAGATCATTTTTAGTAAAAAAATGAATACCTTTTTAACTTGGACCAGTATTTTTGCAAGGCTTTTTTCACACATCACTATACTTAAGATGGTGGGTCATATGGAAGGGATCTTGTCGCGTACGACTTCTTTCAATGTAAACTGATGAGAAGGTACAGCCTTTCTACAATGGCAATGACGTCTTTGAGCAGGACAGTGCGCCCTGAATCACTGAATGATTTCTACAAGAATGGTCTCAGTAACATGAAGAAAACTTCGCTATGTTTTTTAAATAACTAAATTGCCCATATGTATATCCGAGTGAAAAAGTTATAGAGTGTGTTGGACCAACGAGTTCGTTCTACACATCTACGCAACTTGTAGCGGTTAAATGAATTTGTGCCAGATCACGGTGGAAATATTTAGATGTTTTTTGAACCCATTCTTTTGTAGACACGAACATGACCAGTATCTTATTAGACAAGTGGCTATAATGTTTTTCCTCATCAGTTTATATACATTTCTAGTATTGATCCCAATAAGAGATGAAGACGAATTTTAATTTTAAAAAAAGCTACTGATTATATTATTTTATAGATTCCATTCAAATCGATTATTTATCTGAGTTTTATGCATACAACTGCTGAAAGGAATCATAATTCATCTCACCTGAAGATTCTAAACTGTGGTATTCGAAATTAACCAGCAGAGCTTCATTTTTATTTCGAGTGTTTCTTTAAAATGTTTCCATATGAATAGCATTGGATTTTAAGGAATTATTTATATTTATAGAATCCAAATGTGATTTCTTCAGCTAAACACATATGGGATTATATCCACTTGTCTGCCGAGGAACTTCTGTTAATGATCGCGGAATGGTGCTGCTAAAAAATAGTATAAAAGAAAACAGTACGAAGTGTCATTTTTTTTCTGTTTTATCTCGTTATCACAAGATATGGTAGTAAGAAGATGAGTATCGTTTCCTCTCTCGAGAAGCCATTGGTACAAAATATATCCAATATTGCATTAAACACAACAAAGCGTACAAAGGCCATAAACCTATTTGGTTACATGAAGATATACTTAATATTACCAAACCCAAAACACCAATAGTATTATCCGACGTTCTATTTAGTTTACACTAATAATCGCAACGTAACGCCGCTACACAAGGAATACATGTTGTCTGGACAACTTCGGCTAAACAGAAGAACGACATAACCTGAGTGAGATCTAACTCTTTCTGTTTGCACTTGTTATCTACCTATCGTGGACGTTTTCAAGTTTAAAGCAACGTATTCACAAGTAACAAGACAATTACAGGCTCTGTCTTCTTCTGATCACAGTTATCAACACCAGTTTCTGTGATCAATTGCACAGTTAGCTGAATATATCTACAATCTATTAGCTATTCATTATCTATCTATCTATCTATCTATCTATCTATCAATTCAGTATTTAGCCCGTTAACGCTAATTTTAAGTAATAACTTCAGTCTTGGATTTTTCTATAATGAATTGATAAAAACTGAAAATCTTTCCATTGAGGCAAATCATCTGATTTAACGTGTATGCATTTAACATGCATTAAAATGAAGTATTCTAATAATATAAACGAGTGATAAAAAATCTCAAAATATGCATCTACACATAGCGCACAATTTGAGCAAATATTTATTGTTATATCACAAAAGACATCATCAGAAGACAAAGTTACTCGTACATTGAGGGAAACTGATGAAAACTACAAATGTTATGATTTTTTCGTTTTTCGTATTTTTCTAAGATGAAACTCTATCGAAATTGTAAAAAGGCATGATAAATAATTGCTGATTATATATTCTCACAGAAACAATATAGAGAAAGTAAAAACTCATGTTTAGAAATTGTACAGAGCCTCTCAATAATGGTAATGGTGAAATTAACCTTTTCTATAGCGGAAACATTCGACAATAGCAGAACAGTTAATGTTAATGTTGGTTATATTTTATAAAAGCTTTCTCTCAAAATATTTTTTTCTTTCAGAAAAATAAACTTTCTAAATTCACTAACTGTTATCGCGCTTTCTAGTTTTGAAGGGAATTTCCTTCTAAACATTTTGTTTAGTATGGAATGTCAACATCGGCAGTATGGAATGTCAACATCGGCAGTATGGAATGTCAACATCGGCAGTATGGAATGTCAACATCTAGATTTCCACTTTTAGTTGCATGTACTACCCATTTTAGTTTTTGTTATTTGGTAAATTTATGTGTGATTGTGTAGACCTAATGACCTAATGACCATTCTTTTTAAGACCTAAATGACTGATTTACTTGAAACCATTTTAGGTGCAAATAAGTAATTATCTATATAAAAATCTAAATATTAATCTTCCTGTCTGTGAAAATGTTTGGTTTCGTTCGCGTTAGGGCAACATGAACCTGTGGAATTTCCAGTTGCGTGCAAACTCCACACAGTCAAATATCATTTTGAAACAATCTTCATAAATTCAGTTACAAACTTGTGCGCAATTGTGTTTGCCTCATGTTGCAAGTAATTTGAGAATAGAGTGAATTACAAAATGTCTTCTTATCGTTTCTTAAATCGATAACTAAGCTCGGCCAGCAGCGAAACGCCACCGATGACTGGATCAATGGACAAAGGCTTTCTAAGGCTCGACATGATGTGAACTGTTATGGTAACGATCCACACAGAAATTGTCGTTAACTGTGAAAAAGAGTGTGGGGAATGACGGTTTAATTACAGTAGAACCTGTTTTACGAGATGTTCGGAGTCACTCGAATTGTAGCTGAGAACGAGAACACTTGACTGACAATGACCAACCACTGAAAAATCATAGATATTCATACCATCGCTCAAGGACTTCGACTTGCTGACTACAAGTAAATGTGAATTTATGATAGAGGAAACGGGACAACAGACGAGTGGTTAGATTTTTTTCAATGATGTAAGCACATAAAAGGAGTTACTTGAAAACTTATCAGCATTAAGACAAACAAACTTATTTTATAATACACTGAAGTAATATGACCACCTGCCTAATGAGGTTTTGGTCATTCATTTGACCGGAACATAGATTTTAACCGATCAGACATGGATTTCTAAAGATAGGATTTTAACAGCAGATCATTTAACTGAAGCAGCGTTTATGCAGAGCGAACATTTTGTTTTAACACATCGCATGACTTTTTCAATCGGAGTGAGATATCGGCAATTTAGTGTCATGGGTGACATCTTCTTTATGCTACATAAATCATTCCGTTGCAATTAGTTCAGTGTGACAGGGTGCATTGTCTTGCTGAAAGATGCCTTTGCCATCATAGAAGCTTCATTGAAAGAGTGTATCTTGTTATCAATTTTTTTGAGGTAGGTCGTACGTGACAAAGTACCTTCAACATAAAGGGTAGAACCTAGTATTTTGATAGAAGGTCCCGTTTTGACACTCGTAGTCACATTAAATACTCTTACAACAGTATCTGTTGGCTATCATAGGCAATCTAATTGACCTGAATCAATGTATCCCTATACACAATAAGGATCTATGTATTGTGTATTTTGTATTCATTCATTTCCTCGTCGTGACTGAAGTTATTTATAAATTCTTCCACGGTAGTCTCTTCTTTTGGCTCGTATACGGTAATCATCAGCCCACTAATTCTTAACCAACCATTTGTTTTTTTAATCGATGTTGATTAACCTTTCTCAAATCATTCTCCATTAGGCACTCGTCATAACTAAATGTATTCACTCATAAACCGTGATATTTCACAAATATTCCGATCTAGTCAGCCGACCATGGCAATTTAGTTTCTTTCAGCTGGAAAGCAATATTTAAAATCATTTTCACTCATCCTGGGTTAAGAAAAGTTCAAGGAAACCAGCTGGATTTCTCTCAGACAATGTGCACAATCTACTTCCCCTTTTGATTAGGTGTCAGAAAACGTAGCGCGCATCGAGCAGAAACCTTCGTCACGCTAAGTTCAATGTGCAAAATATTCTTAACTCTCTCATGAGGTATGCTAATAACATTGGATAGTTAATTTATAGTCATTTTGCCTGTCATCCGTCACCATGTAGTGGACACGATCAATGTTTTCCTCGGTGGTGGCAGTTGCCCGAGGTCCAGATCTTGGGTCATCTTCAATCTTCATCTTGGGTCACTCCCTTCCCCTCTTAAATTCAGCACTGTTGATAAAGCCGGAGCGGCATTACCTTAAGTTAGTATGAATGCCCTTGAGAGCTAAATCCTTTTTCTGCACCGCCATACCAAATTTGATTCATTTTCAAGAGAAGTTGCTACTTGTTATTTTTGAAGTCTTCTTTGAACAGTCAGATATCAGTTTATGTTGAAATGAACAATAACCTTATTAATAAAAAGAGTTGAAATTAATGCATGCACGATTTCACAGCTCTAGCATCACTCCTTCATAGTCAGCCTATGAACTTTTCAGCTTACCCTCGTATAATGCTAACAAGCTGTAATGGGTCTTGATAGATTTTCGTAACGTTTAAGATGTTAGTATTCGTTATTAATTTTTCATGTGTTTGGTATATATTCATATATATATATATATATATATATATATATATATATATATATATATATATATATATATATATATATACATGTTTTAAATGTTATAATCTTCAGGTTGGAGGTATTTCTTAAAAGCAGCATGATGAACTGGGGAACACTGAGAATTGTTAAAAAATGTAAGCGAAAAAGCAATTCGATTTTGTAGCATTTTTATTCTTCAAAACAGAAGCCAAAATTACCATGAAGGATCCTTTTTCATTTGTTTTATTTCTTGCATTTAAATATTTTTTCTTAGTAAGCCGATTTCCAGTTTTTTGCGCTGAAGGTATCATTGAAACGAGAGAACATGATTATTTTTTCTTATCGAAGGCTGTGTAATTTTAGACTATTTTTATGGAAATTAGTATGTATCTGCCAAGATAAAATGAAAACGAAAAACTTTGAGCAATAATATCAGATATTCACTTGTTTCTGTCTGATGAATTAAGGCTTGTCGATTGTAGAACATTATGTTTTGAAGATATAAACTTTTATTTCCGATCCTAAAAAAAATGTTTAGCTTATTTATTTTTAATAGACAGCAAATCAAATATGAATCTCAGAATAGAACTGATTTTCCATTTTGTAATACGGTAATGGAAACTAAGATGACTTACGGAAAAAAATGAACATTCATTGACTTAAACATGTCATTTTCTTTGCTTGGTAATGAAGGTGTCTGAATACTTACACCCTCGTGTATAATATGCAACCGTTTGCTTATATTAATCACCATATGGTCTCCCCCGTGCATCTCGCCCTGCTCAGTTGTATTAAAGAATACCTTCTTCGTTGTCAGTTTTCTCAAGAAATAATGTTTTTTTCCTCCTTTTCCACAGATTAGATAACTGACAAGTGTTGAAGTAAAGATCGGTAGAAACGTTGCCTGACGACATCAAGAATAAGATGTAGTAGGTCAGTGGTCCCATTAAAGTTATAAAGAATAATATTCGTTTGAACATTTTGTTTATGCATATATATATATATATATATATATATATATATATATATATATATATATATATATATATATATATGCATGCACACACGCGCTGACACATATTTATCAGTTACTGTAAATGCATTACAGAGTTTGTAAATAGTTGTAGATAGACGAAGACGAACGGGGATTTCTAAACTATTAATCTTTTTGCTTTAACAGAATGTTATTTATTATCATTTCCCATCTAAGTAAGTAATCCATGTAGTGACCACAATTATATAGACAATAGTGACAGTGTCTTACGAAAGATAATCATCGGCTCTGGATGTATTTTCACGATGCTCGTCAGCTAAAATCTCTTTAATCCATTTTAAAGGATAATCATCAGATATGACCAAGTTGTACCTCTTTTGTTTTAGTCTCTAACCTGAGAACATTTGAAATATCCACGATAAATAACTGTACAATATTACACATTAGAGGACTAAGTCATAGCGCATAGATTATTAGAAACAAGACTTAACGGCGAGCAATTACATTAAATGCCACCTTCATAACTTCATTTAAGAATAGCAACATTTGTGAAAATTATATGTGCAACACCCCAACATCACATTAAACACAACAACCACCATCATCATCATCATCATCATCATCATCATCATCACCACGACCACCATCATTTGAAATAGGCACCTGATTTCTATTTATAAACAATCTATATTACAACTGTTGGTCTGCGCATTCATTGAAAAAATCCGTTCTTTTGCCAAAAAACATACCGTTCTTTGCCAAGGATCAAACCTAATTATTTATAAATTTAGGTTTCGGAACCAACTGATAGATATGTGTTCTTGAGCAAAATAATCTGGGTAAAGAGGATGTGCCTCCCTTAAAAAGAGAAATAATATAGCCATTATTTACTAGTATATAATGGTCCACGCTGTATAGGTAATTACCTGATTTTGTTTATTCAGCTTGAATATTGCTATGCATTGCCGTCCAGTTAGTATTATTAATATCTTATATAGATGTTCCATATTTTTAATTTTTTCTACAGCCTCCTTTAAGAAGTTTCTTGAATATAAAATTTAAAAAAAATTTGTTAACTTTACGACTGATTAAACTACCTCTACCTTCAACGTCCTTTCAAAACATTGAACATGTCATATTTGTTTACAATCAAGATATATTTGTCGCTTACATATTTTCCACAATTGTCAATAATGGCCTGTCTATGTTCTGGTTTATCATGGCATAAAAAAACTCACCCATCTCAACCCTTTGAGCTTACTTTTCTATTTAGCGTAGATCTGACATTTAATTGGTTAATCAAGGCACACCCATGAGTCTATTTTTAATTCTGACCTTATGTCCCCTCCCACTTTAACTTTCGGAAAAGAGGTAACATTTGTTTTTAAATTTCCTTAAAAATCACTAAATCACCAGTTACTTACCATCGCTTGAAGAAGTATAATTAAATTATTGAAACATGAAAGCTTTTGTGTAGCAATTTCTACATGTTTTTATTATAATCTCTTATAATAATAATAATAATAATAATACATTGCCCTACTTTGTATTTAGCACTTTTTCAAAAGTAAATGCAGCGAACAGTGGAATTTTACTCGATCTGTTCCTTCTCTCATTTGTATATATATATTTATATATTAAAGAAAAACAAAAACATAAAACTCTTATCCAGATACAGTCTAGAATAAAACCGACAATACTGCAAAAAGAAAGAGAAAGGAAGGTCTTAAAACAAAATTACCTCCTCAGTAATGTGCTCGAAGCCCAAAAAACGTTTACACCGAATAAAAAAAGGATGTTTACGAACGTTTTCACCTATATAAATATATATATATATATATATATATAGTTATATATATATATATATATATAGTTTTGTACATATATATGCAATCATTTTAAAACCCTTTATTCAAATCTGCAATCACAAAATTGAAGTTAGGAAGTGTTGTGAAAGCCAAACTCATAAGCCTAGTCTTTGACCTTTTAACTATTGGATGATTGCCCTACCAGTGAGCGTTGTTTATGCTGCGAGCAAGCACTGGACAGATCCATTAAAAGACACAACGGTGATGATAATCCGACAGGAAATAAAATACCAATGACAAATTAATTGGTAGGAGAAATATAAAACGATTTTGCTCGGGGAAAACCTGATAAATGACATAGAGTTTTATATTCGTCTCTGCAACATTCAGGAATCAGTGAGCGCCTATTTGCTCATAGGCAGGTCCTTCTATTTTTCAAGCACTGGCGTCTTCGTCATCATCTTGTCTGAGTGAATGAATAACGATAAAATAAAAAAATACTTTGTGGATGAGACCAAAGGGTAACAGGGATAATTTTACTATTACATGCTTCAAGTTTGATGATATGACGAAATCACCGTGATAGATAGATAGATAGATAGATAGATAGATAGATAGATAGATAGATATGAACAGATAGGTAGATGGACACACACACACACACATACACACACACACACGTATAGGTAGATAGACAGATAGATGGATATGAACAGATAGATAAAGCAATTTAAAATATACAAACTAATAGATTGATAGATAAGCGAGAGAAAAATATAGATTATTGAATAAATAGATTATTATGTAGATATATATATAAATTCACTAGATATTATATATACGAAACATTTAAGGATGATGGCTATATATATATATATATATATATATATATACATGTGTGTGTGTGTGTATGTGTGTGTGTAATATATGTATATATTGTACATACATACATACATATATATGTAGATATTAATTGACGTTGATAACCTATTCGACAACCAAAGAAGCAAATCAACAGAATAGACGCTCTGTGGAAATTGTCTGTAAATTAGGGAAATAAAGAAAACAAAATAAGATCGAAATAGAATTGATGTTTGTGTATTTAACATAAATAAATACAAAATTTAAAAGGATGAATGTCTTCTTTAATTTAACCTGCGGTGACAGTCGTAGAATTTCGAAATGCTAAATTTCCTGTGAAAAATAGATAAGTAAAGTCTTATAAAAAACACTTAATTCAATAATCTAAGTAAATAAGGTAACGACGATGGATACATTTATGAGCAACACTCTGAAAGGAATTTTTAAAAATTTTATTAGCAATGCGTTCTATTCAAAAATGCATTTGGTTTCATATCAATCATTTTAAAAGGTAAATGAATCAATATTTAAAAACAAATTGAAATTATAGCGTCAATTTCAGTCAAATAGATTTGTTATTGAATATAAAATCATGTGTTATTCAACAAATGCAAGATTTATGAATGTTAGATGTGGTGAGCATTTTCCTTCAGACCATATTAAGATGTTAATCGCCCTGTGCATAAACCCACTTATATATATATATATATATATATATATATATATATATATATATATATATATATATATATATATATATATATATATATGTGTGTGTGTGTGTGTGAAAAATATCGTGTGTAAATAGTATCGATTTTAGGTAAACATTTTCTCTCTCCCTCTTTCTATCTGCTCAATATATGTTTAAGTTCATACACGCTGAAGAGATGCAACAGGAATGTTGAAGTGATGTTTTTCGGAAAAGAATGGATATATAACGCTCGACATCTTTTATTATTTCACATTATTAGAAATATGATGCGAATATTTGGAAATAATTAGGATAGAATCCTTCTTCATTAAGAAATCCCTAATCTTTAGGAATAACATGTCAAAATAAAACTAACAGCATTTGCCCTCAGGCATCATTAATCAAAACAAAAAGAACACACGATCATTTCCATTTAAAAATTGGTTCAGGAAGGAATTAAATTCGCTGATGTTTTCATCATATACGTGCAGCTCAAAGAATTTGTAAGCGTCAAGTAATCAACATAATATTCACTTGACTCAACAATGAAATAGTTTTAACGAACTAATTCAAAAGGAAATATTGAACATCTATAATATAAATTATAGTTATTAAAAATCGGAGTAAAGATAGTGAAACACTTACAAGCTTAGCTGTTAATCTAGTACTATGCTTAAATTTATAATGTCGATGTAGCAAAGAGGAAAGTTCACCAGAAGAATTACTATGAAGACATATGATATTTCTGTCTGTGTTTGACTGCTTTTATTATTATAAAAGTTAAATTTCTTTTTCGCTTGCTGCTGATTATATCTCCCTTATAAAAAGCTTATGATTTAAGTGAACATATACAATATCGCAATCCCCAACTATTGAATGATGAGGACCAATTTAGGGTTCTATTGAAAAAAAAAACAAACTTTAAAATAAATCATTTTAGCTTAAGATCATTTGCCGAATTGCTTTAGAAAATTTTTTTTTCTTTGTTTTTGTTTTAATCGCATTAATTTGATTTTTTATCTTTTATAAAAATATTTATTTATATAGGCGATTAATTTAATTTAATTCTTTTATCGCCTATATAAATATATAAAATATATATTTATATAGGCGATAAAAGAATCAAATTAATGCGATTAAACACGTTTAAAATAAATACAAAAAAACTAAGTCAGTATTACAATTTGTGTTGAAGACATTTTCATATTGATCAATTATATTATTAAAATCTGATTTTTATATCTGTATGTCATTTCGAAATAGCCGAAACTGCATTGTAGTCCGGGGTATTTAATTAAGATACTCGCTAATTATAGTATATTGTATCCATTGCTAGATCAGATGCTTAGAAAGTTGTTTCACTGTGTTGTGAGAGACAATTTTTCTCTCCTGAATCTATCTTCCATATCATTCATTCGTCGATGCTTAGAATATTGCTATCATATATGGACCGGTACTCCTGCTATTTACCTTGAGCCCCTTGATAAAATCCAAAAAAGAACCATCAATATCTGATCTGGCGACTCGACTTCAGTCACTTTCCCACCGCCGTAAGGTTGCTTCTCTGTGTCATATATTATACTTTTATGGTATTTGTTTAAATGAACTCTTCGCTATGGTACTTAGTCTTATTGAATTTAAGTGCAGTACTAGACTGGCGTCGTAATCTCATCAATTGACACTTGAACTGGCTAGATGTAGCCGTAAGTTCTATACTAACAGTTTCTTTCCTCGCACTTTTTGCTTGTTTAACTCCCTTCCGCCTCCATGATTTCCAGTCAACATTAATCTGCAAAAATTTAAATGCAATGTCATTCGCTATCTACTGTCCTCCTGATTACTCTTTCCTCTTCCCGCTCATTATTAATGTTTCTGTTTCTAATTTTTCCACACCCTGTAACCCCTTGTGTCTTAGAGGTATTACCCCATGCTTTGCATGGGGTAATACCAATTTAAAAAAAAGAAAAAACTTAAAACTTAAAAAAAAAACAGGTGGTTTATAACAAATATGTTATCATTTTTGGTCAGTAGAAAAAGAAAGATTCGTCAAGAGATGTAACGTATTGTTATTCTACTGTTCTGTTTTTTATTTAGTGACACAACGGGTTATTCGGTTGTATAGTAGCCTTTATAGGGAATATTTGATTAAGTTTACAAATACAATTCACCTTTAATTTAAAGATCTTTGCCAGCGTTTCATTTTCTCGGTCCCATTCTATTTTATTTCTTTTCTCGACTAAAACTCAATTTTCCTGTCCTTTCCGTCATTTATCTCATTTTTCTTGCCATTTCTTCATCCGATTATCTGTATTTATTTTCTAGACCTGTTTACCATCTTCTACGCCTCGTTAACTCGAATCTATCGTTGCGGAAGACGCTAGCATAATGACCTTTTACTATAACATTTTCAAGCGATAGTAAATTGCTCTGACTGAAGGTCAAGTCTCAAACATCGAACATACTTGAACTCCACATATACATTTTCCAATTTCCCTTCCTACAATGTCTTGCATGGTTGTCTATTTTGTAGATACTTCAAACCTGCAAGCACCATTTTTGTTGCGAGAAAAAATGATATGGAAATGAGAAAGAATTCATGGTAGTTTTTATGAGGTGGTGCTGAAAAATTCTCAACCCAACTCACTTATCAAAATCTGTTCAAATTAATTTATTTTAGAATCCCTTGTTTGTCTGACCGAGAAATTTTCAGTACCGCCTCTGATATTAGACAATCAATATTATTCTACTTGTTCTTACGTTATTTATTTAGTACGTTCCATACGTCCTGTCATTGCCCCAGATGAACCATTGAATTTATATTGCGAGAAAAGATGGAAGAAAAAGATATATTAGAGACGCTGTTTGGTTTAAGAAAAAAAAATCATACATAATGATCAGAAAGAAAGAAAGGGAAAACACAGGAAGGTAATAATATGTTTAACGTCTGCTTCAATGAAATGGAAAACCTTGTCAATTGTGAATCTTTTCATTTTGTACACTCTTCTTTAAATAATGATCTACATTCATACTTATGATTGTTAATGCAATATTTGACTAGAGCTGTTAAACTCCAATATTTAACAATGCAGTAGGGCCATTTCTATGATTATAGCTGCACCCGTGAAAACTGCAAGGAGCTTATTCAATCGTTAAATTAAGAATTATGATTAATCAAAAAATTCAAATGAGATAACCATGAAATTTTATACTGCTAATTATATTTAATAAATATATTGTGTACTCTTTGTGGGCTGGTTCCAATAAATTCTCTATAAATGCAACGCCAATCGCCATCTGCTATCTTCTTGAATCCCGTTCATTATTTGTTCCTTGTTATTTTTTCAATCCTCCCTTTTCTCTCACCCCCTGTAAGCTCCTGCGTATTAGTGGTATTTCCGTCTTGCTTGGGGTGAAAATGATTGAAAAAGAAAAAAAATTAACACACGATTTTTATTTAAAAAAATGTCAGAGTTACTCTATAATGCAAATTGTATTTTCGACTTGTAAGTTCCTGTCTGAAGTATAGTTAAGGAATATGTAGAGGCAAGACGAAGAACATAGACTTACATTATAGAAAAATGGTACAAAATAATAAATCATCAATGTTTGTATCTCTGCGAGTGTGTATGCGTGTATGCATGTATAATGATGAGAAGTAATATTGGAAAGTTCCTGAAGAGTGCTGACATTACACCGTTGAAAGAAAATACATCCATATATATATATATATATATATATATAGGGTGCGATGGGTAAATTGTCACCATTTTATATTTTTAATTTCGAGCATACGCGTTGTTTGTTTTTGATTTTGTTAACTGCATAGTATAGTAGGGTCAGTTGGGCACCATCTGTGTGAAAAAGAGTACCATGACACAATTAACTCCGCCAGTATGCTGTATTGATTGGCATTCGCGCCGGATAATCCAATACGAAAATTTCAGAGTGTTTAGGTGCCAATCTGGCAGTGCCGAGGATTCGGAAAGAGTTGGATTACATATCCAGTCAATATCATGGTTTTTGGAGAGATCACTAGTGATGGCAACGTTATGCCACCATTCATCTTCCTACAGGGCCTCAGATTCTATACGAATGCCTATATCAAGGGACTTGAGGAGGGAGGGCTGTCCTGGGTCAAGAGTCGGGCTTCTGGAAGATCCTATGTCTAGTAGAAGGACTCTGCACTATGCCACACAAGAAGGAGAACACAGTCATGGCTGTTAGATAATTTCTGTGACCACATCACCCCTTATATATGTGTGACGCGCAGTTGAGCAAGAGACCAACAAAACACCTTGTAACACCAAAGATGGTAGCATTC
Organism: Acanthosepion pharaonis; assembly: GCA_903632075.3. Lineage (NCBI taxonomy): Eukaryota > Metazoa > Mollusca > Cephalopoda > Sepiida > Sepiidae > Acanthosepion > Acanthosepion pharaonis. The sequence goes on along the minus strand of CAHIKZ030005501.1, from coordinate 746,298 downwards.
AACAACTTAATCAAGAAGAGCTGCAAAAGAGTCCGAAGTCGTCTGGAGGTCGTGGTTGAAGCCAATGGCTATTTAAAAAAATATTCCTCTATAATATTTCAAGATAGTTTTGTGTAATTTTGGTAAATATATCTGTTAAAATGTGATGTCAGAGTTATTTTTATTTTTGTGTATTTTAGACGACAATTTATCCATTGCACCCTATCTATCTATATATATATATATATATATATATATCAGAATACATACATACAAATATATTTACAGGTTTCAGTTCGAAATTCCAATCACCTGAAGAAAGCCAGAATATGGCAAAGATTCCGAATAATGTAAATAGTGTACATAATTACAATATCTCGTATAGACAGATATACAAACATATTTATGTCACTATACATACATATATATACATATCATTATACATAGATACATATATATATAGATAGATATATCACTATACATATATATCACTATACATACCTACATATATATCGTTACACATAGACACACATATATATATATATACTATACATATATATATCACTATACACACACATATCATTATGCATATATATATGTATATATATATATATATATATATATATATAAACTTCGTGTTAGTGATTTGGGTTATTAGTCCACGTTTCTTCAGCATTGTATTGGAACGATTCTGCGATGGCTAACAAACACGAGATTCTCAAAAATTTTTTGTCTGCTTTTGCTGAACAGAAAGAAATGCGCGACCCATCCATAAAAACCATTATCAAATTATCCAGTAACTTTCTCACCTGAATGGAATCGATATCGTCGATGATATATAAATGTAATCGCACAATGTCTTTAACCTTCTTCACCAAAATGACAACTGCATGATCGCTGTCTATGCACTCAAGAGGACGATTTCGAAGAGGATATTCACCAAATTTTATATACAAAATAGATTATTTACTAGAATAAAGGTATATTTTCTAAGCCTCGTCCCGGGATTTTTCAATGTTACTTCCTATATATAACACCAATGCATTGGATTATGTTGATAACCCGCTTTCTTATCATCCACAATTTATCACTGAATTAGTTTCTTCCGTCACCTCAAACGCTATGTGTTTGGGAGATTATTTTGCGGGAAATTGATGTGAGCCCAGTTTAGAGTAAATAGCCATCCTTAATGTTGCTTGTTGCAAGCTTTTACCCTCCAAGGAATGACAGTTATTAGAATAAGTTTATAGCAGCAGGAAACCAGAAAATGAATTCAACACACACACATATAAAATTGAAATGTTTTTTTAAGAAACTCTATTGTTATAAAATCAACGAATTCTTTAATTTCTGTCTTATAAACAGCTTGAAGGTTAAATGTGAACTAAGAATATTTTGCATTTCAAGAAAGAGAGAAAATAGATTTTGTTGACAGAAAATAGATACCAACGGGAGAAGCCCGAATTTAGTAATATTGCCAGACAGGAAAAGAAAAAAAAATCAACATTCACATAATTCTAACGATATTTGCATTGCAAATCTTGTACGTTTAATCACAAATAGGTATTTGGGATTTTTGTTGTCGACTTTATGTCTCTGCCGTCTGCACAAGTAAGAAAATATGTTAGCAAAACATCTTTGAGAGCATTGCAGTGCCATACACTACGTGGAAATGAAAAGAGTGACCGTATAATTTTCACACGAAATCATCGCTTCTCTTTTTATCAAATGCTGCAAGCATATCGCAGTTAAAAACGAACATTCAAGAAATAATGTCTCAAGTAAACTGCAGATAACCATGACTTTCATTCAAGCCGAAGACGACAAATTGGCTTGAGTTTCGATCATTAAAAAGTCTATTAATTTTTTTAAAAAAAAACATCAATAGAAAATTATTTCTAACAAATGATTGAAGTCAGTGATTAGTTCTTTCAAGTGTAAATGAGTTATGTTAATACGGATGTTTGGAATAAACTTTATGGAATTTTATATAGTATTTAATCACTGACCCAAAGTATCAAATTTCTTTGGTCGGTTTTATAAAAAGAAAGATATCACTTAGAATGTCTTTTGTTTGTATTATCCATTATTTGGGCCTGTGTTCATCACCTACAGAAATTAACAAGTAGCTGAATAATAATAATCGTTTATAAATATAAGTAAGACTAAATATTTCTTGTGTGTTTCCTTCTTACACCAGCAGAACAAAACAGCTCGTCTCGTTAAACGATCATTTTGCATAAATGATTAAAATACAGCGTTTACAATATACGCGGTAACATTTCATTTGCATAACGATTTCTAAAAGCATATTTTTATAAATATTTCATCTATTATTTTTAATTTAAATTTTTTAAACTTTACATATCTAAGCAATGTTTCAGTCAGTATTTTTTAATTCATTATATTTGAAAACAATATATCTGCCTTGTCAAAATTCAGTCATAATTAGTAAAAATATATAATAATAAGAATATCAGAAAAATTATTAGTGTGATTAAATTTAAAGAAAACAAAATAAATAATTAAATAATAAAATAATAAATAAATAATTGGGTTTTAAAAAACGATAAAGAAGCGAAAGTAAAATTTTTTAAAAAAAGTTTTATAGAATTCTATAATTTTAGGCCTGGTAACGTTAGTCACAATTTTATTTCCTTTTTGCGTTCTTAATAATTATTGTTTGTTTCGTCTTTCATTTCACATTGCTACAAATTAACCAAGAAGAACCGAAAAAACGTATGAAATTATCTAAGTGAAAATAATCTGTTTAATTAGATTTTCTTAATAAAAACATTAGAAAATTATGTAAATACGTAAATCTAGTCTGTTTGTTGAATTGCTATTTATTATTGGTAAAAGCACTGGGTGCACGTTGGAGTAATGGTTAGCGGCTTGGGTTTAGGAATTGGAGAGCGTATTTCGAATTTCAGCCGAGATCATTGCATTCACTTACATGCTAATAACCTTCGGAATGGTATGAATCTATCACTTTTCCCCAGAGAATAACATATGAACATTAACATCAATCTTAAGCGAGTCTGTCATGTTTCATTCAAGCGGTAAAAGAAGGAGAACGTGATAGAAAAAAACTGGAAAAGCTATGAAAAAAGAAAGTTGTGAAGATTGACGGAAAATAAATTAAATATAAACAAACGAATTTAGAGTAGAAAAGGCGGAAAAAGAAAGAAAATAAGAAGGAAAGAAAGAAGGAAAGAAAGGGAGAAATCTAAAAAATAAAAAAGAATTGCCGAAAAATAAAAAAGAAAACAAGCAATTAGCTGAAAACAAATAATTTCTCGAGTGAGGGACACACGGAAAAAGAAAATGAAGAAAAATTATCTGAAAGTAGAAAACAATATTACAAAAAAAAAAAAAAAATCATGTAATCGTTAAAAGTTAAAACCGAAATAAAAAGACGGAAGAAAAAATCATCTTAAAATAAGTAAAAGCTAACCGAAAATGAAAGAGTAGGAAAAAATTGTTTTGAAAGAAATAAAGAAACAGATAGAAACAAAAATTAATTTAGCCTGAATTGACTGAAGTAGATGCAAAATAGGTCAAATTCACATAAATTGAACAAGTTTAAACCATAAACTTGCCATAATATAATATATTGTAATGTTGGTGATCTTTTTATTAGCAACGAAAAGCAGAATAATAAAATTGTCCAGACGAATTATAGACGTGTGGAATGGGTCGGTCATAATGCAATAATTTTCGTGCTAAAAGCAATCTTGCAGTCAACTTGGTTCAGGCACTTGTCTCAGGAAAGTCTAATATATTATGTAATCGATGACACAGTTTTTGTCTTGACATTGTGTTTATAAACAGTAGTAACCTGTCACTTGTTTCTGAGAGGAAATTCAATCTACAATTCCGAGAACTGGGAGCTGTACAAACCTAAAAAAATAGAAACTTGCACCTCACCCCCCCCCTTCACTTCTATGCCGTTTTGCTTTGACTGCGACAAAACCATCATTGAGTTGAAATAGATGATAATGAATTAAGATATATCAATCTGTTTCCTTTTATACTTGTTTTACAAAGGTGAAAACAATTTGGCAGTCCACAGTTTCCAGAGTGTAGATTACGAGACGAGAGTAGACTACACTAGCGCAGGCATCGGTTGCAATCAGTTTAAAGCCGGCCCTCATGACATCACTTCTTGCTATATTTGAATGATAATGCATGGATTTATGAACAATCCTAATGGGTGCACTAAAAACAATTTTAAAACGTGGTAATGAAATACATAGTTTCGTTTAAAATAGATTATATAAAGCAAAAGTAACAACAAAGTAGAAACCAGGAGAAGAGAAGATTTACATGGGGAAAAAGAAGATGAAACAACTAGGAGTCATATGCATGTTGTATGGTTCAACAAACAAAAGATATAAAAATAATAACATGTTAAAATATATATGGGAAGTAAAACTAAACAAAAACCCTGTGGAGTATATTAAAAACAGAGACAGAAACTTCAATCTACGCATGGAAGAGAAACTAGAATTATACATTTTTTTAAAAGTAAATAATTTAATAAATAAACGGAATTGAATTATTTCAAATTGTCGGTACGCTGACCTATTGTAAAACTTGAAAAAAGATCTCGTTAATAATAAACAACTACTCATTTTGAAATATCGTTCAGCGTGAAACAGCGCTGTTAATAGGTAAAAATGTTTTATGCGTATCAAAAAGTCCTATTGAAATATTCAAAATAGAGTACTCTCATATACGTAAGAAAACAAATATAAATCTTACATACTAATTTATCGAATGTAGAACAGAAAGCATTAGACGGCCGTTTCGCCCTTTTTTGAAACTACATCATCAGTACGCATCCACTACCGTGAATCGAAACCGGACCATTGACAATGCAATACAAGCGTCATAACACTGGGCCGACGGACAACGGGGACGAATAGGAAACTAACCAGAATCAATATAGCGCAGCTACTCCTAATTCCAGTGGTGATACTTATCCAATTATCCATAACCCACTGGAACCGGTCCCAAGAGCAACGTCTTCTTTCACCAGATCATTAAACCTGGATCAACTATATGTTTATAAACAATAGGAATTTTTGGAGATTTAAATAATTTCACATAATAATTAAATAAGTCAAAACAAGAAAACCTCAACAGAATCCAAAAAGCACTGTGCGGCCGTTTCGTCCTTTTTTGGGACTCATCTGCAGTGTACATCCATTACCAAGAATCGAACCTGGGCCGTTGCTCTTACTTACGCAAAAATAAAAATAACACTGACACCACATTTTTACAAATATATTTACCAAAATCACACAATAATATCTTGAAATAGTAAAGAGGAAATAAAATCACCATTGGCTACAACCACGACCTCCAGACGACTTCGGAAAACTCATCTACTGTAACTCTTCTGAACAGTCTCCTTGTTTATGTTGGTGAATGCTGCCATAATTATTGCCTTCAGTTCATCTTTGGTGTTACAAGGAGTTTTGTTGGTCTCTCGCTCAAACATACCCAACACATAATAATCAAGGGTGTTGCAGCCTGGGGAGTTAAGTTGTCGGATGTAAGGGGTGATGTGGTCACAGAAATTATCTGACAGCCATGACTGAGCTTTCCTGCTTGTGTGGCATGGTGCAGAGTCTTGCTTCCAGACATAGGGTCTTCCAGCAGCTACCGTTTTGACTCACGGCAATACTGCCTCCTTAAGTCCCTTGATGTAGGCTTCCGTATCAAATCTGAGGCCCTGTGGGAAAATGAATGGAGGCATAACGTTGCCATCACTAGTGATCTCTCCAAACACCATGATATTCACTGGATATATCATCCAATTCTTTCCGAATCCTCTGCACTGTCCTCAGATTGACATTCAAACACTGTGAAATTTTCGCATTGGAGCTTCCGGCGCGAATGCCAAGCAATACAGCATGCCGTTTCCAAATTTCTAGCGGAGTGAATTGCATCATGGTGCTCTTTTTTCACAGACGGTGCCCAACTGACCCTACTATATTGTGCAGTCGACAAAATGAAAAACAACTCGCATGGTTATATGTGTATTCTTGTTATGGTTAAAATATCACAATTGATTTGGCTCTCAGGACATGGTTGTAAACAGTCTGAAATTGAAACAGTTGGAGGGGGGTAACAATCTTCTTTTAAATAACCTAGTGGAAATGCATCAGAGACAAACTTGCGTTGTATTTGCTCCTATATTGCCCGGGTAATTTTCGAAAAGAAGAAATGTTTGTCAAAATTCATTTTATTTCTCTCAGACCATCTATTCTGCGAACTGTCTATTCAGAAGCATCTCCACATATCGAGGTTTTCTGTTAGTGTAAGTATATCAAGACTGCATTCATCACTGACTTGCTAAGCCTGTCACGTAGCTTACAGCACCTGGTAGTCCCCAGCGGTTAACCATCTGATTCATAACAAGGCTCATCGCTTTTTAACTTCGGTGATCGGACAAGAAACGATGTTTCAATGTGTTATGGTTGCAAGCTATCATTTATCATTATTAATAAAAATGATAAATGTATATGTATCCCTACACAGACAAACGCGCCGGAGCGCACACACACGTAAGCACAATATATATATATATATATATATATATATATATATATATATATATTTATATATATTTTAAGTAAGTTCCTTTCATATTGTCTGATATTATCATTGAAAGACAAAAGGAAATCACCATATTGATACATGTTTAAATTCTATCTAAGCTTTCGGCTTATATAAGCCATTATCAAAGATGACAATTACATTTCAATATATCAAACAATACACGGACGAAACAATAATGTTGTTTCTATTAGTTGTTCATCCTGGAGTTTAACAATGTTTTGGTATAGGGTCTCAATTTCTATTTTTTTTAAAGTCGATTATATTTACGGTATATATGACAGTTAGGTCCATGGTTAAGCTATTCTTTTTGGTGTTTAGTTAGTTCATATTTGAAAAGGTTAATGAATTTATCAATTTTATTTATGATAGATAGATCTGAACCAGTGTCAAGTTGCATTTTTATATTTTTATTACTTATTCCGACGGTAACAAATTTTCTGGTTATTCCATCTTTTACCTCGTTGGACTTTCTTATTTTATTGTCTTTATTTTTTGACCTGCAATGCGTGCTTTTATGACCCTCTCTTTTACAGTTGAAACATTTTTTATTCCTAAAATCGCAATATCTGTACCAGTGTAGTTCACCGCAAGCAAAATGTGGCTTCGGGAGTTTTTGTTTATTTTTCTCTGGTATTTCACTTTTTGCTTGATAATCCGCAATTTTAGAATTCTTTTTGGTAGATTGACTTTCTTCTTTGTAGCGTATTTTCCTTACATGCGAAACGCCAGACTATTCTATCTTTTTTGAATATTTCTTTACACTAACATATCTTGTGCAGTCTTCTGCCAATTTCTATACCGTAATACTTGGATCGCTTTCCAATTTTGCCAGTACTAATTTTCTCAACTCTGCGCCTCTTTCCGATACCAGCCCTTGAACAAACACCAAGCACTTAAAATTGTCTGCGCTTAACTCTGCCAGCTTGAATTCTTCACAATGCTTATTCACATTGGCTGCGTACGTTATATAGCCTTGTTCGTCATCTTTCATCAGATTCAAACATTTCCACCTCTTGTGAAACAGAGATGTCTTTTTACTAACTAATTCACTTAATATATTTACCGCCTCGGTAAATGTCAACTCGCTAGATTTTTCGGTAAAATGTAGTTTACCAATTTGTCATGCTCAGCAGTTCCTAATTTTAAAAGAAGCCTAACCTTCTTTCCTTCAGACCACGAGTGGCAGTCCTCGTTATATACGTCCGTATATTTTTTATAATACTCCTCAAAAGTTATCTCTTCATCTGGACTGTACGTGAATATTTCAATTGAATTCCATATTGTATTCTCTGGGAAAGAATCATTTTGTAGATTTTTCTCTTTCCTCTTCTCAGTTATTTCCAGAATTATGTTTTGAAACGCCCTATGCATTTGTTTTACAAATTTAACTATATTTTATTTAAATTAATTTTCGAAAAAACAAGGCTTGCTATAGTTTTTTGCATTAATGAATTTTAGTTGAAAATTATTTACTTTTTTTTTTATCTTAGTTACAATGCAAAAACAATGAAGTTTATTTTTTAAAGATTAAATAAAAATTTTTTCCATAAGATAGCCGAAAAATATTAATAAAATTAAATTTCTCCTTTTAAATTTACTTTGTTGCTTTAATATTCATTTTTTAAAGTTATACTTTTATTTATTTACCAGAGATATGGAAATAAATTCAAGAGAATACAAATTTTAAAAATGATAATCGCGTTTCAAAATTATTAGCAGAATTAAAAAGTAAAAACCAACGGAATAAGGATTATTCCCGTTCGTTTTTACTTTTTAATTCTGAGAATCTCGAATGCATTCTAATGCAATTATTATGTATTTCTAATTTTAAGATATTTTCGTAAATACAAATCATGCAATGATATTTTTTACAAAAAGGTTACTGCGGCTGTATATATATATATATATATATATATATATATATATATATATATATTGTTGTTAATTATTGTATTTTTTATTTTTAGCTGGACACACGCACACGCACACACGCACGCATGCATACACATTAATAAAGACAACTGCCCTTTAAAACACACACACACACATGCACACACATATAATACAGATACAATGAAAAGAAATATGAATATATCAGTAAAATTCACCTACCCCTCAACCCTTCCTTCTCCCATATTCGTGACATTCTTTCCAATTTCTGAAGTGTAGAATATTTTCCCATGAAACGTTCTCCAGATATCTTCGCATTGTACGAAACTAATTTAAATTCTTCTATCTCTAACACTGAATTCTCTGTAAAAGGCTACCTTCTTTGTCCAATGATTCTAGGAGACATATGCATGGCTTTGGTATTTATATTCTGTGAAATCTCCTAATTGAAAAGGAATTATCTTTCGTGTCCTCAGATGAATCTTTCGTTATTGCATTCTGTTGGCTATCACTTTTCCCTTTATCGCTTGCTCTCAGGACTCTGGATTAATATGCTTAACCTTCCTATGGAGAATTGTGTCAAAGAGATTTCTTCTTTATTTAAAGCCGGCATCGGTGCTTTTGTACCTACTCGTAAATACTATGTGAAACCATACTCCATTGTTCACACCTGCCTGTTCAGCCGCTATAATCCACAGGAATCACTTTCAGAATAGTTCCAGCTTTTAACAACTCAGGCGCCTGATCCTTCTAATTATCGGCCTTCTACCTATTTTGGCAAAGTACTATAGGCTCTAATTAACTTTGCATTCCATGTCGCAGGGTCTTCTTTCAAATTAGCAATATGACTTTCGCTTCTCTAGATCAACTGTTGATGCATTAACAATTAAAGAGTCTATCAAGATTTAGATAAGAATGGTGAATCTCTGGCCGTTGCTTTGGATACCAAAGACATTTAACAGGGTTTGGCATACTGGTGTTCTTCATAAGTTGAAATGTTATGGTATTTCTAGGCGAATTTTTGAACTGATTCAGTCTTATCAAATCACGAAATGAAACTTGTCTTCTAGATTTTGCATTAATGCAAGTGTGTCCCCAGGGCTATATCCTTTTATTTACATAGTTCCTAATTTTCATAAACAGCCTTGCTGGTGAAATCAGTTCTCAACTCGATATCTCTGCTGATAATGCATCTATTTACTCCTGTCTTAATACTAAGTCTGATCTGTTCGATAAAGTCAGATTGTCGGCTGATTTAAAAAATGACCTATAATCTGTTGTTAACTGGGGCAAGAAATAGAATTTTAAAAAAATTATTTGACCTTTTGCCATTCCATAATGATTCATTCTCGGATTAATATTTTCGTTGAAGTGGAAAGAAGATTGAAATCAATTGCTTGGTTAATTTTAATATAAAATTTCTCTTGCCATTTATTACATATTCATAAACCAATATTGAATATGGTCTGGTGCTTCTGCTATATATTTAGAGATTCTTGATAAAATCCAAAGAAGATTCTGCAATGCTATTGGTTCTGATCTGGCATCTCAACTTCAGTCATTTTCCCACCGCCGTAATCTAGCTTCCCTGTACTTTCATTGCAATTGTCCTGATGAACTTTCCTCTGTGGTAACTATATGAATTTAAGCGCAGTACTAGATTGGCGTCCAGGTCTCATCATTTTATAGCTGAAACGGCGAGATGTAACCGTAAGTTCTATCCTAACAGTTTCTTTTCTCGCAGTTATCGCTTGTGGGAGTCTCTTTCGACTACTTGATTCCCAATTAAATTTGATCTTTAAAAATTTAAATGCAATGTCAATCGTTATCTTCTGTTATATTCAAATGTTATATTCTTGTTCTCTTTCGTTGATACAGTTTCTTCTCATGTTCTCTAACATTCAGTAACACTTTACGTCTTAGTGGCTTTATTGCCTTGGCTGGAGTGAAATGATTTTACATCCCCACACACAACTACACACACACACGCACGTACACACTACCCGAAAATTGAGCAAGTTGACCATGAAAACTTTTATATGACCTAGTTTCTGCCGTCCCATTTAAAATAATTACCATAAGCATGGATGCGAAACTCCACCCTCGACAAATAAAAAGGGTAAGTGCAAATGTTTTCGTTCACTTACTCTGTTCAAACTGCCTGAAATTTTCGGTAGTACCACATGTGCATCAATATAGTTATATATGCATGTATCCATATATATTTGTATGTATTGTATATTAGTTGACTGCGAATGAACTCGCAGGTCACATACTTTTAACTATACCCCGTTATATCAATACGATTTTATTATAATATTTGAAGAACAGTGTTTAGAGTTTACTGAGACATTCGTAGCAAAATATCACAACAGATAACTTCCAATCCATTTTATCTGCTGCTGCTGCTGCTGCTAAAAAACGATAATGTTAACTTTGTGCATCTGTTTTCCTTGTTCACGTTCGTGAATAAAATAGGGAATATAGATAAAAGCAAAAACAGACAGATAAGGTCAGCGATTCATACGAATTCGGGCCAGATGCTTTCAATTAAGTAACTTGTTTTATAATCATTTCTGGTGGTTAACTGGCAACGAAGCATGAGAACTGTCCAAATTTCAAGAAAGGGCAACAAATTCGAAACTTGCATACCGTTTGAGTTAATGCTTTTTTAACCTTTCATATATATGTGTGTGTGTGTGTGTGTGTGTGTTATTTGTGCGGGTATGAAAGCAATATTATAAACATATATATGTATCTACATGTATCCTGCATATACATTATTCCTAACTCTTGCCAATGTGTGTGTATATATATATATTATTTGTTTAAGCGTTATTTTTTAATGGATATTCATATCTAAGTAAATGATCTGTTGTTTTTTTTTATTTACTTATTAAACAGTATATTTATTTATTTCCATCTACCGGCCTGAATATTTCGAGAATTTCTTGTAGGAAAAATATGCGCCCAGGATTCGAACTTACGTACCATAGTGGAAACCGTCATTAGATACGCAGGCCATAACCTCTCCTCCACGAAGAACATCTTGATCAAACAAAGCCCGAATATACATTATCATCTGAATCCTACACAGAACAACTAGAATTATTATACCCGTACACACATAAAGGAATATTTAAGGTTTTTCAGTTAGGCTTGGCATCCATTAATTTCTTGGAACTTCAAAGGGACGCGTCGTCTTTTCTTGAATTCGGAACGCTACAAATTATATTAACGTTTGTTTAGCAAGTCAAATGCGCGTGAAATATGATTAACCAATGAAACTCAACAACACAAAAGCGGAAATGCCAGATTTCTTTCTTTTTTTTCTCATATGTTATTTTCTGATGAAGTTTTAATAAAAGTGAAACATGTTAGATTTATAAACGTTTCCTATTTATTCTTTATCATTTCTATCGGATTCCGATTCATAATTGATTTATATTTGATCCCAACTCGTATGCACGCGTATAAAATGTAACAGGTTTGTTGTAAATCCTGACTATATTTTGTTGCTCGGTTATTCATCTTATAATATTTATTTTGGTACGTAAATATCGGATTAATAATATTAAAAATATATTATCAATCAATAAATGAGAGAAGAAGTAAACGCATTAATATCCGAAGAAAATTAATTATAATATAAAAATGTGATGCTTTAAACAACAAATGGTATTTACCATCTGTGGATTCGCACAAAATACGCATATTTGCATATGTATGTTTGTTTTAGGATGCAAGAACTGATCGCATATAATTATTGATTATCAGCCATTTTGCCATTCTGCCCTAGGCGTTCTCCTTCACTCAGATTAATGTTGCCTACATGATATCCGATGACATGTTGGCAGGAAGTTTGAATTTTCTTTCTCTTGAATGACTGTCCTACGAAGGCTGTATTTCCCAGTATATACAGCTATTTAATAACAGGTAGGAGGAGAAAAATGGATTCGAGAATTTTCTAAAGGCAAATGTGAATTCAAGTTCCTGATTAGTTTTGTATATTTGTCATTTGCACACCGGAATCAAATTTGCCGAGAAAGATATAATATAATTCAAAAAATAAACATAGGAACCCTCTCGGCTGAAATTAAAAACTTGAGTGAATTCTTACTGTTTATATATATATATATATATATATATATATATATATATATATATATATATATATATATATATATACAAATGGACATTTGGGACAAGACTGAGCGGCGACAGCCTGTTTTATCTTCAACACAATCATCAGGCATGCGTTCAAGCATGATCTAGAGTGTAGTCATTTGCTTTTAACCACGGTGTCCACTTTTTAAATACATATAAATATGTATAAATATCCTCTATGTGTGATATTGACCATTTTTAGCATTATTAATAAAAAAGAAAAATCCTGTACTCAATAATATCAACTATGAACGGGGACACAATGTCCTGACCATGTTTGGGAAATAAAATATTCTTATTATTTTAGATACACACATAAAATAATCCATACAATCATTTAAAGCCAAACTAAATCATTCTGATAACGGCTAAAAGTATATCCGAACGCTCTTGGACACGCAAAACATTTAGACAATTTTAACATAATTTATGTCAAGAAAAGAAGAATAGATGATCACTAAAATTAAATAAAAAAAACTTAACCGCAGTACCTTGTCAGTCGTATTTAATGAAACTTGTATAAAAGAGGGATTGCTACCCAAATATAAAATATTTTAGGCACAAATGCAACTAAAAACTACGTGTAAGGCTACGGATCCAAATATCTACCCTTGTAAATATTAGATACCAACCCAGAAACAAATATATGCGACTTATTTTATATGCCTATTTTCATATTTTTATCTATGTAATTGTGTATACGTGAATTTATCAAAGTGAAACTAATCAAGATTGAAATAGAACGTAAGATCTTTTTTTTTTAAAAATCCATGCTCCTAATTAATCGCACAGAACGAATAAGAAAATAACAACGAAAGAAAGAATATTAACGAGCAAATTAGAGTGAAAGAGACAAATATGAATAGAAATGTATTAGGAATGGAGTAACAGAAGTTTTCTGAAGAGAGAAAGAATTGTCCAAAAGAACAGAAGAAACGGTAATAAATGGCCGAAATAAAAATAGGTGATCGAATGAATATGATTTTATAGGATATCAAAAGAAGAAAGGATATGAAAATAAAAATAGAGAAAATCTCAAAGAAAGACACAAAAATACATACACAACGAAATAAAAGAACATTTCGAATGGTTTTGGCCTTTTAAATGACCCACGTGTCTGCGTGGTGACATTATTTAGACATTATTAATTATATGACACAGACATAAATTCGATCAGCCATTATTCAAATATCTACTCTCTCTCTGTCTGTATATATATATATATATATATATATATATATATATATATCCTATGGAAATGATTTGTTCAAAAATAAATGAATGGATTTTATATTGGTCAAGAAAAAATTACTTTTTTACCAAGAATTTGATTACGGTATATCAAGAAGGCAAAGAATTTCGAATGACTACCCTTTATTTTTGTTGTAATCTCACACCAATCTATCTTTGTTTTCAGAGAAAATCATCATCCAGTAGTTTCTCTTTTATACTACATTATAGTAATTATTAGTATTTTGATATGAAACAGTCTCAACCATACGTGACATTAGTTCCATGACAACCAAATTACGTTAATTGTTCCCGTTCTCTATTTCCTACGGTTTAAAAGTTGTTAAACTGTGGCCATGTTGAATATGATTCAGAATCAATAAAAATCGCTCTTTTATGCACTTTTTAATACATTTTCACTGAGTCGATCGACTTTCTCTTATTTCTGTTTAATTACAACCTCATGAGATGGATTTAATACTGACTATAAATTCTTCATTTAGGAATTTCATCTGTTAAGTATAAACAAAAGACATAAAAACAGATAAACCCAGATAAATACAACGACACATCTAAGAGGTTATTCTTCCCGGAATATGTTTGATCATTTGGACCGAATATTAAAATTCATCTGACAATTACAAAAACAAAAAAACAACAACAAAAAAACCCCCAAAAAACAATGGGTATATTTATCGAGATTATATTCATCATTATCATAATAGCAATTTTTATTTTCCCAAAATATTCTGTGCCCAATACATTTGCTTGTATGTCGCCGTACATATAGTAAGAACCACTTTCCAATATCATGCAGCACGATTCTTACAAAGACAGTTCTTTTCCGGCCCATTTCACCTGTCATAAAATAATGAGTGCTCTTATGACAAGGAATTATTTATTTTCCAGCGCTGATCAGTAGCGATTGAGATTTGGAATTTATGCCAGTCAGAAAAACAGTTGGCTTTCAATCCTTCTCTGACATATATCAATATTTAAGGGAATAAAGGATTTCAAGAACAGAAAGTAAAAAAAATATTTATCTAAGCTTAAAAACACAAAACATCTTTTTACAATATCTATCTATCTATCTATCTATCTATCTATCTATCTATCTATCTAAATTCTATGTATATTTCTATTTATATAAACAGATATGTATAAATACAGATTTACGTGTATAAAACTTATTGCCAAAATATATGTATTCAAGCACATAAATCATACACTCGATGGAGAACAGGTGTCTCCCCCCCACACACACATACTCCTATACTCGACATCATATAAACATAAAAACTTACCTAAGATAAAAGAGGTAAATGCAATGTGTAGAATAATTTCTCTAAAGTATTAAGAGAGTTTACCGTGAATATTTATCCAGTCGAATTCTTAGGAATGACCACGGTGTCGTTGACATCAATCACACAGAAAGGGTTGAGAACATTTGATCATATATCTATATATATATATATATATATATATATATATATATATATATATATATATATATATATATATATATATATATATATATGTCACTAAAAAGGTAGAACTATGGAAAACTGATTGAAAAATATTTTCTTACATAAAATAGAAAAGAGATTTATTTGTTTCAAAATTTTCTATTTAGCACCTATAACAGAAATGACGTTGCGATATTGGAAAATCTTGAATAACTCAAGTCAACAATCGAAATACTCGTTTTATATGGGCAAGATGATTGGTACTGGAGGTTTATACATATACATATGACAATCAGTCAGGTTGTTTTAACTCAGACAAACAGATAGATATGAACAGAGAGAAATGGAGAGAATAATAGTGAGATGGAGAGATTGAAATAAATAGATAGATAGATAGAGAGAGAGAGAGAGAGAGAGAGAGGAGAGAGAGGGAGAGAGAGAGAGAGAGAGAGTGAGAGAGATAGATGAGAGGTATACCTAGAAAATATTCAGTGATTATATATTAACGAAAAATCAGCCGCCTACACCAATGGCGTTCAATATATTCTCCTCAGAACTTTCCATCTGCGTTTGTTTAATTTTTTAAAGAGTTCTCAAAGTGTTCTTTCGCAATCTCCATTAGCTTTGCTCTCTCGCATTTTCTCTTATGTCGCCAAAGATTTTTAATTATCATTTATTCCAGCCTGATAAAAGTTTTTGAAAGTGGTAGTAATTCGTTTAATAATTTTTTTTTCTTAATGAATATATAGTTTAATTAAAATTTGTTGATCATCTGGAAAAAAAGAGACAATATTTTTTAATATTATCTTAGCGATTCACTTACTTTTGCGCAGCACTATATATATTTATCAATGTATATATTTATCAATGTATATATTTATATGATAAATAAACAATACACATTTCAAATTATGTTTTATTAGAAAAATTATTGGGTTGCGAGAGATTTTATTATGCAATTCAAAAGTCGTTCATCATATTGTAAATAAATGTAATAATACAATTACTTTTTATTTTCTGATATATAAAGTTTGCTATGGATCACAAGATATATATATATATATATATATATATATATATATATATATATATATATATATAAAATATTGGAAAAATAAAATATTGGAAAATCATTGAGTGACGGAAATGCAATATTAAAAATTGCGACAACAGAACAGAAATTATAGACCAGGTGTGTTAAACTGGCGGTCCGCGGGCTGCACCCGACTCTTTACATGCATCTAGGCGGCATTCACAAAGGTTTCTATATCAAGAATTTTGTCTATGTTGGTAATGCAAATTATTAAAAACAGTGAGATTTTTTTTTTCAATTAGTATGATTAGATTGTTTATTCTATCTCAATGGTTTTTGCTTTTGAATGTCAGCGACTATTTTTAACTTCTGGTTAATCATGGAATCATCATTGACAATTAAATAAGAACGAATGTAAAGTGAAAACGTTTGTAATTTTGTAATATTTTGCCTTAAAAATGTCGAATTCTACTCCATCTCGTAAAAAAAGAAAATTATCTGAAAAAGAACGCGTTTCAAGAAAAGTGGAAATTACAGTACTTTTGTACCAGTGTTAATGAAAAGATAAACTGTTTGATTTGCAACCACTGCATTGTGATGCCAAAAGAATATAATGTGAAAAGACATTATGAAACATTGATGTTATGAGAGTTTCAAAAGTGAAAGAATTCAAGGTTAAGTTAACACAGCAACATTTTTGAGTAAGTTGAACAGCTTCTACATGAATATGACCTTCATTTGGGTAGATTTGTGTGTTTATCTACTGAAGGTGCTGCCAATATGGTTGGGAGACATAATGGTGTTGCTGCCAAGTTAGGTACAACAATAGAAAACATATATCCAGATTCAAAGTTTAAGCATTGTATAATTCACTGTATAATTCATCAATAGAACATATGTTCTAAGATTTTAAATTAGATCATGTGTTGAGTTTTGTCATAAAAACAGTGAACTATATCAGAGGTCGTGCTCTGTATCACCATCAGTTTAGCCCGTTGATTGATATATCAAGAACAGTTTTTCAAAAGCGATGTCAATCATCAGGAGGACATGAAAATGATTAAATTGTACTACCTTGTATTGTAAGTATATTTTTATTTAAAGTTTAGTTATCACTAGCTGTGATTAATGTAAGACTAAGCAGGTGTGGCCCTCAGGGTTGTAGATATGGCTGATGCGGCACTCCACATGCTCTGAGCTTGACATGCCTGTTATAAACCAATACATAAAATGTATTTTAAATGTTGGAAAGATAAAGACAAGAACAAATAGGTTTTATGAGATGTCACGAAAATATATCAGAGAATAATTAAACGAGCAATAAACAAAAAAAAAAATGAATTGACCTACAATATAATATTTAAAGAACCTAGTGTTTTGATTTCTAGACAGAGAGAAACAATGCCAAACGATATAAATCAAATAACCTCCTTTATGTAAACAATACAAATAGAAAGATGTAATCTGGGAAAAAAAAATTAAAAAAAAAAAACAATTTCTCAACGGTATTTTTAGTGGTAAATACTGTATAGAGTTACAATAAGAGGAGCTGATGGCTGACTTACAGGTTCGATCCTTCATGGAATTACTCAATCAACACGAACTTGAAGACAAAAGGAGGAGGGGGGGCGAAGTAACTGACAGATTTGAGGACCACCAAAGATTCCAGCTTTCAACTTCTCCATCGTCAATCGCAGAATACGTCGAGCTTATTTTTACAAGATCTTCTCGTAGAAGATATTTCATTCGCCTGTAAAAAAAAAAAAAAAATACAAATTAGACATAAATTGGTGCATTTATCTTTTTAGAGTTCGTTTATTTCAAGAAAAAAAATTGCATCATACAAAGCGAAAATACCTGTACATGTAGGAATCCTTCTACACGGGTTTAGTTAAATGCTAAAAAGCGTAGTGTCGGAATTCAATACAATAATATAAAATGTTACGGGACTCTTCGTAATTTGGACTTTTAAAACAATCCCATGACATTCATTAAAGGAATAAAATCATGTATAAAAACACATTAATTTTATATAACAAGAATTCAAGCAGGAAGATACAGTTGATTGAAATGTATTGAATGAGTAATGCCTTTTTTCTGGTTGTTAAAAGAGTTCTTGTGTATAGTACAAAAATGTATTGCGTACGTATGCGAGAAAGGTGAAATCTTGTTACTAGAGTGTATGTCTGCATACGTGGTAGTAATGGTATAAAGGAGATTGATAGAATTAAGCTCTTACTGTAGACGATGTCTCCAGTGTGCAAAGGAGGCCCCTTTGAGGTTTGGTCAGTGCTACTGAATCGATTCTTGATAGTGTGCGTGGAAGCGAATGATGTTTTGAATATCATGGCCTTTAAGAGGAATCTGAGATACTCTGTCGTTGAAGTCAAACATTGTGATTTTTATACCGTTATTCCTGAGAAATTGGTTCCTGGATTATATAATTTTATTATTCCTAATTGATCCTAAAAAGTCACATGCTATGTTTACTATAATGTGGCGGTATGCCTAAATTATAATGACTATTAAAACAACCTTTTCAATTTGTATTCTCTGGTTTTGTATTGTACAGTTTAATTGATGTGTTTTGAGATGTAAGCATTTTATTGCGTGTTATTGGTTTATAAATATTTTGGAGGCGTGTTTTAATATTTATGTAGATATTTTTGGCTGAAAATAATTCTGATGGGTTAAAATAAATAAGTTTATTATTAACATAACAATTAGTTTTATTATGTTGCATATTTAGATATTTTAATGGATATAACAATGTAAGCAAAAACATAACAAAAAGAATGTAACCATAGCTCAAACAGTTGACCTAATTGAGCAAAACCAATGCTATTTTGGGATTTAGCACATCAAAATTGTCCTAAATCAGCTAAGAAAATTTTGACGATAAATTTGGTGTTGACCAGTGAAATTATTCTTTTTAAAGACAATAATGTCCATAGTATATTTTATACCTAAAAGCAATAAAAAGCTTTTCTAATGAAATAATGTATTAGTTTTAATACATTTTTTATTTTACGACTCAGAATAGATTTTCTGTAACTGAGGTTCCTGCATGACAAAAAATTCGTGATTTAAATTATCCGAAGACTTTTTCTTATAACTAATATAAACATTAAGCGCTACAATAAGGAATTTCTCAGATTATTATAAAATTAAATAAGTGGGGGTTAATAGACGTAAAAAATTATCTTTACAAATATTTTCTAAAAGAAAAAAACATTAAAAAATAATTTTATTCTTTTTATAAGTCGTGAAAGTTTCATTAAAATCAACATTTATATGATTTTTGGAAGAATTTCCGAATCAGTATGGTTTGCATCGCAAAAAGACGCTAAAATCCCCATACTAATGTAAAACATTGACAGCAGAGAAAGAAATTTTAACCAAACTTTCGAAGATTCTAAAAAAGGACTAAAAATAATTTTTACATCAACAAATCATTTGATCTTTCCTCTTAATAAAAACAAAGATTTACACGATAAAACTTTATCGCATTTTTTTTATTATGTATGTTCAGCGAATCTTTGGCGGCATCTACATATAATCATAAAGATTATACTTAAAACTTATGCCTATTTACATATTTATATGTGTGCTTTATTAATTTACGTTTTTATTATGGAATCTCTACTGCATACGGAAAAAAGTAAAGTTCACCGAGGTAGCAATTTAAATATATGAGAACTTTCACACTTACCGTATACATCTCCCTAGTTATAAATCATTTCGGACTTTGCACTTCCATTTTTTTCAAATAGTGATATTCTATATTTTATTCTTTTAATACTTGCATTTATATATTCATACATACGCCAGTGATAAAATGTTTTCTTTTTGAATGATGAGTTTTTTTTTTTTACTTAAAAGATGAACGCTTTCCAACATTTTGGGGCTTCGCACAAAGGGCAATAAATAGTGATATTAAGGAAGAAAAAAATCTTCCAAATCGGACAATTCCATTTTTTTTATGCAACAATCACATTCTCAGTCATGACTCAAACAAACCGACTAAATTTGGTGCAAATACTGCTTGATATTGGGCGAGTGGATACGGATTTGGTATCTAGTTTAGACTTTCTACGAGGGACTACCGAAGATGATTTTGGCAGGGTATCCCTTGAATTCACATCTGCTTGCACTTGTTGTGTTCGATTTTTTTTTACAGTGATGTTCACCCTGTACAAGGCCCAGGGCCACTCGAGGTAGAGGATTACAGAGTAAGTGGTACAGTTTATACGGATAGGTGGGGAATATAACGGTCAACACGAGACTTGAACAAGTTGAAGATTGTAGTGATCGGGGAAACATCCTCTTGGGAGTCGGTTTTACAGTGTAGTGTTTCGCGGGAAGAAGCTGTTCGAATGGAGTGGTACACGGAACCGACATTTTTCTTGCATCTTTAGAGAATGCTATTAGAAATAATAACTCATTTCTAATAGCATTTTTCGGATTACAACAGTACATACATTTTCGTTGTCCTCTTATTACTGAGAGAAAAAACAAGAACAAAATCTATTCCATACCTGAGGATGTCTGTATGAACAGACGAAAGCTTGTAAAAATAGTAAGAACTCATGCAACAGGAATTTATAAAAACAAGGATCTTTTCATTCATAAACAGATTCGGAGTTTTTGTATATTATTTGAATTGTTCGCGACGATTGATTTATCGCCAATTAAATCATTAACCTTTGTATTTGTTTTTTGTATGAATAATTCATGAATATATATATATATGAAATTTGAGGGATAAAAAGATAACAAAATAACAATATAGGCAATAAGATTTTTGACTCAATTGAAGTACGAAGAAAACAATTTTAAACAACAGAATTTCTCGTAAATCCCACTTTCCGTTTATTCCTTGTCTCGTTGATAAAGGTCACAGACGTATCCGAAAATTCCGACTTACAATCTTTCTCTTATTCCTAATATTGTTATTATTTTTTTATTTTTTTATTTCTCAAAGTTCATTAACCAGCCTATTAAATCTGCATATTACAAGAAGCACACGTGGACCCTGTTTAACATGTTTCTGCCAGTATTAAATGCTATTTTATTTATGTTGGGTTTTTGGTTTTTAATTGTGATGGCTTCAAGAATTTGTAAGTGCTTTTTGCTTTTGTTTTTTAGAGGATTTTGGTATTGTTGATTAGGACTTTTCTTATTTCGGAGGATTTGAATCTGTTACTAGTGGTACTAGTGGTACAGTGTGCTGTTATAAGTAATTTTTATGGCGTTGGTGTCATTAATATGTTATGTAAAACGACGCGAGAGAGTTGTGTCCGATGTATGTGCTAGGGCTATTATGTGAGAAACACTCTCGAAACGGACATGTTTTAAATATAACTATATACATGTATTTCAATTTTTTGTCATGCTTAGGAAGATTAATACAGACTTATAACTGTTTTGAGTTGAGAACATTTTCATTTGTTATAAATACTTATTCTTTTATTTTGAATAACCAACTCAAAATGTAGCGTGTCAAACGTGTCGTATTTAATCACAAGCCTTTATAAATTGAACTATAAATTGCGTTAAACAATTCGGACGTAAATTACAGTTCCATCCTTATTCGGCTTCTTGTTTGTTTTCCAACAAATAGGAGAGAAATATTTAAAATTAATAACAAATTTATGAAGGTTTATATTAATATACACAATTAAATTAAAAGCATTAGTTCCATATGGAACTAATGCTTTTAATTTAATTGCAAAATTAAATTCGGGGTTTTTAGCTTCTATTTTTGAAACATGGTTGAATCTGTGTAGCGAAAAAAAAACATATTTTAATCAATTAATTTATAATATTTTTTCAAAATATGAACTTATTTTATTATCAATATTAAGTATGTAATTATTTATGGTTATTTTAATTCCTTATAATGAAAATAATACAATAAACATAATTTTCCTAAAAATAAAATAAAAACTAAAGTGTGTCAAAAGAAGTTAATCATCTTTATGACTTCAGGATTATCCTTAATATTTGACTAGTCGCTCTTTCATTTTGTTTCTCTTGCTTTTTATTAACCTTTGCGTTAAGTGTTTTATTCTAAATTCCACCCAACACAAGGCTCTAGAGCCACTCAACGAAGAGTATTACTGCTAAAATCGTTATGATGAATGAAAGAGTGGGTGGTAGGAAGTGAAGATTATGAGAATAAGAAGGATAGACCCTGGACTTGAAGAAGTTAAGATTGTTGTATTCAGGGAAACTTTCCCATAGTGATCTGTTCCACATAATAGCAGTTCTTGAGAAAAAAGATGTCTGAGTAGGACTTTCTCCTTATATGTGGAATACGGAGGAAACGAGGGTGAGTCGACTTCATGTCCTAGTTGTAAAGATTTGAACTGGTAGGCATGAAAGATGGAGCTCATTTCTCATGGAAATAACGATAGGCTTCCAAGATCTGTGGAAAGAGGTTACAAAGTGTAGAAAGTCATCTCTCAGACGATTACGTAAATGGTTTTAAATCTATCAAGTGTAATTGAACAGCTCTAGTCCATATATGGCAGAAATTCTCCGTTTTTTATCTAATATCAGTCGTGATATAAAGCATAATAGAAGGAATCGAGTACTTCATAGAACGAAAGAATAAAGAGGTTGTTACTAAGCAGCAATTTCAATAGGAAATAAATAAATGATGAGATTCAAATTTCTATTACTTTTCCTCGGGAAGCTTGTGTGCAGCAAAAATTAATCTCATATCTAACAGCATAATGTTCATTCAGTGTTTTCTTGAAGCCCTGATGTACTTACAGTATTAGTAGTAATATTATTTGCATCTAATAACTGAAGTGCCTTTGATTATTATCATCATGTTTTGAATAGTATTACTTTTATCTTCGTTCCGTGGTTTTGATGCAAATCTTAAACGGCATTCTCCGGTCGTTAGTTAGGAGTTCAAAAAGGAAATGAATAATAAATAAAAAGTTTGATGTATGAAATTTACCTGGCACAGGTGGTATCACGACTGTGACTAGCTTAGACGAGCTCTGACCAGCTTGGACAAGCTATGACCAGCTAAGACCAGTTGTCCTAAACGGGTTCTCCCCCAGTACCTTTCATACGAACGCTGATGTTCCCCAAGACCCTATCCTGGGTCCTATACTGTTTTTGATCTCCATCAACGATTTTTCTGATGTCATCAGTTCCCAAGTAGGCATCTACACAGACGACACAATCATTTACTCCTGTAAATCTGGCATTGCTGACAAAACTAACCTGGCCGTTGTTCTCGAAAAGGACCTCCAATCTGTAGTTGATTGGTGCAGAAAATGGCTTGTAAAATTCAATGCCTCTTAAACGAAAATGCTCTCCTTTAGCCACCATAGAGAACCCTTCATGCCTCCTATCAGAATGACTGATGCCCAACTTTACGAGAGCGCCTCTTTGCGCCTGCTTGGTCTCACACATTCCACTGACCTGAGGTGGAACAAATACATTGAATCAATAGTTTCATCTACCGTAAGGCAAGTTCGTTCTCCGTGTCGCGCCAGAAGGTTTTTGCTCGACCGAGTCCATCCTTCAAATCTATAAATCAACCATTCCTTTTTGCATTGAATACTACTGCCATATATGGTCTGGTGCCCCCGTTGTTCATCTCGACGTCCTCGACAAAATCAAGAGACGGATAAGCAATGTGATAAGTCCTGATCTGGCATCTCGTCTACAGTCACTTTCTCACATACAGATATTTTCACTGGTTCCCAAACTGAATGAATTTAAGCGTGCTACTAGGTTGGCATCTCGGTCCCACCCTTTCACTGTTGAACACTACTCCAACAGATTCTTATCTCTTACTTCCCAACAGTAGAACCCACTTCCTATCACTTGCTTCCCTGATAGCTAAAATCTTCAAATATTCAAATGTAATGCCAATCGACATCTTCTGACGCCTTGATCTTGATCCCTGTCCTTCTCTTTATCCTTTTCCCAAACACCCCTCTTTACGATTGCTCTCACTCTCTGTAACCTCTTGTGTGCTAGTGGCATTCCCACCTTGCTTGGGGTGATATGCTTAAAAAAATTCATGTATGTAATGTATATGCAAATTTCTTGTATGAAACGAGTATGCAAATGTAATAATTATTATACAACAGCGATATTACTTAAAAATAACTAATAATTATTACATAACCTACATGGCTTATTTGAGCGACGCTTGCTGGTAAAGCGTTTGTAGCCAAACTAATAAGATGACTGTCATGGAGAGAAAGAGTAAGGGTTGTGAGCTGAAATTTGAGAGTCGGGTTTTCGAAGAAAATAAAGAAAAAGTTGTATTGTTATATTTTATTCTCTCGAGTTATGGGATCAGACTGCACTTGGTTGCCTGCCAGTATAGAGATGATGACTCGATAAAAACAATCCCCCCAGCAACCAGTGTCACACATGAGTATATGCCGGTCCATAAAAAACGTGCAACGGATGAAATGAATTTTTATTTCACGTGAGCTGTGCATTCTGCCGAAGATGAAGATAGCGTCATTTATTTTATTTTATTTAGAATTGGGATTCGCTCGTTGATTGATTCCGATGTCTAATCAGTAGTGGTTTCCACATTACAAAAACAAGGTTTCCGGATATAAGAGATGTAAACCGAGGGGATTAATTGAGTTCTCTTATACGGAAAAATTATTTAATTCACACTTTTTTTACTGAATAATAGTTATAATGCTTTACTTTTCCAACATCAGAGCTTTATGCTATGTCTTACTGTCTTTAGATACCGAATAAGAAGTACAGTTGACCGTAGGCAAGCCTTATCATGCTTTTCTCGTGTTTTTTGAAAGATTTTCTGAAATTTCCAAAAACCATTTCTATGAAAGCTATAACATTTCAGATGAAAAAATGTGTCTGTTATCTGACTTTACAATAATCAGTTTTAATTTTTAGTGTGAAAGCTAAACCGTTGTTATATTCAGTAGACTGTAATTATGCAACCAGTCGCAGCAGACATGTTGATTTGATACCTTAATAATATCAATATGGCGACTTTTCCTCTTAGTTACTTCTTTGTGGTATGTATTATGTTTTCTACATTCCTCCCAAACTTTGTTAAGTCATAACTTACTTATTTACATATGAATCCATTAAAAGTTTCAAACCTTAATGCGGCAAGATATTTTCAATAATCGAAATTTTAGTTCTGTGTATTGCTTTGTGATGCGTCGTACATTGTAAAAGTTTAAATTAAAAAATCAAAAAGTGAAGAATTTTGACGACGAAGAAGAGAAGTTCCAATATCGAACCATGTCTAATGCTCGACTATATTTCCTTCGCAGTTGTCACATAATTGATTCTCTAGTTTTGTTCTTGACGTTAGATTTAATTCGATGGTTTAGGAAAATCGAGGATAGAAGAATCTGAACCGTTTAATAGCGACAATAAAATTCATCGGATTGGCTGACTATTTTTACTAGCGCCAGCTGCAGCAATTGAGTGTCTCATGGAAAACACTTCAAAGAAAATATAATTGTTTGATATCGTTCTAGAGGATGGACAGGAAGAATTCCAACTTGAAACAATTTCATAAAGTAGCTTAGAAATGTTACTGTGCAGTTTTGGATCAATCGTAAGTGCTTTGGGCATGCAGCCGAGAAATTTATTGTTCTATCACGACTGACCAGATAAGGTCCACGATTTTGAAGTCAGGGTTTGGTCCTCACTCCACAAGAATAATTTTGACACAAAGTCGATCTTAGTGTGAGATATTGCTATTCTAATAGTATTAAGGAAAAAATAATGCGTTCAGTTTGAAAACTCCATCTTTTTAAGAATAATGGTCATAGTGGTAAAGGAAGGCGGGGGAAAACCATCAATTTTAAGAAGACAATGTATGGTCATTATCAAGAGGGATATTCCAAGATGTGAGACGTCAAAAAAAAAAAAAAAAAAAAAAAAAAAAAACGCAAGTACAGAAATGTATTTTTTTTATATAACTTCACCCCATGCAAGTCAATAAAGCAACTAGTACGCAAGAGGTTACGGAGTGTTAGAAGATGTGAGAAAAACTACTATCAAGGAGAGAGGACAATAAAAGAACAAAAATTAAGAAGATAACGATTGACATTGCATTTAAATTTTTGAAGATCAAAGTTGAGAGGGAATCAAGAAACCCAAAGTGAGTTCCATAAGAGTGAGATGCGATAGAAGAAAATGTTAGCATAAAACATACGGTTACATCTAGCAATTTCAACTGTGAAACTATGAGATCTTGCAGACAATCTAGTACCGCGCTTAAATTCATAAAGTCTAGAGTCTAGGTATCTATCTGGATATTTGTATTACAGACGATTGAAATTGTGGCACAGAAATCTGAAGGTTAATTGGATTATGGAAAACTAAAAGTATTAAGAAACAGGAAGATTTCATGAGACACAAAGAAAAGATCACTGAACTACTCTGTCATTTTAATCCTTCTTATATGGCAGTAGATGCTGAACAATTTCCTCACAGATGAAAAGAAGACTTGAGAAGAGATGTAGTTACAAAGAATGATACTGATAATACTATGAACGGGAAAATGCCAGCAATAAAGAAGTTTTAATGAAAATGGGATCGAAAATGACGTTTATTTAAAATCAGACAGAGTCAGTTGGAATTTCTGAGACATATAATGCTGGAAGAGCGTGTGGAGAATGTAACACCCACAGGACATGCTGGAGGGAACATGGGATAGAGAGAGATAGTGAGTGACCTACATAACGACCTTGTGTACAGGGATGGTAAGAGGACAAGTATATCTTAAAGCTAAGAAGGATAGAAAGATGTGAAGAACCATGAACCCCCACGTCCTGAAAGTAGTCATATAGTTTAAAAACAGGTTCTTCAGAAATGTAAAATGGACGTCAAAAAGGATCTTTTCATGATCTAAGATATGGCGGATGATAAATTTCCAATTTCCCTTAACCTAGTCTATATACGATTTTGTTCTATTTTATTCATGGGTGGGGGTTTTCTCATTTTTCCTTTCATCGTTCCAGTTCTTTGAATTTATTGGTTAAACATCTTCTCGGCTGTTGTAAAAAACGGTATCAAAATTAGGTGTTGCAACAGTATAGAAACTGCTTTAGCGTGGATTCCGAATGTACGTAGCCGCCAATGAAATTGAGAGGATATATATGTGGTCATTTATCTTCAAGAAAATTATCAGTGTGTATGCAAGCGAAACTTCTCGTTAAGTAACATCTGAAATGAAGCAGAAATGCAAGTAATGACTTGAACGGATGGAACAAAATTGTAGCTATTCATCACTCATCTGCGTACGTATGTTTTAACTGTAAAATCTAGTCTCTCCGATGTCCACACAAGAGGAAATAGCCTTAGTGGTGAATTTAAAATGGCTTCTTTTTTATTCAGTAGCTGCGTCTGAATAGTGGATTAGGGTTAGATTGTCAGATTGTGTTTTGATTGACGTGTGGCCCACCTCGCCCACTTCTTGACAGTATTTTACCACTGCGCCTTCAATCAATGCTAGCCTGTCATTAAGGAGAGATTCTATGCAAAAGAAACTTGACAGACCAGTAAGCGGCATTTCCTGTCGCTTACTCTATATAATAAGTTAGAGAAATGATGTTTCCTAAAAGGTCTAGTTTATAGCCATAAATAGTCCACCGTTTCTTATTGAAGAACATTAACTGAGTATGCTTACTACGACTGTCACAATTATGATATATGATCTCGTCTCTTGTCGGTGCCCATTCTTGAGATTCTAAGCTACCCAAGTATGAGTAAATAAACTTCAGCCTATGATTCATAATAATTGCAATGGCAGTGGGTGACTTATCTTGAATTTGTTTTTTTTTTTCTTTTTTGAAATTTTGCTGTTTTACTTTTTGGTAGGTATGTTCTTTTATAAATGACGGTTGAGCAATTTTATTTGGCACATATCACAAAAAGTTTGTCCTCTCTCAGGGCAAATTGACATCTTCACAGTGTATTTTGTAACATGTAGCGAATTTTACCTGTATTATAGAATTTAACCTCTGAAAATAATAACCACAGATTCTAGTGGATAACAAGGCTAGTTGGAACGGTAGGAATATGAAAATTGGACATCGTTCTTATATATATATATATATATATATATATATATATATATATATATATATATATATATAAAGAACGATGTCCAATTTTCAGTGAAAGGAGAGAGAGAAAGAGAGAGCAGCAAATAAAATGAAATGTTCAATTTGCCATCTCTTTTTATTTTATTTGTTGTAATTAATTTAATTAATTCGTTGTCTATTTATCTTCCCCCCCTCTCTCTCTGTATATATATATATATATATATATATATATATATATCGGTCATAAGCACTTCAATTACAAAAACGACTTCCTCTAAAAGCATTATCCTTCAGGAATGTATTATTCGATTTTTATGGTGAAACACAATCTTTATTATTCTATCTATCTATCTATCTATCTATCTATCTATCTATCGATTATACAGCAAAAAATCCAAAATTATCTCATGTGGGTATAGTCTATTTTAGGCACAACGATATGCCAGTCCTCCTCATCCCTAAACTGACTGTCTCGGAACAGGGGGTTTGAATTTATCTTAGATAGCAGTCGGTGAAAACGTACAGGGCTATTTAAGAGGGCGTCTCGTTTTTGATAAGGAGTCTGGGTCGGTGACAAGGAGATGGGAGTTTATTTATGGCCAAAGCCTTTAGTTGTATGTAAATGAATTTAGGTTTCTGCTAATGGATTATATTATTAAGTGATAGGGGATTGAAAGACAAAACAATTTAAAGTTAGAATAAATTATCGAAATAATAGATTCCCCAAAACATGTAAAACCGAACCACCCAATGGAATAAATCATGTCGTACAACACACATACATATTCACATACCCACTTACACACATACCGATATAGGCATACATATAATTACCTATACACACATACATAGATACATACACACGCACGCGCGCACACACACATGGAAGATATTAAACTAAAAATTTAATCAGTTAGGGGGCTGTTGTTTTTTCGTAGTAAGTAATATGGCTACATTTTAATACTAGCTCTCTCCTTTGATTTAATAGTTTATTAAATTATAGCATTAATCATTGTATTTTATTATTCTAATTTTTCCTCTAAATATAGTCTGCATCTATCTCTAAAGTTATTAGGAATATTGTGAGAAACCTATAATTTTTCCAATCTATCTACGGGACGGGTTTAAATACTTTCCCTTCAATTCCCAAAATTTCTTTGAAAGGGCTGTTTGAAATTTTAATTTAGGATTGGTAAATGAGTTCCAGTGGGTATAAATTCTCTGTTTCAATTCTCCCGCAGAAATTCCAATGTAATCTTTGTCATATTTTTTTTTGGGGTGGGGGCAATGGTTGCCTGGTTTATTACACTACTGGATCTGCATTTGCCTTGGACCGGGCAGTTTTATCTATTTCTACAATTACAGAGGGAGGGGGTTCATTGCTACATTTTTTCCCCCCAATAAAATTTACTTAAGACATACTTATTATGAGAGTTGATAATTTGGTACATTTTGTTAGTGGAGGAGAAGCTAATTTTGATCGATTTTCTATTGAAGATCTTACGATCTTAGAGGGTTGTTTTTGTGAAAGTGTTTATTTATTAATTTTAGAAAGTGCTGTCCTATATTAATATTTGACAGTTTGCAGAAGGGGGTTGAACCAAATGATTTTATACACTTACATCCCACTTTAGGTGTTTTGGTACTATTTATGGGGGTTAAATAAGATAACTTATTTTTGAAACCATTTTTGGGGAGCGTTTTCATATGGTCTTTACTTTTATTAAAGATTGTTTCGTTCGACGATAATTTACTAATTCTGGTACAAACGGCAGTGGGTATTTGTTTCAGGATGGCATTGGGATTGTTAGAACTAGCATTAATATAATTGGTTGTTTCATTCTCTTTATGGTAGGGTTTCAAGGCTTTATCATTTAGGTTGAGGGTGATGTCTAGGTAATCAACTATTTTAAGGTTAGAAGAAATTTCAATCTTAAACCCTAGTAATTTAAATATCCTCATGGTTATTTTTGTAACTTCGTTGTTAGCGGACCATTATTATTGGGGATAAAGATGAGTCCGTCATCTCTATATAGTTCCACTAGTTCTGGATTCTACTAAGCATATCTAAAATATACAAACATAATAAATGCGTAACCTGGGCTGAGTCATATGCTCCCATGGGGGCGACAAAATCGTCATTATGGCACTTAGTCCAGGTAGAGTTATTAAGTTTTAGCAGTGATTTTCTAGCCGTTAAGATTATATTACTTTCATCTTCCGTTATCTCCATATAATTCTTTGCAAAGTTAATACTATTAACTATGAGATCCCTGGAGATAGAAGAATAGAAATCTATTATATCAAATTTAATGCCGCTCTATTCTTATTCATATTGACGAACCATTTGATAGAGTCAGGCGAATCTTTCCAAAGATTAGCACAGGTTGCGATTAGTAGTTTATCGGTTATTTTTTTAATTATATTTTTTTTGAGATTAGACCGAGTTCAGTTCTAGTTGGGTTTATTAGTCTAGACTGTGTACTACTAGCGAAGTTGGGTTTATGATCTTTAAATAAAATGTAAGTATTTCTAATATGGATATTTCCTATTCTATCTGCAATATTTAATTTATTGGCTATCTCGGTAGTCTCTGTATTGATCTCAGATATCCTACTGTTGTATCTATCTAGTTTGTATTTTATCCGTGAAGATTTTTTGGTAGTGTGAAAGGTTACATTTATAGATATTTTTTTAAGAATTATCGGCTCTTACCAAAATGACTTTGGAGTTTTTAAGAGTCGATGTGTCCTTGTTTTGTTCCTTTTGGAAATGTTTGGACTACTTGTTGAATTTCATTTTTTTTAACTATGCCAAACATGTCTCTTTCAAAAGAATCCAGGAGTTTACAGGAAGGTAGAATTTGTTTGGTTTTTAGATTGAAGGTTCCGTATTTTTTGTTTGACATTTCAGAGGGGTTACGGTAGAAAAACGCTCTCCAACGTAGTCTCTTCACAAAGTCAACGATTTTTTCCGTGAGGGATTGGTTGAATGAATGTAAAGATAGGTATGGAATGTTTTTCAAAGAGTATTCCGGACAGAAGATATCCATGCTGGTAGATTGTAGAGGTCTTTGGAAATTCCGCGTGGATTAATCCCGAGAGAGCTCAACTATTCATTATAGAGTACAGGCAATAGATCGATTGGCATATAATCCAGGTGGATCCTAGTAATATCAGATATCAAAACTGATCAACAGAGAGAGCTCAATGTATTTATAATAACAGAGCATATATTTTATTCAGCAAATATCCAAAATTACCTCGTGTGGGTATAATCTATTTCAGACTAGCACAACCATATAACAGTAGTCGGGTTTCGATCCTAGCTAGAGGCAACCGGATGTCTAGCCACACTGATTAGCTGTGAAACAGCGAAACAGTCTGTATGTGGATGACGTTATATATATATATATATATATGCGCGCATATGTATGTGTATTTATGCTTACATATTTACATATCGAGTCTGTGCATATGTATTTTTCATATTGGTTTAACCACACGCTTAGCAAATATTAAAACCTGATGTTTTATGATAATGAATACAAAAAATAAATTATGAGTTATTTTTAAATATATTTGTATTATTATGCGCTAATACGTGCGCAGATTCAGTGATTAATTACTATTAAAATGTTATATCAATTCAAGATTTCACTATATGTATGCGTGTGTATATGTGTGTTTCTGCGTGTATCCATGTATCTATTCCATTTGTATTACAGACAATTCGTTCTTAAACATTGAATCGAAAAACTGTATTTTATTTAAGTGTCAATACTACAAATTGTAAGTATAAACTATACCGGTTTTGTTTGTCAATAGTTTGTTAGACTTCTGTGTCATTGACAAGCCTTGAATTCAAGGATAAGAAATTCAGTTATTGTCAAATGAGATTAATTAGGCTCTTTTCCTGTGTAGTCACCATTTCTATATCATTTTTGGTGTCGAGCACCATGCAACTGAATTCATCCAGAGAATTAACTGATATCGTGGGATTTTCATCCTTGTTTTGAAAGTCTGAGGCTTGCAACAAGATCATTTTCTTTCTATTCATTTTCAGATACCATCTGTTTTTCCGAATCTCATATCTTGGATAATCACTGTAGGGCTTTATCTTGCTGCTTCAGGACTGATTCTAATATTTTTTTTTTTAATTTTTGAACCTGATCTTCTACAGCTTTCTATTTCTTTCGATGTTCATTCCACGATAGGTATTGCTGACAGTGCGAATTGGCATGTATCAGCCAGTAGCGAAAAATAAACCAGTTTTGGCCTCTGTCGTAAACAGATGTACATAGCACTTTTATTTTTAAACTGTCACTAAATGATACTTGTTTTGTTCAGATGCAGGAAGTCTTATTAATTTCTTCCCATTTGTGACAATCAGTTTCTTCATTGTTCATCTTCTGTTCGTGGTACCTCATATTTCTGCCACAGTCACAACAGTTTAATAATTAATCATGTTATTTTGGATTTGCAATGAGAAATCAAACACGTTTATTAGTAAATAGTAACATTTTACGGGTTTTTCTATTATACAATTATACAATCACACACTATGCTCCCTTTCGTAGGTTGATCACTTTGGAAGAAAGGGAATTTGTCGGCTACTGCTGATTAATGGTAAAGGCTCTTCGCTATGAATTGAGCACTCTAATATAAAGTAATGTTTATATATCGTATATAATGCGTTAAAAATTCCCCGCGATCGCAAAGTGCGCTGATGGCCTAAGGGTGAGAGTCTCCGTCTGATAAGCTGCGAAACAGTCTCTCTGTGGATATCTATGTATATATAGTATAATCTTTTTATATGCCAACAGGTATATAAAAAGAAAAGTTTATGTTTTAAACTCAAAACACGTAAAAATGTAATAAGACAACGTGAGAAAAGTTTAAAAAACAACAAACAAACAAAGCAACTGAAGTTCGAGCTAACATTAATTATAGCAATTAGTCGGTTCAGTCATTTTTTAATTTTTGGCTTGTCAGAATGCGAGTGTCAGAATGATCGAAATGGCTTTCAGGTCGGTTGCCATTAAACAGCCAAATACCAATACCCTGTTTCGCTTTGTAGATCTACAACTTTTACGAAGGATGCTAAGTGACGCAATTTTGTGTCAAAAGTGAATGTTGTTATTATTATTGATTTTTATTTGTTTCTTTTAAGGTTATGAGTTAACCATTTTCCTTTAAAGTTATTTATGGTCGTACATAAATATGTCGATTTAAAGAGGAGCATTGCTATGCTGTTAATAATGTTTACTTTACAGGTACATTTATTTATATTTTAATTATATATATATATATATATATATATATATATATA
The DNA here is from genome assembly GCA_903632075.3 of Acanthosepion pharaonis. Lineage (NCBI taxonomy): Eukaryota > Metazoa > Mollusca > Cephalopoda > Sepiida > Sepiidae > Acanthosepion > Acanthosepion pharaonis. Next base: position 712,477 of record CAHIKZ030005501.1, on the reverse strand, counting down.
TATATAATTTCAGATGTTATTTTAATAGATATCCGTGTTTGAAATAGACGCCCGTTTTTTTTTATTTTAAACAGTGTGTATTACGTCATTTAAAAAAATCCACTACAGTCTTATTTTTCAAGATATTTTTTCAAATTTTATTTTTTGATTTTCTCTAACTTTATTGCCTAATTATTAGGTAAATCGTCCCAGGTGAAAGGAATCTAAAATTCGTAAAATAAAAATTTAAGTCCCAAGACGAAAGCACTAAAAACAAGATAAATATCTATTTCTCTAATGCAAGCATTGCGCGTCAAATTTAATGGACACCAAGTTTTTCTCAAGCAGAATTCTATACGTCGAACACTTTTTAAAAACTTTATTTGTACTAATATCAGATCGATGGATGTAAACATAGGCAAATAAATATAAGAAGTTTGCTCAAATCATAGGAAAACAATATATTAACGAAGACAAGGTGACATCAAAGTACAAGAATGAAAGTTCGTTGTACACATCCATTCAAAATACTTTATATTTCCTTTCAGTACAAATTAATCAAACTAGCAAACCGGCAGTCACCTCTGAATCTTTAATGTTTAGCATATATAAATGTCTTACACGGACTGCTTTATGAACGCTGCCAAGTAAGCTTTATTGTTTGTACACAGGATGCTATTGAAGGAATTCAAATTATTTATTTCCAAGGAAACTAGAAGATATACAGTGAACACATTAATGCCTTTGAATAGATCAAGATTTCAACTATTGTATAGATGTATTTCTGCACATAGTTACTGGATAACTGAAATTTTCCTGGGAGAAATCAGCTGTTGTATTTTCGTGTCAAACGGATATAGTTCTGGTTTAAAGTCACATATAATGTTCACTCTTCTGTTGATGTAGCCACGTAAGCAAATGTTTTTTAAGTATTATTCGTATGTAATTCGAAATGCTAAAATACATTTTGAACCCAATAGGTTTAGAAGCAACAACATAACATTTTCCCGGAGCGTTTCTCTGTGTTGGTGCAGATTCAGTCGACTGCTGCTTCTTTGAGAATTCCTGCTTGGCATAAGTAAAGAAAAAAACTGGGTGGTTTCTTAAAATAAATATTTTTTTACTGGCAAGTTTAATAAATATCTCGGATTGTAAAGGTCATTTCTGACTGAAAGAATGGAGGTATGAACATCGAATGTCTCATGTATATGTGAGTACGCATGCGCTTGCGAGCATATAAGCACACATGTATGTGTATGCATCTATGTATTATAAGTATTTGGACACTATACCACCTGGTATACTTTTTTATACACTGTAAATTAATCACATAAACATACAGTGACGCAGTCGTATTTATGTTTAGATGTAGAATAACATGTGCGAGTACATATATAAGTACCCAGATCAAGTTCAGTGTGGTTGTATTTATATAAGCGCCTATTTCTTTTGTCTGAAAATACCTTGTCTGACCGCTATATTTTTTGTGTATAATTTAAATTTGCGACAATAATGCTACCGCGTGGTTTTCTGAAAGAGTCTCTATTGAAGAGAGTCTGTACGAATGTTACATTTTAAAACTGAAGATTTATTTTGTTCCATTTTTAAAATCGACTTTTATTGTTTAATTATACAACAGTTACTGTTGCTTAGATATTGTCTGCATAATCAATGTTATTTCCTTTGCTAGATTAACACCAGATCCGTTTATGTTCAACGTTTAATCACTGAAAGGTCTATTATCCATTTTTCATTCGTCTTTCCTTCATGTTTTTTCTGTTTCCTTTTATCACAACTCTTAGATCATTATAATGCGATCATTATAAAACAGCGTTAATCAGATAAAAATAATAAGGTTCCAGAGAAACTTCAATTTACATCCATCATCCTTGGAAGTTTCTCTTTTCATAACAACACCGCTATCGGTTCAGCTACAAAGATTTTACAGGCAGGCTCAAAGAAACTATGTGGTTTTTGTAATAAAAGGATTAATTTAAAATACTATAGTTGTTCCATAATAATAATAAAATTTCAGGAACTCAATTTAACAACTATTATTAGACAGTCGTAGAATATCATTCACTGGTTTTTCTCTTCTCTGTCTTTCACTGTTTGTAAGTTTGTAATTTGAAAAAAAGATAGACATTACTTGATATTATTCTTGTGATGAAATCGATGTTGAATTTACACGATGAGGAATGGGTGTCTACGACTGAGTTTACGAAAATAGGTGTACCGCACTCTTGTGGGCTATATAAAGATACATGGAGCGCTGAGGAAAAGTAAATGGTAAGGGGTTGTAGGATGGCATTAGAACCAAGTACAGACAAACCTCTCATCTATGCCTCCCCGACAGTAGACATCGGATGCAATGGACAAAATCTGCAGGCATTTTTTTTTAAAAATCTGCAGGAAAAAAAAAAACAAAAAAACTCCCAAATCGTCAGCGAAAATTTGAGTCAAAATTTGCGTGCTTAGTGGAACGAGTGTTATTAGTTCTGAAAGTGACCGCTTGGCGGCGGTGGCGGGCCTTTCAATTGTAAACAAAGACGGAAAGTATGATACATTAGCTCGTGCGTGAGAAAATAGCTGTGAGAAATATATTATTTTTATTATTTTGATTAATATTTCTAAATTACGTATATATTTATTTATGCCATGTATACATGTTTATAGTATTTACATTATGATCATAACTTCTGGTAGTTACTATAGTGGTTTTATAATTGAAATATAATCCCTTCCTATCTGCAGACAATCTGCTTTAACGGACCACCCACCTCCTATTAATCCGTTGTTGAGAGGTTTTTCTGTAATAATTTTTCATTTGTTTCTTTTTTACAAACGCCGTATTACAAAATCTAAGACACACTTAAGGAGCGTGTTACGAATTATATATGGTTTTATTTTATTTTGTTGACTGAAATTAAAATGCTTTTATTTGTATTTTGCTTATATTATCTGGGTAGAATATGCTACACACCAACCAGACCAGCAACCGATGTATGCATGGGCCATTCATCTAGGATTGTTGGTGTAGTGATATAGCCACGAGTGTACATTTGGTGTTAGATGAGTTGATTTTCGAATTAGTGGTATACCTAATACCAAGAAAGTTATGTCTTCATATGGGTGCTAGGAAGATAAGGAGCCGTCAGCTAGAAAATCTATGGGAACTACTGAGAAGTTGGTAGAGTTAGAATACCGAGAAGGAAGGAGGAAGAGGCAGAATTCAGCCCTACCTGTGCGGAGTTGCAGAGCAAGATGGAAAATGAAGCAGGTTGGATTTAAGGGAAGAGCAATCCCTGTGACTACTCCCATGGTAGGTGTATAATTCTCCAATTTTGGAAAGTTGATAAAGAAAGCAGAAATAGGGAACAAAGAAAATTTTTATTAGAATTAATGAAGGGGAATCACCGAATCCCCAAGACCCTTCAGCCCCACGCCAGTTTTGGGGCGAAGTGCATATAAGCAGCTGACTTTAGGGAACTCGGAGACTTTGGGCTAAAAACCCGCATCGAGTGTCCCTGAAATCTACGACAGCTACTACCAGATTTCCTGATTCCAAGACTTTGAACCCAGCTCCTCCAGAAGTTTAGACAAGGCCCAGTGTTACTATAGAAATTGATGTGAGAAGGGTAAATTTTTGTTTTATCAAAAGCTATATAAACCAATTGAAGATTAACCTCACGAATCTCTCGTTTTATTTTTTCCTTAATATAGCACCCGCCGTGGCTTGAACCAGCGCTGTGATACTACGACCTTCGATCTTCCACTGCTCTGAGATCAAGAACACAGCGTGGAGAGAGTCGATGTTGATCAAGGCGGCCAGCGACCAACAACCAGCTTGAACCAGCGTCAGCATTGACCAGCGCAGAGTTAGCCCTGTGGTTAAAACGTTGTCCTAAGACACTGAGGACCGGACTAGTAAAACGTGGTTACACCACTGAGTGTAGGCGGCGCCGAAAAGGCGTTAATTTAACTGGTGACCGTAACCACGGATGTGACTCTGTGTTATATGTTGATTATGATTCTGTAAGCTGAAAACAGATTTTTGAATTTTTATATATTTTATAAATCTTTTTTTACCCAATAAATGTAACTGCTTTTGGTTCGTTTACATTGCTTATTTTAAAACAAGTGATACATAAGATTTAAGGGTTAAATAAAGTTAGGAAGACATGTAAATAAGTTTATGAATAAATGTCAACTATTGGGTTGTCTGTCAACTATTCAATCTGTAAAAGATCAGAATAAATACGAGAGAGGTGTTGAAAAGTTATTGGCTCAACTCACTTCCCTAAATCTGACTCAAATAATTTTCGCTCGTATAAGTTTAAGCACCCATTTATAGATAAATATACAAAAGCAAAACCAGAAAAAAAAAGGCTGCAAATACAATACAACGGAGATAAAGCATTAAATAAAAGGCGGTTTTATTTTCTACTTTGTATACGTTGCCAAGATACAATTTATATCGTTCCAATGCAACTTATAAAATATGAAAAAAAAAAAAACTAATACCGTATCAGTTGTCATTGGTTAATCAATACTTGAATTATTTCTTGTTGTTTCTTAGATTTGGACGGAGCGAGCAACGTGATCGGACAAAAGGCTGATAACTTAGTGGCGTTTACTTTGTTGTCGCCTATATGGAAATGTGAGCACACAGATGCATATAAACAAATCTACCCTCTCTCTCTCTCTCTCTCTATATATATATATATATATATATATATATATATATATATATATATATATATATATATATATATATATATATATATATATATATATATATATATATATATATATATATATGTGTGTGCGTGTCTGTACAATAAACACTCAAAAGCAGACATCTATATAGATACACTCAACGTGCTATTGTAGTGATACACATACGCGCTAACATGCAAACACATCAAATTCTAAAGGTTAATTTCTAGTAACATTCCAAGATAGGAAAACATAGCAATAACTATGGAGTTAAATATTACACCTTGGCTAATTCAGGTTTGCGGGGAATTGGGTTGCATCTTGAAAAACATAATTGTTTTTTGTTAAGTTTCATCAATGATGGAATATATCGCTGTGGATATTGCATCTATCTATCCCTGTCTTCTTTTTTTTTTGTGTGTTTATATAACAGAGTAGCTATTTCTGGTATCCTTGTCTTTAATTTATTGAATATTCGTGGTTAGTGCCATTGCATGTTTGCTTTCATCAACAGAATTTATGGGCTGAGTTTCTTCAAAGCTGAAATTAACAATACTGTTGTGTAAGGTTACACCATTGGACTTGGAAAATTAATGCTATATAATCTTTATCCCATTCAAAAAATGAGTGTACAAATAATATGTCATTCTCACATTTGTTTCGGAGCTGAAAATATTTTAATTCGATTCTGATAATCGTTATTCAACCCACGAAAAAATTAAGTTTCTAGGTATTCATGGGAACCAGGGTCACACAATTTTCTAATGCTCTCGGAACATACGTTTAATTTGCAAACTTTGGCTTAAAGATATGGCGGAAATATCTATTTTGGCATACAAGTCGGTAACCAAACAGCATACTCTAATAATGATAATAATAATAATAATTATAATAATAATAAAAATATAAAAATCTTCATTATTCACCGTTACTTGCAAAATACATTTTTATTCCGCCAACTTCTCACTTCTAATCAATCAACATTGCCGACAGGACTTGTGGAAGCTACAAAACTTTTATTGCATCATCTTTACCCGCCAAATACGCACCATTTTCATTTTTTCTTGTTCTGTTCAGAGTATTTCCATTCATTCTATTTCGCTTGATTTAAGGACATATCTCTATATCTTTGCATAAAAACATAGACATATATAGAATCTTCTTCATAAACATGAATACATATTTGATGGAATAGAGGATATGGATATATTCATTCCGAAGAAGAAAAGAAAAATGAAAATCTATACCTAAAAAATTTACACGCATGCGCATTAAAATAGTTATTAGAAATATATGATGAACTAAGAATGTTTTCACTTCATGTCCTTTTATATGCATGAATATTAATCATTATATTATAGGCGGGTGTATAAACAGATATGTACACTTGCATAATGTAAACATTTTCCCTTTCAAAAAATATATATTTAAACACATATGTATACAATAAATCAGCATGCACACGCACACACACACACATATTATATTAGGATAATGACATCAACATGAAGGTCAACGCTACATAAATGCAATGATGTTTCGATGTATACCAACACATCTCATCAGGCGTTAGTAAATGACTGGTTAGTAGACTATTTATTGAAATTTCAAATTTAAAACCACACAACTTCTTTTCACGCGAAAGAAAGAGAAAAGAAAAAGAAAGACACGAGACCCATTCTCTTTTCTAGAGAAAAGGAAAAGGAAAAAGTATGAAAGAAAGAGGAGGGGAGATAACATCGAAATTTGTTTTGTTTATAATCTGATTCACCAATCAAAATGGTCCACGTTAAGTAAAGTGATCATGGCTTCCAGATTTAATGAATGCTTCAATACAATTACGTTTGCTATATTGTAGCCATAAGACAGTTTACACTTCTTATGGAGAAAGGGAACTTAATTTGACAAGGCTTTTGACAAACCGCATACTTTGTGAGTTAAAAGTTAGAATTTCACAATTTATAGTCGGTAAATAATGTGGCATGTTGAAAAAATAACAACAAAAAAAAAAAGAACATGAAAACAAAACACACAAAATTCTTAAAATATATAAATCAAACAAAATTGTTTAGATAACTAGATCAAACAAAAACTTTAAGCATATAGATCATATAAAATTAATTAAAATATATAGATTATCAAAAATAAAATGCAACTTTTACGTAAAGGGTCACATATGAGGTGTTAATAAAATCAATGCATATAAAATGTCAAAATGTCAGCCAAACGCATATACTTACATACTAAATATTATTATCAGTACTAGAAGAATAATGTACAAAATATACTACGTCAAAATGGATCTTACAAACAAAAGATACTCATCATATGACGTAACAAGGTTAATCTAATATATAAAAAGCAATTATCAAATAACACAATCTAGCAATATTATAGCGTCAAAAAGTCCTACTTTTGTATTGAGCCTGGTTTTAAATTAATGTTTCGAACGGTGGAATTTATATTTGATTCGTTCTCATTTCACACACACAGACACACACACACACATATATATATATAGGTGGACATGGAAGTCAACAGTCTGTTTCATGTTTCAATGCAATTTTCAGGCCATCTTCTGACCTGAAGATTCCGTTGAAGAAGATTGTCTCTCATATATATATATATATATATATATATATATATATATATATATATATATGTATGTATGTATGTGTGTGTGTGTGTGTGTGTGTGTGTGTGTGTGTGTGTGTGCGTGCGTGTGTGTAGTGGAGAAGGAACAATCAAGTGTCCTTTACTAAAACTTCTGATCTTTGATCATTTGGTCAGATTTTATGGAGTTGATCGTAACAAGAAGTTTTCATCATTATTCGTATATATATATATATATATATATATATATATATATATATATATATATATATATATTCATGAATTATTCATACAAAAAACAAATACAAAAGTTAATGATTTAATTGGCGAGAAATCCATCATCGCAAACAATTCAAATAACATACAAAAACCCCGAACCTGTTATGAATGAAAAAATCCTTGTTTTTATAAATTTCAGGTATGGAATAGATGTTGTTCTTGTTTCTTCTCTCAGTAATAAGAGGACAACGAAAATATATGTATTGTTGTATCCGAAAAATGCTATTTGAAATGAGTTATTGTTTTTGGAGCGTGTAGTAGCAACGCTGAGTTTGATTTGAAGATGTCTGTAGGAACAGACGAAAGCTTGTAGTAAAAATAAGAACTAATGCAACAGAAATTTATAAAAAACAAGGATTTTTTCATTCATAACAGGTTCGGTGTTTTTGTATATTATTTGAATTGTTTACGACGATGTATTTCTCGCCAATTAAATGATTAACCTTTGTATGAATAATTCATGAATTTGTAAATTGATTGCACCTTTATTGAAATATATATATATGATAGAAATTATTAGGAGGATTTGATAATTATATTAAATAATTCATCGAGTCTGACAGAAATCTCAACATAATGCAGAAATAACTGGACGGCCGTTTCGTCCTATATTTGGGACTTATCAGCAGTGCGCATCCACTACCGAGAATTGAAACCCTGACAGTTAGATTACCAAGCCACTATCATACCAACTGTTCCACTGGGTCTCGGTGACGAAGAGATTTCTATCATGGACATCATTTCTTGAACCAGCTTCTAATGCTCTGGAGTGAGCGGCTTGGTGATAGTAGTCGTGGCTCCAGGAGGAACAGTCCTATGGTTACAGAGAACTCAGTTGAGTTCCGCCACGCAATATGTGAGCGAGCGGCGCTTTGTTGAGTCTGATTTGCAACCCTTTGGTCACCGAGGCTCAGTAGAACAGTTGGTATGATGATGGCTTGGTAACCTAACTGTCAGGGTTTCAATTCTCGGTAGTGGATGCGCACTGCTGATGAGTCCCAAATATGGGGCGAAACGGCCGTCCAGTGCATTCTGTTGAGATTTCTATCAGACTCGACGAATTATTTAATATATATCATACTAACAATGGTCCATTGAATAACAAATGGGAAACCCTACGTTAGTCGTCTCATCCTTCGAAAAAGATTTTTACATTTTGTCATTCTATTGATCACACACACACACACACACACATATATATATATATATATATATATATATATATATATATATATATATATATATATATATAGAGAGAGAGAGAGAGAGAGAGAGAGAGAGAGATTTCTCTACGTATCCTGGTGAATCATAAAGGCTAAATATCCTTTTCTCTCTGAATAAAAATGATGGTTTAAAATAACATTAAATGAAATGTCGACTGTATAATATTACTAAAGAAAAGTAATAGTAGAATAGAGAAGCATACAATTGTAACAATGTGAAGAAAAACATACATACCCGGTTTAATATACCAATGCCTGCTCGTATAGTCTATAAACATATAAACATTGTTTATGTACCGTATAATATGTTCAATGAAATTACTTGCATTTAAATAATTCATGTAACTCTTCATTGAAGAAGGAAAAATTTGATGTGACAAATATGTGATTCTATCGATGAATACTGAGAATAATATTGAAAGAACCTGTAAGCAACTTGATATTTCCAGTCATAAAGAAACATGTGAAATATTCTGCGAAACATAATGACAAAATAGAAGCTTAATAATGTAACACCCAAAGAACAGATTGACAGCAAAAGAAACACGAAGAAGAAGAAGAAGAAGAAGAAGAAGAAGAACCTCTTTGAAGAGTTTCAGTGAATAGATGGCAAAGTTGGTTAGTAAGTGTTAAAAGTTATTTAAACAATATAATACAGGAAGTTGTGGAGATCTATGTTTGACTGAGTCTTGAAGCGCGTAAAAGAAGAAGATTAAATATATGTTATGTCTATTGTTCGCTTCTATCTGGCCACTGTAAAGAAGTTGATATGTAATAAAATCATATTCATGATCATTATAAATGCTTTAAAAACACACTTGACGCTAATTAACGATTATATAGACATCGATACGTCATATGAATACATTCATAATCTATTAAAATCTATAACATTATATGCGAGTTTATTTTCTATAAAATTACACTAATAATTCAATGAAAATCTTGATGAGGAAAACGATAAAAATTTACATTATAAAATAATTGTGATTATATTGAACAACAAATGAACAAGTTTACATTACTGTCGACAACCCTATGTTCAAATCTACTTGTTACAATTATACTTAATTTATACTTTTAAATTTTTGATTTATTTAAAACATATTTATTCACAAATAGCTGCATTTATTGTATTTGCAAATTTACTAGTTATCAATTTTGTTAGTCATTTCAGTGACTGACGAATCTGTTAAAGTGTGTCTTTTGCGTACTTACGTTGAAATAAATGTCAGAAAAATATCTGTTGTGACAAGAGTAAATTAATCTTTCACTCGATCCTTAGTTGATAGGAGTTTAAAACGTAATTGTTATTATTGCTCTGACAGATTCCTAAGCTCCATAACAAAATAAATATATTTGATGCCAACCCCACACTTGGAACCCCATCGCCATCTCATTGTTCTTAAATTTTATCTTCTTTTGTTTTTCCTTCTATTTTTTCCACCTACTTTCTTATATACAAAGTCTCCGCCTAAATTCTGTAATTTTATTTATTATTTATTCTCATGTTTTACATTTTCTTCTCAATAGAAGTAGGTAAGTTCATCTATCGTCCAGTTCCAACTCCTCCATTGTATTTTGAGGAGGAGGAGAGATTTATCCCTTGTTTCCTGTTTAGGACTGGGTTTCCGGTTCCTTCTAAAGTCTACATCTACTCTATACGTCTAACGTCTTTGCCTGAATTATTATTTACTTATTATTTATTAACTTTTACAAGAACAGTTTAACGAGTTTCTCGCTACTTGATCATCAGATCTCAACCGATGGAGAGAAACGTGAACAGTGACTAAAATCAACAACACCTGAGGTAGGATTTTATATAATTTATAAATATTAAAGGCTAATTATACTTAAATCTAACAGCCACTCTTTCTGCTTAGAGGGGGATAACTGAAATGACTTATAATTTGACACCAAAACCTTAAGGTGAAAATCGGAGTTTCGAAAGACAAAGCTGATTTTCTTTTCCCCGCTTTTTTTTTGTTTTTTGTTTTTTGTTAACTTATTTTATTTTCGATATTACCACTTTACGGTAATTTAGACTTTTTTAAAGGTTTTAATAAGTCTGTTTTAATTAAAATTATTAAATTGTGTAACCTTTTTCAAATATTTGATAAAATCTTCCTTCATACTTGATTGCAAATAGCATGCCACAACATTCCATTAATTCTCCGATTCTGTTAAAACTAAAATAAACGTTTCAATTCTGAAATAAAAAATGATTTCTTAATAATATTGTTTTTCTCTCCCGATAATATTTAACTATTTATCGTTTGCTTACCTTACTTATTCTAGGGCCATACCTGGTGTTTCATCTGAATTATAAAATCGCTATATTTTCAGAATCAAAAGAAAGAGAAACGCACTTTCATTTTGAACAAATCCATAAATTATTTTTTCCGGTGATCATTTCTTTCATTTAATCCTTTACTTGGAAAACGTCACAAAATGTTCGCAGTTAGAAGTAATCTCGAACTAGTCATGTTGATAGCCAGTTGGTTTTATAGCTTATCATTGTAGTAAATTTTTTCTTCTCTTTATCAACATCGTAAAGAGTTACTCAGTTTTTTGAGGACATTTGCATGAATTTAGTAAAAGATGCATAAATAATGAAAGAAGAGCTTTATTTGAGAAAAGATGGGCATGAATAATCTTGAAATTATTCTTAACGCATTGTTATAGTGGAACACACCTATTCTATAGTTAATAGACTCTCCCACCTATAATAAGTAGGAGTAGTAAGAGTAACGAGTGAAGTCGCTCAGTGAGTTGTTCAGTCAGTCGATGTCGGACGACCGTTAGTCGGATATTAAAGTATCAGCGACCCCAACTAGATTTCTCTGCGTCATACCTATTTTATCAAGTTCCTAACGTTTTGTACGTCGAACCTATTTTGGGACCGACTTAGTACAAATACAAGCCTCCACTGTGAAACTACTCCATAACACGCATTCACCTAATGAATCCGCCGTTAGCATAGATGACTTCATCAATACGAGGTCTGAAACACTGATATGGCCGAATCAGATAATCTTTATCTGTTCGGGACATTGTGCTAGTTATGGCGGACATCAGAAACTTCTTCACAACTCCCAGAATTCCCACAGTTGCAGGAAACTTTGTGAGCATGACCGTTGTAATGTCTTTAGGATCACTACATAATCATATCTCATCCCCTCGGTTGACCAAAACCACAATGACGCTAATTTACCTTATCGGGTTCTTATCGATACTTTTCTGCGTCTTTCATCCAAGTTCATAATGGTATTAAGACCCTTAGCAGTAGAATCCTCATAAGCAGCTTCCGCCTCTTTACGAACTTTGAAAAGAAACAACCGTGCAACTTTCAGGAAGCGAGCAGTCTCTAAATCACAATGATCTGACTTTAAGGCAAAGATTACATCGTCCCTTTTCATTTGCTGAGTTAGCTTGATGTTTGTCATCACTTATCTTACAAGAAATGATAATCAAAACAAATTAGAAAAAGGTTAGAGCTATTTAAAGATGTGTCCTCAAAGAACTAAGCAACCATGTATAATAATGCATGAGAAAGGATTGTGAAAAAGCAATAGCATGTCAATATCAACGAAACTATAAAGATTTGATATGTAGTTGGGTGCTTCTCTATGCAATACATCAGTGACTAATGCTATTTCAGATAAAGTAGTTCAATATCATCTTTCTTTTACTATAAATCTCATGTACTTCCTATTTGATACATGTTTTCGATTCCTTAAATTAAACCTTTCTGCTGTTCATTACTATGATAAAGAAAACAATTCAGTACATGAATTTAGTGTAAAACAAGAAAGAATTATTGGCATCTAAAAATCTAAAGGCTACAAAAACCAGCCGAGCTGTGATGTCTTTTGATATATATCCTTTACACATTGTTCTTTGCCGCGTTGTTTCCTGGCCGATACTTCCAATCGGAAATTGTGTACATTCATGCCGTGATTACTAACACGATATAAGAGGCGAAATTAATTTGGGCGAATAATTAAAACTTATTCATTAAACTTGTGAGAAATTAATCAATATCAATGTCTAACAGCAAAACTACGAAGAAAATAATGTGTGTGTGATTGGACGAAAATTAGCATGAAATGAATGAATTATGCATAATTCGAAAATACTATCCAGGAGTCAACGTAAAAAGCAAACTCATTATGATAATGAAGAACAGACAAATAAATATGCAAGACAAGAGTGAGTAAAACAAATTGAAATTTGCTAAAAAGTAATTAAGGCCTGAAGAGAAGAAACACAATATTACATTGACAAATATAAAAGTGGTAAACATATTCTTCTATGTGCCTTTTGGATGTGAACGATCATGATTTTTCCATAACTTCCTATTCTTTGTATTTCAAAATTAAGTTTGTCACCTCAATATCCATCTTAGACCCTTCCATACTTTTACAAAAGCCATTTAAGTAGTTTTCTCGCTATTTCTCTCTGTCCCTCTATCTTGTGAGTATCAAATTCCATAATCCCCATCTCTTTTATGTACCCCTTAATTTTTAACTGTCTTTTTCTGATTAAGTAGAAATGTCCTTTTTATTACAATTTTCCTTAAAACTTCCATGCTCTGTTCATGGTGTTCGGAGTATCATTTTGTAAATTCACACTTCTGTTGCTTCAAGTTTCCTCTACATCTATGAGGAAATTCCGAGCATTCACTGCCCCATATAGGAGAATATTACATAGCAGTTCAGTACTTTTTCATTATTCAACGCAATTCTCTTGTTTCTTGTGGATGAACATTTTGAAAAAAAAAAAGACCAAAACCTAGAGGTTAAAAAACGAGAGGACACTTCATCTAAAACATGAGAATGGAATTTGGCGTTGAGAAATGTGCTGTTGTGCTGGTAATGAGAAAGAGAAAAAGAGAAAGGAAAGGAAGTGTGTGTTACCCAACGAAGAAATTATCCGAACGCTCAACAGAAAGTAAAGCTGTAAGTAATTTTGGTTATTTTGGAGGCAGATACAATCCAGCAAGAAGAGATAACGGGGAAAAAAAAGCAATGGATGAATATTTCAGAAGAATAAGAAAATTATTAGAAACCAAAGACATACTGAAGGAATGGGAGATATATCGGTTTGGACATTATTATATAAAAGAAACTTAAAAAGGGAAACTGAATCGCTTTTAATGTCCATGTCAAATAAAAAAGCTATTTAAAAGCCAAGATAGATAAAATGTAGAACAGAAATGTAGATTGTTGTTGGAATAAACATTAGACAGTGAACGACATTATCAGCAAATGTAGCAAATTAGTCGAGAAATGATACAATTGGGATAAATAGGTAGGCAAGGTAATCCTTTGGAAACTGTCCAAACGATTCTATTTTAAGCACACAGACTAATGGTATAAGCAAAGAGGATCTATTGCAGTGAATGAAAATTATAAAATCATTTGGGACATTGAAATTCAAACAGGTTGTGGAACGCAGAAGGAAAAGCCGAAGGAAAAGGGTAGAAAATGTTAAAAATAAGGAAAAAAAACCGCGACCGTCTAGATGACGGCACTGAGACCATTACTAAAACAATGACGACGAGAAACATGGAATGATAACTATCAGTTATTATTGGTGTGAAAATTCGAAACATCAAATAATAAGAAGGGAAAAGAAATAAAAGTTGGTTGGTTCGTATCGAGAAAAATAATAATTATTCGAAATGCAAAATTCTTTATTCCAATAAAAATGTAAAAATTAAAAGAGGAAATACACAAATGATAATTATTCGAAATACAAATATCGTTAAAAAAACAATTTAGTAAGAAAAATCCTTAGAACCTTAAGTTATATGATACTGCACGCAAATAATCACTCGTTAAATGATGCTATTAAATTTTTAAGTTTTCTATTTATGTCGCGGTATTTCTTGGTGCTTTTGATATTTTGGCAACCTGCTCTTACTTTTGCAATATGAATTACTTGCAAATCCTGTTTTCTTTTAAGAGCGTCTAAGAATTTCAATATTGTGGGATGATGGAATGACACTTGCTGCCAAAAACGCCCCATACTATTCTTCAAGGGCGTTATTAGTTCTAGGTAAATCAGCATCGACTCTCTCAAAGCAAAACTACATACGCATTTCAAATATGAGTATTTTGAATAATTATCCTTTAGTATAATTGTCCTTTTGATTAATT
>CAHIKZ030005501.1:425000-687500 GCA_903632075.3 Acanthosepion pharaonis | reverse complement strand
CAGTTTGTCTGACGATCGCTAAAGCGTGAAACCCAGGGTCACAAACTCACATCTATCCAACTAAATATATATATATATATATATATATATATATATATATATATATATATATATATACACACACAAACACACACACACATATATGAGTTAAAGATCAAAGGCAGATTAAATATGGATCGGAATCTGACAGGATGATAAAATAATGAATAGATAGGAAACATATCTCACAATCTAACATGTTTCACTTTTATTAATGTTTCGTCAGAGATTGAGAGAAAACACATAAATCCACAGATACACTGGTATTTTCAATTTTGTTGGGCCGCACAATGGTGAGGACATTAGAACTCCCACTAGGCAGAGACACATACACAATCATGAATTCACATTATCATCCGATGCTCGCTTAGACATATAAGAAGTTATATACATTTAGAATTATCTATGGTTTTAATACACTCGATAAGTGACGAACCAATGAGAACTGTCATACCAGAGATTCTGTCTTTTTGTCTGTTTTCTCTCAATCTCTGACGTAGCTTTAATAAAAGTGAAACAATTTAGATTGTTAGATAAACGATTCCTGTTTATTCATTATTTTATCACACATATATAAAACATGTATATATATATATATATATATATATATATATATATATATATGTATGTATGTATATATATATATATATATATATATATATATATATATATATATGCAATCCTTATATATATTATTTATATATTATATATGTGCGGTACTTTTGAAAGCGCTCAATATTAGTGATAGAGCTAACATATTTAGGTGTAATGATGTGAGTTCAACAAACTCACACGAGCACAACTAAATCTATCTATCTATCTATCTATCTATCTATATATATATATATATATATATATATATATATATATATATTTTTAGTGCAAACGTTTGCATAATCTTTTTGTAAAATGTCATTACTGTTTTCCACGGACAAAACTGCCCACTTGTTAAACGCAGGATAATAGTACGATTAAGAATACCAATTAAATAAAGAAATTATAGAAATAAATTGACTTGAGCTTCGCTAAAATAGTAACAGACTCATGCACACACTGGAAAAAGCTCCTGCAAAATATTTAAAGTGAGATATTGAATACGAAATTTAAAGTGGGCAAGAGTAAAAAGGCAATATAACGAATAATTGAAGTCTAAAACAAGAAAACAAAGACAATATGCCACATAAATTAATTGGATTTGTATTTACATCTTATAACAGAATTGCTTTTTAACTGACTTGAATATAGTTCTGTTCAAAAAATTATAAATTAAAATAAAAATTTGAATTAATATCTTACTTTAAATGGATAAATACCCTATTGATTTTTGATACTTAACGGTTTGCCCATTAATTCCCTATACCTTTTGAGATTAACTTATAAAACTAGCTAGTAGACGACAAATTAATTTAAATGAATGATATAAATATTCTATATGATAAAATATCCTGGCTATATGTTTTGAAGGTTGTTTATGGAGGTTTAAAAAAACAAAGACCATTATTTCGTCTTGCCGATTAATTTTCTCATGTAAGATAAAGAAAAGAATCTCAGTTTTTTATTCTTCTTCATTGACTAGATGGTAAAACTAGATACAGATTATGATACGATATTAGGAACTCAGAACAAGGAATCGGCGACCCGAGTTCAAATCTTGGTCGAAGTCGTAACATTCCTTTCCTGAGAGGTATGAATCTATTTTCTCCCAAGGAAGTCTGAGCTCTCTAGTCTGCGAGAAGGACAACTCTGAATTCAAAATCGTCTGTAGCTCCGCAAAGAATTATACAGTAAAAAATTAACTGTGGTACAAAGTCTTGGACAGTGATCTCCATTGCAGCCGATGAGATAGATAAGTAGCTCGTTAAATTTATAATTCTAAAACAATGACATTTTCCAAAAGTGATTCTCTTATTTATTGATTTGCATTAGAAAACGCCGAGATTTCTAATAATCTAGAACCCTTGTAATTATCATTTATAAACTTAGTTTAACACAAGGCCACAAGTATTGGGTGGAAGAAGTGAGGATTCAAATTACCACTCAGCAATAATGATTAACATGCTTAGTTCGTTAAACATAAACCCCACACTGAAATGTCCCACAACCAATGTAATTACTTAGTTGTAGTTCGATTTTAAACAAGTCGCTTGCTATTGATAAAACAGTGTGTAATCTTTAAGAAGATTTGAATTGGAAAACATCACGAAAGCAGAAGCTGAGTTTTTAATCAATTCCAAGACAAGATCTTAACACATAGTTTAGCCTGGTGTCATGCAGTGTTCAGATTTGAAAGATTAAAAAGTGTCTCCTAGCAATTAATCGCAGGAATTATGTTAGTTTCCAACTAGAAACAGAATTAGGATCAGCTATTTCTTCCCAGGTCGTCGTTATCACAAACGCTGCACTGAATCACATGTCTTATACCGTATCCTTTTCGGCAAAAACTAAAAAAAATTGAGATCGAGATAAAAGAATGCAGTTTAGGAGAAGAAAGAAAAAAAAGGACATGAAAAGCAGGTAACGAAAAGCAATGCAGGTAAAGAAGAAGTCGTAGAATACATCTAAAATACTTGAAAAATATTACGGAATAAAATGTATTCGTGCCAAATTAACTAGTATAAGAAAGATCTTTCAGTCTTTCAACCTACGCTAATATAATTATTCCCTGTGAATTATATAACTCATCAAAAGTCAGTGGGTGGGCCCCAAGTATTTTTCCGAATATTTAATTTCAGTGATCTGTTGTTTTCCTTTTCCGTGTGCGTCGATGAGGCGAAGTGGTGAATCAGTACAAGTGCAGCCGAACTCTTATATTAATAATTGGCCGACACAAGGAACTGATTCTGACTATTCAAGTGCTTATATTATTGTTGATCTAAATGTCCGTTTTAACATTTCCAGGATTGTTTAAGTATTTTTTTAGGAAGGTTATTCTAGTTATCTTGCAAATGTTTACATAGTTTTATCTATCTATCTATCTATCTATCTATCTATCTATCTATCTATCTATCTATCTATCTATCTATCATAGTGGTTGGTTAGTGCTACCGCTATTTAGCATATATGTATGACGTAAGTTAGTGGCAAATGTACTTGGACTATTGCCAGTCGTACCAGCAATGTCTCTTATGACTGACCGGTAAAGAAGCAAACTTTTCTGCCAACAGTATTAGTTCAAGCTCATGGGTGGGGAAATCTCCGAGTTAATGCCTCTCTTTCAGGAGAAATTGGGGCCTATTGCCCCAAATGGGGAAGTGACGAGAGGGCGCGAGAATTTTTCCACAGTACTGCCGATAAACTCGTTTTATACTCAACTTATGTCACATTTCGTTGCCTCGTGGGCACATGTATAAGTACAATGGTACTTGGATTGTAGAAACAATACTGACTGCATACAACTGCAGTCCGTATTTGGAATATAGTAACAAAAGTATCATTGTTGCATGTAGAAGAGCCAGACTTTGTTGAAACTTTTATAAGGTACTTCACATCCTTTACTAGAACTAAGAAAGTACGGGACAACGAAATAAATGAAGGTGAAAACGAAGTCACAGATTTGTTTCCGACAACAGCCAGTTGTGTAGTTGTTAGAAGATTTTCGTTGATGCCTTATCCAACGAAGGTGAAAAAATGACATTTAATCAAATCAAAGAAAATATTCTAATGAATATTCGATCAAAGAAAAGGTTGCAGAATGAACCAAGTTCTTGTCATTACAATAAGAATGTGAAGAACCCTTTCTGAAATTTCTTCACTGGCTACGAGACGCAGATCTTGTGAATTTCTATATTTAGAATAAGAAGAAATGTCTATCGAAGAGGAACTGACTCAACTAAGATAGGTAGAAGGTATATGCAATACTTTCCCTAGATTTAAAGTGTTAGAACGGTTAAACTAAACCAAATGCCGTTGATTGAAACATTCAATAAAGAAGAAAATCAACCGGAAATTATGAACACATATATGATAAAGAAAACAGCACTAAAATGCAAATATTGTAAATATGATCATGAACAAAACAGAAAAATGTCCGGCATGGGATCAGATATGTAAAAAAGAAAAATATAAAGGATTGAAAAAGTGGAAAAAAAAACGTTAAAAAGTGAAACTGTTGTTTTTTTCAATACAGATAAGAAATAAAATACCTTCATAGATTCATAGTGTAAATTTAAAAATGCAAGAAAAGAATTGGTAATATGATGTACATAGTAAAAGGAAAAAAATTCTCACACAGAAGACACGTAAACCAAAGGAAGAGACTGTTACAGGATGCTAACGGTCCACCTCAAGAAGAGGTATTGGACACGATTTTCGACACATTCGATATAAAAAGACCGCAAACAATGCTAGAACCAAGAAAATCGTCAAGGAAAAGAAAATTCCCTGAACCTTTGGAAATAGATCCAAAGAAAAAATAATATTAAAAAAAACCCTGCTACGCAAAAGCTTCGGAAGGGGGTGTTAAGGGATCTTACCCATAATAATAATAATGGAATATTCCATACTTAATAAATACTGCGCCTCAGTAGTAGGCAAGGTGTCCGTCGCCCAAGTCTTGAACAACAAATCGGTTGAACTCTCTGCCTTTGGGCGGGGAGGAACCCGAACGAGGCTACGCCGAGAGGCGGAGTCACGTTCAGGGAGGTAAACCGGTCCTAAGCCCGTTTATACGGGTTCAATGGGCATATTTTTAGGCCGAGCCCACGGGCTCGGAGAACCCACAATAAATAACCGACCTTGTGTCACATGCTGCCCCAGTGGGTGGGGCGGTGACTGAATATCGTCAGTCGTTCAAGTCTTGACCGGCTGAATGGTTGAAGGGCGGATTCGCTTTCGGGGAGGTAAACCGACCCTGAACCCGTTTATACGCGTTCAATGGGCATATTTTTGGCCGGGCCCACGGGCTCGGAGATCCCACGTTAAACCAGCCTTGTGCCACATGACGCCCTCGTAGGAGGCGGATGACTGAATATCGTCAGTAGTTCAAGTCGAGTCAAGACTCTGCTGAGGAGGTCAGGACCTCAAATTGGTTGAACAAAGGATGTAGTGATGGTTTGCTGTTGTTAAATACACTCTTGCAGAGACGCCAATAATCCTTAGAGCCGAATTTGCCGTTGTTTAATTCTATCAGCAAATAGTGTCTTTGCTTCATTGAGGACACGCTTGCACTCGTTATGGGTTAAGACAATGAGACGTCTGTTGCGATCTGACATGTCGCTACGATATAGGCGGAAGAAGTTATTCCTATGGGCAATAACAGCTGATCAAGCAAGCTTTTACCCAGGAGGAGACATCGGAAGCGCATTCTTGAACGGGGAGCTTAATGACCACATCCCAGGGAAAATTGGTAATCCCGGAACAAGTCCCAGTCAGTTCGTTGATAATAGAAAGATGTTCTGATGGTAGGAGCTTCTTTGCTGGGGGTGGAGTAGAAGGAGATGTTCTCAGACACTACAGCATGATCAGAGTTGCCAAGAGGGCAGGGCTGCGTGGCGCAACAAGATTAGGGAATAAAGCTGAAAAAGAGATCGAGAAGGGGGAAGCCTTACCGCCCAGTTTGTTGGGGTAACGTGTGGGAAAGTCGACTATTTGAGCGAGGGATTGAGTAAAAGAAAAAGTTAAGGGTTTGTATGCCAGCAAGGTCAGTTATAGAGTTTTTAAATCACTTGGTATGGTGGGCGTTAAAGTCAACGAAAACGAATATATGAGCAAAAGGATGGAGAGAGATAGCCTTGTCTATATTGTCGGAAATGCTTTGGAGTACACCACAGTCTTGGGAGGATGGAGAGCGTTAAAGGAAGAAGAGGTAGCTTACAACATTGAGGAGAGAGTAGTCTGGAGATTCGAAAGAGAGCTCTCTAGCCAGTGGAAGATGCTCGACTCATCCGGTGTACTCCCGCTTTTCCCCCTAGAACCGAGGTTCTATTGAGCGAGTTGTACATAAGCCCATCGTCGGTATTGGACATCATCTCAAAATTAGACTTACATAAAGCTAGCGGTGGCGACGGGATACCAGCCATTGTCCTGAAGAAATGTGCTCCTGAACTGGCTCCTGCTCTCTCGAAGTTATATAACTACTGCCTCAATGAATCTTGCTTCCCAGCCTGTTGGGCCTGTCTTTAAGAACTCTGGAAACCCTTCTAACCCATTTAACTACCGTCCCATCAGTCTCTTATCACTCTTCGGCAAAGTCTTTGAGGCTTTAATCAACACCGAAGTGGTTAATCACCTTATATCCCATGATCTTCTCTATGATAAGCAATATGGTTTTCGCCCGTTCTACAGCTGATGTGCTCACGGCCATAACTGAAATTGTTTACCGAGCACGCCACAATAACGAAGTTCGTGCCGTGGCTCTAAATATCTCTAAACCGTTTGATAGGGTCTGGCATGCCGGCCTCCTTCGTAAGATTAAGTGATACGGTGTTTCAGGTCTATTATTTGACTGAATACGATCATTCAAATCGTATAATGAAGGTTGTCCTTAACGGATTCTCCTCCAGTTCCTTTCCCACGAACGCAGGTGTTCCCCAAGGCTCTATCCTAAGCCCTGCTCTGTTCCTTATCTTCATTAACGATCTCCCCGATGTCATCGGTTCCCAAGTAGGTATCTATGCTGACGACACTACTATTTACTCCTGCCTCAAATACAAATCTGGTATTACTGACAAAACTAACCTGGCCGTTAGGCTCGAATAGTACCTCCAATCAGTTGTAGACTGTGGCAGGAGTTGGCTGGTTAACTTTAATGCCTCTAAAACAAAACTGTTCTCTATTACTCACAGGAGGGAACCTTCCCTGCACGCCCATTAGAATGTCTGATGTTTAACTCCACGAGAGAACCTCTTTACGACAGCTTGATCTCACACTGTCCGCTGACCTGAGATGGAATAATTACATTGAATCAATAGCTTCATCCACCGCAAGGAAAGTTGGTTCTCTGTGTCACGCCAGAAAGTTTTTCTCGCCTGAGTCCATCCTTCAAATCTACAAATCAACCATTCGCCCTTGCATGGAATACTGCTGTCATATATGGTCTGGTGCCCGCGCTTTTCCCCTTAAGGTCCTCGACAAGATCCAGAGACGGATGAGCAATGTGGTTGGTCCTGATCTGGCATCTCGTCTTTAGTCGCTCTCTCACAGACGTGCCGTCGCCTCGCTCTGTCTTTTTTTTTTTAACAAATACTTTCACGGTAACGGCTCTGAGGAACTACTTTTGCTAGTTCCCAGACTGCATGAATTAAAGCGTGCTACTAGGCTGGCATCACGGTCCCACCCGTTCACTGTCGTAACGGTTAAATGTGACCATCTCTTCTACTCCAATAGCTTCATGTCCTGCACCTCCCGTCTGTGGAATTCCCTTCCTATTACTTGTTTCCCTGGTAGCTATAATCTCCAACTATTCAAATGTAATGTCAATCGACATCTCCAGATGCCCTGAACTATCATTTTTCCTTCTCTTCATCTTTTCCTCCATCACACCTCTTTACTCTCGCTCCTACTCTGTAACCCCCTGCGTACTAGTGCATCCCGCATTGCTTGGTGAAATACTTAAAAAAAAAAAACAACAGCAAATCACGAAAACTTATTTTTAAAACCGAAAGAGAATATGAATGCATAAATATATTTGATTTGGAAACATTTCGAGGACGTAAAGTCATAATTTCGACCACAAAGCGGGAATTATCATAATCAGTATTCAAAAGCAAATCGTGATTATATCGAGCCTGACATTGATAATCAGTTCCAAATCAGCTTTTATGATCTTGGACAATTATTGACAATAGTAACTACAACATTCGTGCAAGTTTAATGCTTCTTTATTTACTGTTAAAAGGTTCTTTGCGATGGCTTTGATATCGGATGACATAAAATAATACTAAAATAATTTGATTAAATTACCAATATTATGAAACGTGCAAATTGCCACACAGTTTTTTATCAGGGGTTTCACGTTTAAAAATATGAATTATTACGGTGATATTAAAAAAAGAAAAATTCGCTTCAAATTGCTGTTTTTGAATTTGAGATTTTTGAGATGCTGAGGTTAAAACAAAACCGGCAATTTTCTATTACTCTAAAGTTGTATTCGTCTGTACATGTTTTTACAACATAGTCTTTGTAAGATCAACCGTTACTAGCGACTGTTTAAAATAAAAATATTAAGGTCGAGTAGACTTCATTTTTATGACATAAAGAATTCTACATTTATGCTCAGAATCAAAAGATGTCTTCCAAATGCTAAACAAAGTATTAAGAAACAAGAAAATGTCATTAGAAACAAAGAAAAGAGTACTGAACTGTCATATAATATAGGTCCTGCTATATGTATGTTGGGCAATGTTGCTTGCTGATGAAAAGAATCTTGAAGCAACAGTAATGCGGTTCTACAGAATGATGCTGAGAATACTATGGACTGAGCATTCCCTAACTATAAAGTTTTAAGGAAAATGTAAACAAAAATGACATTTAGAATCAGAAAGAGAAAATTTCAATTTCTCAGGTGCATAGGGAAAGGCAGCTTGAAGAATTTGACATTTATATGTCTTACTGATAGCAAGAGGGAACAAAAGAAAGCAGTTG
This sequence comes from Acanthosepion pharaonis, assembly GCA_903632075.3. Lineage (NCBI taxonomy): Eukaryota > Metazoa > Mollusca > Cephalopoda > Sepiida > Sepiidae > Acanthosepion > Acanthosepion pharaonis. The sequence continues at coordinate 678,881 of CAHIKZ030005501.1, read as the reverse complement.
TGTAAATGGTTGGCTATATAGGGATAGCAAAAAAGACAAAACTTACTAAAAGCTACAAAGGACAAGAAGTTGTTGAGAGCCATGATCACCCACGCCCTGAAGTGGCATGATTATAATGTTATAATGTTACTGTACAAGGACTGATTAAACAATTTCTCAGTAGAAACAACGTACTAGTAACTTTGATCATTACTTGTCTAATAGACAATGACTGGGAAAACAAATTATTCTGAGGAATCGTACAGATGTATCTAGATCAAGGGCAAATACCATATTTTCTAGCTTAGCATAAGGCTAAAAATATAGGACAGTATTTTTCTCATCTTGATTATTATAGACACAGCGTTTCGGTTAAGTACCCTTTGACCATCTTCAGGTCTCGACTGTTTGGCAGATATGGGTTGATTATTGTGTTATTTTATCTCTGAGATGCCATTTCTTGTCCGTTCCGGATGAAGCAGTTTATATAGTTTCACTTATCCAGCAATCAAGCTAATGAACAGCAACACGTTTAACCCATTATATCCACGATGGCACCGCCATGGTGTATTTTCGGAGCCTTTATATTCAATGCCAGATGATTTATTTATCATAGCAGGTTTTTATTTACTGTTACACGTTTTTCATTCAGATTTATGTAGAACTTATGCAGCTACAAGAAGAATATATTCTTTATTTCTTCTTTTTGTCACTGCACAATGCCAGATGAAATTGGACAGCAAGATCGATGCAATAATAGATTTATTAAACATTTTAATGATAACAGATAATAATTTTCATCTTGTACTTGATGAAAATAGTAAAATATCGATATTTTTCATTGGTTTACAGAAAAAATAGAAATAACTATCAAGTGAGAATAACAATAAAAACTAAAGCAAAATTTCCTTTGAATAATGGAAAGCAACTAAATGACTGATGCATCAAATGGCAATACGTTACATATATATATATATATATGTGCACGTGGTGTGTGCATATACAAACCGTCTTATGTATTTGCCATTATATATATATATATATATATATATGTGTGTGTGTGTGTGTGTGTGTGAAGTAATTTGGGGCGAAAGATTTATAAAATATTACCCGTGAATGCGAGAGAAGCAAATGGAACAGTTTTGTTTGGACAGAATTATTTGCTGTACGATTGAAATTTTTATTTGTGAATCTAATGTGACAACTTCTGAGAGAGTTCTCATAGAATCTTCTTCTTTCATATGCAATAACCATTCGGTACATGGCCTATCACAGCCCCCCCTCCCCACAGATTCATGTCCTATAATCAAAGGTTTGGCCCTTTAACATGCCTTTCAATCTTTGTTCTATCAGCCATTTACATAGACGCAGTACGTAGGTTCATTCGCGTATTCCTTCTTCGTCTCTTGCCTGTCCTCTTGTATGTCCTGCAAGTGTTAAATTATCCAAGTCCTCCTCTTTATGGGGTCCTATAGATATTTACAACTAGCGCTTTCTTATTTTAAGTATAAGTATTTTTTTCGTTCACATTTCCCTTAAAACCTCCTTGTTGCTCACATGATATTCTCAACATTCTTCTATGCAATCACATCGCTCCCGCTTTAAGTCATCTAATCATATCGAAGAAAATTGTCCAGCATGTATCGCCTTATACGAGGAGAGATGCTCCAGAGCAACTTTTTTCGTTGTAACTAAATTTTCCTGCTTTTTAACTCTCGGAGAGAATATTTCGCTATTTAGACGCACCTTTGGATCCCTGTGTCACATTTTCAATTGCCTGTTATTAACGACACAAATAGTTAAATTATTTACTTGCTTCATTCTGATTTTTCCATTTTGTATTTTACAATTGGAGCTGCCCTTTTTTGCTGATGGTCATCCATTGTCTTCTTACAGTGAATAGTATTCTGGTATGCTTTTTAATTGCTTTGTCTAGAAGTTCTTGTTTCGTTTCTGAATCTGCCATCAACACAATGCTATTTGCGTATCTTATGTTAAGATTTTGACAGCCGATCATAAATCTTAGTAGCTCATCTAGTCCGTTTAGGATGGTCTCGCTTAAAAGGTTAAATAAATCCAGTGAGAAGATGCACCTCTGTCATATGCCTTCTATTTTGTCATATTTATTCAACCCTTTTAATATCTGTATGCAGGCGGTTTGTTTCCACTATTGTTTAACACTAAAAAATTATTCCTTTTATTCGAATAAAACCCTAACCTAAATTTAAAAAATGCATTCTTAGAAACAGATATACGCGCCGGGTCTTAAAAATGTTTTTACGAGATGATGAAACATAGATATAGGTTTTTTATGCATTTGTATTGATCGTTTTAATCATAAAAATAGCATTTCTTTCTGGAGTAAAATAAAGCAGTACATTCATAGATGAAAGGCCCATTTATTTTTTAGTAGATTTCTTTCAACAAGAAACAGGAAACCACTCCTTCCCAAGATAAATTATGACTGATCACTAAACAAGTATGATAGAAAATGGCTTGAAGAGAGTCAGGTGTTTTAGTGCTAACTGTTCGCCCATTAAGAAAAGTCAATTCTTTTACTGTAATTCACAATAATGAATGAACAATTTTATTTTACTCGGGAGACAAAATATTATCTACAGAATATCAACGAAACATTTTTTATGTTTCCAATTTTTCACTTACAAGTTCTGAGGAAGAAGAAATATTTTTCTGGCTAAAGAAAATAGTAATTTATAAAAATTACAACAACGAACGGTTCAAACGTTTACACTCTGAAAAGTTCCAAGTCAGTAAAACTAAATTGTCAATGCTAGTCTTTCAATGCAAATTCATGTGATTTTGATGAAGCAATAACAGTAAAAAGAAGAAAAAACAAAATTCGCTATCGATCTTTCTGTGATATAAAAATGTACCATGTTGGTGTAATCTTAGTTATCGCGCAGTACGGTTGACGAGTGCAAATCTTTGTGTTGAGCTGTTAAAATATAATACTTGAATGTTGTACACACACACACACACACACACACACACACACACACACACACATATATATATATATATATATATATATATATATTAGTGAGTGAAGATATGTTGTATGTATGTATGCATATTTAAATTTCTAAAGAATTAATGCATTTCTTTTTTAATCCAGCATGTTATTAATTCAAAGGCTATTATTGTAGACTTCCTATTTGAAATAACAATGGGGCGTGAAAAATACTAAGTTTCTCTATAATAACGTTTGAAGATATATATATATATATATATATATATATATATATATATATATATATATTGTGTATTTAGGCAGCATTTTTCATTCATACATGTTTCATTAAATAATATAGACAAGTGTTGTCTATTTTATTTTATGTAAATTATAACGTCTTAAGCTTTTAACATTATCATTAAACGAAGAAAAAAATCACAATATTGATCTATATTTTTTAATCCAATCTAAGCTTTACAAGTTATTTTTTATTATCAAAGATGTCAATTACTGTTTAAGCAATATACGGACAAGACAGTGATGATAAAAACAATTCTTCGCAATGAAACAGAGTTTATAAATCAAAGAAAGAAAATTAAAATAATATTTATGTTGGTCACAATCAAACTCGCTTTCACGATTTTTAATGAAAACTCTAACATTTTAGGCATTTAAAACAACACGCCTGGCCCACGTTATAATTCCGTAAAATCCTTGTCGAAAAACAAATACTTAAACATTCGGACAAAACTAAAATCCTTGAAGAAGCATCAAACAGTTGAAACCTAACCTAAACAAAATCAATTATGGAATCTCTACAAATATCCTTAAATGTCTATAATTGGTAACACACATCACTATTTATAACAACGGTTTCCCATAAACTTCTCAATTCACTCTCGCGTGGTCATGTGTGACGTCATGAGCTGCGGTGCGATTTTCGCTTCTAGCGTCTTATATTCACATGTTTATCGTTGCTTGAAATCATCCATTAAACAATCACAGACTATCATCACTGTCTTGTCCGTATATTGCTTAATATATTGTACAGTAATTGACAATAATTTGAAAGCTTAGATTGAGCAATATTGTGATTTTCTTTCTTCGTTTAATGATAATGTTATTAAAGCTTTATCAGACGTTATGAAAAAATTTACACACACACACACACACACACACACACACACACACATATATATATCTTAAATGAACTAAGTCCACAATTATTTTAATGGATATTTTTGTTTATACGTTATTTTATAGGTACAAATATTTAAATAAATGCTCTGTTTATAATAAACAGTAAACCAACATTAAATGACCTGAATGCCAGAGAAATTTTTATAGAAAATATGTTCTCCAACAGGAATCGAACCTGTATATATATATATATATATATATATTATATAATATATATATATATATGAAAAGTGTATATAAATTAAATAAATATATATATGTATAATTATTTATATATTTATAATTTAGAAAGCGCTCAATATCAAGATAGAGCTAACATATTTGGTTGGAAAGTTTGTGACCCTGGGTTTCACGCTTTATTCAGACAAACTGATTAATGTTTTAAAATTTGGGTTTATGTAGATTACGTGTATTGGTGTTATTGTGGAAGTGGTGGGGGAAATTTCGTCGTTTTGTCATTCATCGTACTAACGCAAAATCGAACATATAAAACATATGTGGGCAGTTTCTGTAAAGTTATGTCTATACATACGCATTTGTATGTTGAAATGTTGAAATTTAAACATTGAAGTGTGGCGGAAATGTCTCGTTAATGTCTCGTGAATGTATCCATTAATATGAAAATATATATATATTTTTTTTTCGCTGAAAAATATTTCATGTATGTATATACGTGTTTGATAGGTAAAAATTATTATTATAATTATTTATATTTATTTTAAATTTTTGAAAAAAATGGGGGTTTTATTTGTTATATTTAAAGCTGGTTATTTGTTTGTTTTTTGACTATATATGTAACAGGTAAAATTTGTAATCCTTATTTAATTTATATGGTGATGTTTAATATACTGGATGAGAGGGTGGTTCAATTTAATAACGGGTCTATAATATGATGTGATAGTAATGTTTCAAGGGATTGGAGACAATGCTATTTAGAATATTTATTGTAAATTGGAAGAAATTGCAAATTGGTAGAAATGGTTAGTAACGGTGGTGGGAGAATTAAAACCATGAATGTGGTTATAGTGGTGGTAGCTTGAACTAAAAAGTGGTTGTTGGTGTTTTATTTTATTTTTTGTTTTATTTTTTTGTTATATGTATTAATTTATATAAATCCTGATAATAGGTATTCTGTGTAAAATTATGGTAGTTGAAGATTGTATAATTTTTAATTTTTAATTACAAAATTATTATTGTTATTATATTAAAGCTAAATAGGTGTTTTGTTCTCATTTATATATGGACATTATATCTGATCATATTGTTTTAAAGTATTAAATATGCTGGGGAGTAATAAAGATTGTAGTGGATTATATGTTAATAGTTATGTGTAAGTCAATGGATACATTTTAACGACATTTCCGCCACAAATGTATAAATTTCAACATTTCAACATACAAATGCGTATGTATAGACAAACACCACCTGTATACATACATGTGTCATAGCCGAAACTGCCCACATTTGTTTATATATGTATGAGTCCCGACGGACGACATCGATGTTTGCGTTAGTACGATGAATGACAAACGACGAAATTTCCCCCCACCACTTCCATAATAACACCAATACACGCAATCTACATAAACCCAAATTTTTTAAAACATTAATCAGTTTGTTTGACGATCGCTAAAGCGTGTGAAACCCAGGGTCACAAACTCACATCTTCCAACCAAATATATATATATATATATATATATATATATATATATTATATATATGTGTGTGTGTGTAAATGACTTTCACACACATATATATATATATATATATATATATATATATATATATATATATATATATATATATATATAGGCACCTTCAAAAAATTCAAAAAACTGAGTATACGTGATGGAAAAATGCCCCAAACATAATAAAAAGCAAAGTTTTATTGCCAAAATCTTTATGTTATTATTAAGAGAAAAGACCCAAGGTTTTTTTTGGTTATTAAATTATATATATCTTAATATTTTTTTAGAACTATTCCTAATTATGATTACCAGTTTTTTCTTGCGACTGCAGCTGACCGTAATTTCGTTTAGGAAATTTTAGCGTCTTTTATGCGGTGAAAAAGTCTCTGAATTAGAAATTCTTGCAATAATCAAATTATTATCGAATTTTAATGAGACTTTCAGACCATATTCACAAATGAATTAAATTATTTCTGAAATATTTTGTGATTTGTTTATAGTTCTCGCAAATGCAGAGTGGACTGGAAACTTGATTCTTGTATATAAAGAAACTTAAAGAAAAGATATGCAAAAGACAGTATTGCATTTTTATTAAATAAGTATTTGTTTTTATTTTTAAAATAGGAATATTTTGTATTGCTATGAAATTTTTAATATTTACAAAGAAATTAAAGAGAATTTATTGTACTAAGCTACGCACGCTAGTAAAACAAATTTTTCTTTCTAACCCCTTAGCTGTTTTAACTTCTCCCCCAAATTTTGTTTCGATAGGTCAATGCCTGATTATTTTAGAGGGTGTGCCAGATGGATGGATTAACGGAAGTCACAGAATTGTATATATAGCTAGATAGACAGATGTACTAGACTTGCCAATACGACTAAAGAGGAAACAGATTTAAAGTAATAACATTTCGAAAATGAAAGAATTTAAGATTCAATGTACCCAGGAAGAACTAAGTGTGTTCTAGCAAAATAAAAAAAAAGAAATGCAACGTTGGAATTAATAAACCGACATTAGGAAAGAATTTAAGTAAAATGTATATTTGTGCAATTATATTTTGGTTTGAGAGATTCTTGAATGTAGGGACGATATAAATAGAAGAAAATTATAGAGCTTAAAGATATATTGACAAAGGCATACGAAACTTAATGGCAGATCCGTCCCGGGTGTAAAAACATTTGCGGATATTTAGTGGTGCTACTTTTCGTGGAAGAATTTCTCTATAAAAATAATAATAAAAATTACTTGCAATTTAAATATACATAAACAAAAATGTACGAAAATCCACGTCAATTTTTCGATGCAATTTTCAATTTCGACAACGAATGATAAAACACCGTCGACATTTTAGAAGGAAAACAAAAGAAAATAATGAATGTATTTATATTTATAACTGCATATCCCGCTGACACATTTATTATTCAAGGCGTACGTGACATTAAATTACATCGGGTTCTTTTCTTCAATTAATCTCTTCTGTAATTTTAAACTCTAGATCAACTAACCTGTGCTATGCTGGAGATTCAAACAAAACCCTACAAAGAAACATCATATTGAGAAGAACCAAAACCAAGTTCGAGAACTTCAGAAACTATCGACTCTAAAAACGCCATTATAACATAAGTTGAATATTATAGAATAATAATAATAATATTTATACATATCACATAGAGAGACTGACACACTACATCCCTGTTCATAAGCTGTGAGCACCATAGCCAGGGGTCGAGAGGTTTTTTTAAAGTCTGAAGAATGAGGAAAAACAAAGCGACAAGGTACTTGAGAACATTTTCAACCGGAAACCGTCTCAACAGGCTGGGCTTCCCGACCTGAAAATATTTCTAACTGGGCCCCACTTGCAGGGTCATGCTATACTTTTATTAAAATTTATCATCATATCATGAACATCTGGCTGTGATGCATATGCCTTTTATACCCATGTCAGACTGGGTATCATGAGTATATTGGATTTCATATATTTGTACCCAACTGTTACTTTGTTTGTCTGCTGCCCTCCCACTTAATAATAATAATAATAATAATAATAATAATAATAATAAGAAGAAGAAGAAGAAGAAGAAGAAGAAATTACCAGGAACACAGAGTGAAAAATTGTGCTGACCCCAAATGCAGGTTCCGTGAAAAATATCCGGAAACAATTGACCATCTTTTATTAAGTTGCACAGTGTTAGCACCAACTGAATATAAAACCATGGTAGAGTGGGTCAATATCTGCACTGGAAATATGCAACTTTTACGGGAAGAAAACTGCAAGAAACTGGCATGAACATCACCCAGACCGGGTTATAGAGATAGTACCTGTAACAATTTTAACAATCTTATGGGACTTTACAATACATACAGTCAGAACAATCCAAGCTAATCACCCAGACATCGTGATCAATGACCATAAGAACAGAATCTGCTTTCTTATTGACACCGCAGCCCTCGCAGATTGTAATGTATCTTTGAAGATATTGAAGGATCTTGAAGTGGAAATCTAAAAAATGTGGCACATAAGGACATCAATAATTCCAGTTATAGTTGGAAACCACGGATTAATTGGAAAAGGCTCCGGTAGATTCATTAAAATGATTCTTGGTAGCCCATGCCTTATAGAAATACAAAATTTGTACTCACAATTACAGCTCACACATTGCCAAAAAAACCCAAGATCACAGACGTTTTACATAGATAAACTATGTAAAATGTGTGGGATTTTAGAATTATTTTTTGTTTATTTTTTGTTTTGTTTTTTTGTTTTGTTTTACAAAAAATGATCAGTGGAAGATGTCATGAAGCCATTTCTTACATTATGTTACTGCTTATGACCTGGAAGGAAATGTATATAGGACAGAAAGCCAAGGAAGAAATAATAATAATAATAATAATAATAATAATAATAATAATAATAATAATCAGAAGAACAAGAACAAGAAGAAAAATAAGAAGGAGAAGTAGAAGAGTATAATAAAATTCCAAAAGTAAAGAAGAACTGTCAAGTGAAAGAAACCATCAACCTTGTTAAACAAGCAATTAGAAAAATAAGGGACAAAATGGAAAGACCTGACAGAAATGAATCATCTTATATACATGCAGCCTCGACAAGGATCGCAGAAATAATAGGTGAAAAAGTAAAAACACAACGTTAACGAAAAAGAAAAATGCCAGTCTGAAAAGAAATAATGGAAACCGAAATAAATAAACAATGAGGACAATTGTCACTTCTAAGTAAAGTAGACAAGGGTTCCAAAATGAAAGAAAGAAAAAGAAGACAAATGAAATGAAGCCATTGACATAATCAGACTGACGGACCAAAAGTTAAAGAGCAGCTGAAACAACAAATTCAAGCGAAGGCAGAGAAAATCAGGCGTTATGAAAAAAGAAACAGATTTTTCTGGCAAAACAGGATCTTCAAAGAAGATACCAAGATAATGTATTGAGAACTTGGAAAAAATAAAATACAGATAAATGACCCTCTTTATATTAAGTCGAGGAATTCTGGTGTAAGATGTGAGAAAACTGCAAAATGCACAATGAAAGAGCTACATGGATCAAGCAACAAGAGGAAAAACAAACATATATAGACTGCCAAAAATGGACGGATAATAATATTGCTGAAGCAATCGTTGCCATCTGTAACATCAAAATCTAGAAATCACCAGGAATAGACCAAATAGTCAATTTTTGGATAAAAAACCTATCTAGCACCGACCAAGACCTCGCACGCGCATACAATGATATAATTATAAATCCAGAAAAATGTAGGGAGTAACTACTCCTCAAAACAAAAGAGAAACAGAACCCGAGGAACTATAGGCCTATCACCTGCCTACCAACAATGTACAAGGTCCTCACTTCTGTCATAAGGATAAGGAGAGGATGTACAACTTCCTTGAGAAAAACAATTTACTCCTAGCAGAACAAAAGGGATGTAAAATAGGAAGTTACGGGTCCAAGGACAAACTAATTATCAATAAAACAATAATGAAGAGGTGAAAACAAAGAAAAGGAATTTATCGACAGTATGGATCGACTATAGAAAGGCGTTCGACAGTGTTCTACACTCATGTATAAAAGAACCCAAAAATATACAGTGTATGCCCCAAAACGGTCAAATTCATAACGGAGAGCATGAAAAACTGGAAGACTACACTAAATCTAAACCATACAAACGGAATATTAACATCAAGACCAATCAACATCAAATGCGGGATCTTTCATTTGCCACCACTACTCTTCTGCCTTGCATTAGCGCCAATCAACTTCCTATTGTACAACAGTAGTTACGGTACAAATCACAGAATGGCAAACTGAATCACCTATTCTATACTGGTGATCTTAAAACGTTTGCCAAGGATTACAACCAGCAGAAAAACCTACTCACCATTGTCAAAACCTTCATTAGGCGGTAAACTAACAAAAACTATGGATTTAGACCTTGATATCGACATCAGAATTAAGGAACTAGACCAAGTTAGTGTATACAAATACTTAGGAATTAATGAAGGAGACGGAATACAACATTGAATTATGAAGAAAAAGACTCGAAAAGAATATTATAGGAGAGTGAGTTTAATACTAAAAAGCGAACTAAATGGGGCTAATAAAATGAAGGCTATCAACACCTATCTGTAGTAACATACAGTTTCAACATTATTAAATGGAAGATGAATAGCATTAAAAGATTGAACGCCAAGACCAGAAAAATGCTTACCTAAATAAGAATGCCCCCAACCCACCCGAAATCAGGACACATGGCACAGTGGATAAAGGCGTTGGTTAGATCCAGTGACAGACCCAAAGAAGGTAAGTTCAATTCCTGGTTAAGGCAGTGGAGAACTTTCAGAGGGAAAATTAGCAGGAGATAACTGATAACTGACATCCATCAAACATGGCACGTGGAATTAGAACAGTCTACCCCAGCGATCGAAATAAAGGGTTCAGTTCGAAATTCCAACCACCTGAAGAAGGCCGGAGCGTACAACGGCCGAAACGTTGTGACAAATATGGTGACAAAGATGAGGACAATAGTCCGACTAATGTAAATACTGTACATAATACCTCATCTCAGAAATATAGACAAACAACAAATATCTTTGAGTATATGAATGTAATTTCATAAAATAGAATTTAATCAAGGAAAAATGAAAATCTTTGGAGAATAAAACTGAAATAAATAAATAAAACTAACATGTTGAAATATAGCGAAAGTAATGAATACCGACCGAAGAAGGATCCCTATAGACCGTTCCTAGATTGACCTATAAATTAAGGACAGTGCACCTGGCAATCCAACCAAGAGACACGCCAAAATAACAGATGAAAAGGTGAAAATGACTATAATGGGACTTGCTAAATACGCACAACATACCAGAGAAAGAATCGTGGCAATTGCTCGTGACAATAAGCAAGTGATAAAAATCAAACAACGAACGAAGCAAGAAAAAAAAAAAGGGAAAATATATACTGAGAATTTAAATGATAAGAAATTACTGCATTATTAAGTCAGGAACATAGACACTTAAAATGAGACAAGTAATCTCTTCTCGCTGCAAGTAAACGAACAACTTACGTCAAAACCAATTATGTCAAAACAAATGCAGACACAAAAAATCAGCAAGTGTCCTCTTTAGAACAAAAAAGAAGAGACCATAAATCACATCATCAGTTAATACATCAATCAGCCTCAGAGAAAATATAAAAACAAATTGATGCAACAAAATAGGAAACATTATCAACTGAGATTTCCCTGCATTACTTGGGTTTGACAATGCAGAAAATGTCTTTGAAAATTTAGAAAAATATTCAGGGATTTTGCGATCCAGCCTGACTTGACTATCGGAACAAGATCGAGTTTTATTGTAATCAGGTAAAAGCAAATTTGATATATCGTGAATGCGATGGCGTCAACAGAAGACAACATTAAAATAAAAGAAACCAAGAAAAGAATATCTCCGCAGAAAACCTCGCTCTAGATCTACAAGATGAGGACCAGGAGGTATACATAATAAAATTGGAACGCTTAGAATTATTTTAAAATCGATATAAGAGACACTAGAAGAATATTGAGGGAGGTGCTGGACGTTGAAGGAGACTATCTGTTACGCAGTCCCAAGCGATAAAAAAACAAACATCTGCACTTCGGATATGACAGCAGTAGACTACGCGAGATAAAGGAACAACATTGCAGCGAAAATATACTAAATGCCATTAAAAAAGCTCCTTAAGAGAGAAAAATGCAACCGTGTACAGCTCACCAAGGAAAGAAAAATAGGGAGGGGGGGAATATCAACGGATAATTTAAAAGGCAGATAGAAGCTGCAGAAATGCAACAGTCATAGACGTGATTACGCGCAGAGGATGTCTAAAAGGAAAAACAACATCCTTTATCTTTTGTCGGGTTAACCCCACTTAATTTTCGAAACCGCTGCTAAGGAACGCTCTCAGGACTATAAATATTTTGCGATTTTTTTCTCGTTCTCTTCATACCTTATTCGCTTATTCGTCAACATGTAACCTCTCGTGGAGAACGCGTTCTCTTTAGGAAACGCATGAGCAATGTATATATATAGACACACACACACAGATTAACACACGTACGTACGCACATTCACTCACTACACATACTTTGGACCAAAACGGTTTCCGCATTCATTTTTTACACACATTATTGTCTTTGTCACTTGTATACCTTTGTTGTTAATACATTATCCTTTCTTTGTACATATATATTGGTACTTATCGCTTCTTTTTTTCATTTATTTACGTGGACTCACATCCCGAGTCTGCCATGTTTGTTTTGGGCATTTCAGGAGACAGTATGTCATTTCCAATTTCAAACACCGACATTTTAAACGCTCGAAACAAGTTGGGAAACGCGTAACTATCCCGCAACAAATTGCAACTGAGAATAAATGCATAAAAATATGTAAAAACAAAAATAAATAAATTCCAAAAATTAAACAGTACAGAGAAACATTCCGGCATAAGCGAATTAAATAAACTGGCACTAAATGAATATTTTAAATGATGGCCACGACAGAATAGGATTAATAAAACATTGGGATCTTTGCAAACAACATAGGTTTGATTGGAAATGAACTGGTGTTAATAATAGTATAAATAAATGTTGCTAGCACAAATTTAATATTTCTGAAAAAATAAAACGAATAAAAAACTGAGTCTTTGAGATCCAGACGGAGGCGGAAAAGTTGTAAACAAGGGAAGGATGACATATTAGATTGTGTGTGCGATCTTGGTGCCAGCAGAGCACACAATAGTGCATCTAAAAGAAAGAGAAAGATAGACAGTTATATATTTTAGACTGGTGTAAAATGTTGGTGTTCCATTCATGATAAAAAGTATAAATTTGAATGTCGATTTTCAAGGTAAATGCCCTTCCCAGTTAGAAGATTGGCGCAGCACAATTTACAAAGTGATTAAAATCTGCACTGTTACATTTTTAAATCTACATTACATCTAAAAAAAATCTCTGCCAAACTTAAAAAAAAAAATAAGGCTCGTGGATATGCTTTCAACCAATTTCAAATGTGTTTGGGATAAAGAATATTTTGTCACACAAATTTATGTGGGTTTTATTGAATTATTAAAGTACACGATTTATATGATCTATAAAATGATTATTGAATTAATCCCTTACTGTCCATTAAGACAGTTAAGAACATATTAATGTCTTTTAATTTGATTCTCAGATTTAATGAATAATTTTCAGTTCAATATTCAGACGTTATAATTTTACTATTTCAAGTATTTTGATATCGTATATTTAATTTAAAAAACACAATTGTATTAGGCTGAAGCTCGAAGGAGACTTTCTGTGAATAAGTTCAATCTTTCTGCAGCTAAGAGAGTAACAATTTAGAACCGTCCAATCACATCCCATTCACAAGGAGCGCCGCTAGTACTGGCAAAAAAAAAAAAAAAAAGAAAAGATTCGTTGAATTTATTTTCAAATTTACTGAAGTAAACTATTTGTTACTCAATATTTTCAGGTTGCTAATTGAATGACTTCTTATATTAACGTTAATATTACCAAATAGAAATATAAGAAGGAGTAAGATTTAATACAAGTCTACAGTTACAGAATACATTGAAAAAGGGTTAAATATTGTGTTTAACACTATAAAAGTTGCACTACGTTAAACGTTCGTATACTTGTCATTATAATGAAACTAGAAAGAATTTGTGACGATTGCGGTTGTTCGTGTGTTTTAATCAAATTTCAACTGGAAGGTTAGCGATAATGGATAGCCTTGCTAATGAAAATCGGTCATTCGTATTTCTCGCAAATGTACGAAAACAACTTCAGTCTATTACTTAATGTCTACTGCTGTTAATAATTTAATGTCAAATATTTTGTGGGTTATCTCTGAAATCTTCGCTCGTAACAATCGACAGTGCTAAATGATAATTTAAATTTACCTTGAAGTATGATGAAATATTGAATACAGGTAAATCTAACATTTACCTTTATATATATTTTCAAAAAAGAAAGAGTTCATTTGGAATTAGACCTTTTGTTTGCTTAACCAATTTGAGGCAAGTTAGAAAAAGGTCTTGCTTGAATACATATATGCCCGATTCTGGAAGTCGATATCAGTTTTACTATTGATATTTTCTATCAAACATTTTGATGTTCATTCATTTGACTCTGATATGAACGATTTAATTTTTCTCTCTCTTTTTTTTTTTTTTTGATAGTTTCGACTGATTTTCACCAAACTCTTTGGCGCGAAAGGGTTCATTACAGATAATTCATATTAACAATGAAATGACTCAAGCTCAATTCATTGCAGCTTTGAACTGTGAATCTCATTAATGGCCAAATGAAGTTCACGGGTTCTCTTACCAGTGAAGGCAACTTATTTGAAGCGGGATCGTAATGTAAGTAAAGGCAAATATTGATCACAACCAATAAAACTTTTCGGCTTCATAAGCACAAAACTGATAGATTGCTTGACATAAAAGATCGCTTGATAAATAGATTGATATTTTTACCATAGCGATATTGTACAAAAATTACTTAATTCTTCCAATATATTAAATTATTTTACAGAAAAACTTTTTGTCTTTTGACTTTATTGCAATTTGCGCTCAGAACTTAAGCGATCATGACTCTCCGCGCTTTTACCTTCGAATTGTCCTGCATTCTTGGAAAAAATAGAATATTTTACCCTTGCCTTCTCTTAGAATGGTTGTTAAAGAAACCAGTCTAACTTTCTATTTAATCCATAGCCGGTGCTAGAATATGTGAATTCGTGCCTTTCCCAAAGGTATTGGTGTGAAAGTGAACAAAACAGTTTAGGCCGGAATTTGAACTCAGGTCTCCCGGATTCCTCTTTTGGTTCCGATATCCGCCACACTATGCATACATCTGATTCCCTCAAGATATTAACTGAAAGATGAATTCATTTGGTGATAAAATGGGTGTTGAGGGGTTCTCCCCTTTTTACACAAATGGACTCACCCAGTATATACATATACTACTGCTACGTGAAGACCCGAGAAAGGGAGTGAAAGGTTGTCGGTAACCGGAAGAGTGAGAGTGAAGGTAACAGACAGACAGAACGAACGTAGTGAGCAAGAGCCACAGTGAGCGAGCACATAGACTCAGTAAGAAGTCATACAGCGATACTTCAATATCAAAGACTCATGGATATTTTGCTACTAACCCGTATTCCTGGAACTACTAACCTGCATTACCAGTTTGTATTATTACGTTAATATATTATTTTCCTATATTCATTCTTGGCGTTTGTTATTTATTGGTACCGGATTTCATTCCGGAATCCACAACAATGGGATACACAAAATAAAATATACTGCTTGTTTATCATATTTTAAAAGACATATAAATAGATTGAGTACAAACAAGAAAGTAAATGGTATATAATCTTTCCGCGAAAATCTTTAAAATTCATTATTCCAACAATTAAAATTTTAACATTCATTATTCCAACAAATAGGTTGGTCCAGATTTGACCCCGAGATTTGATATATATATATATATATATATATATATATATATATATATATATATATATATAAACAAAAGGAATATCTTAAATTCTATTATTATTATAAGATAAATTATTGTCGAATATTAATTTTGGATTTGTCATTTTTTCAATTAATTTCTACCTCAGCTTATTCCCGCTCTTAACTGCGATCGCAAGCAACTGAAATTAAACATTCGAAAAAATATTAATAAGAAAAATTAAAGACAAACGTAGTTTGATCGATACAGAGATTACAACATCGTCTCATATATATTCTTTGTGGGAAAATTCTTAAAATACTGCGAAAATGACTGATTCTAAGATGATTGTATACGTGTAAATGAAGTGTAGATATTTATGAAGTGTTTTATTCTATGACCAGTTGCTAAATGAGTTCAATTTTGTAATTAAAGCCCATTTCCCAGTGTCCAGTAATTATAAAAAAAACTTTCTGTAATTTTACTGTTGAAAAGTGTTGCGTTGCAGCTCAGATCAGACACCTGGTTCGTTGACAGGGTACAGTTTCTTCCAGTAAAACGCTTGTAGCTAAAAAGTTAACCTTCAGCTAGGTCGTTATTCACGAGTGAAAAACAAAATGATTTTTAGCAGTAAACCAAATTTTATTCTTGGGTTGTCACTCATTGCTTATAAGCGTGCTAAGTAAAGATGAGGCGTAAGTGATGAGGGTGGGGGTGAACGGTTCAGCGGCTGTCTATCCTGTCCGTTTTGCAAGGTCCGCTTCGTGCCTTCTGTGAGCTTTTCACACGGGATGGTCAGTTTTATAAATACAATTTTCTTTGTCTTGTCATCTTCGTCAAAAAAGTATTTAATCTTCCTTCCGTGACTTTTTCTCAGTCTGAGCCTCTTGCTCTGTACTTTGAAGTTGACTTCACTTACGAGACAAGGTATAGTATAGAGAGGGGTAAATTTCATATTTCTCTTAAGCATGTTTTATATTGGGGTAGGAGGAGTGACCTAATCGTGACCTATTTAGATGGTTAACTTAACGGAAATGATATATAGGAATGGGAGGGCAGTGGGGGGAAAAGAAAAGGAAAAATTGTCTCGTTGATCACCCTCCCTGTTAAATTACAAAAATTACACTACCCATCAATTTCTAATCCCATTTTCCCTTTCATTTCGTTGTTGGAAGTGTTACCTGATGATCCGGAGTCCTTCAAAAAGGATTTTGGTGAAATAAATTATTGTAATGGTACCTTAAAGTGGTCTGTTTTTTTAATTAAATATTAGCTCTGGATTCACATTGAGCTCTCAGGATTTCATCCTCCATTCGGTTTACCAAGTTCTTCGTAACTTATATATATATATATATATATATATATATATATATATATATATATATATATATATATTGATGCATGTTTCATTAAATAATATAGACACTTTTTGTCTATTTATTTTGTGTAAATTATTTTCATATCGTCTGATCATTTAAAGAAGAAAGAAAATCACAATATTGATGCATATTTTTTAATCCTATCTAAGCTTTCGGCTTACATAAGCCATTATCGAAGATGGCAATTATATTACAATATATTAAACAATACTCGGACAAAACAATAATGATAGTCTGTTTTTGTTTACATGGAAGAACTACAAACTCGTGCATACGAGACGCTGGAAGCGAAAATCACGCCGCAGCTCATGACGTCACACATGACCACACAAGTGTGAAAACGAGAAGTATTAAGTATGGGAAGCCGTTGGTATAAACCAATGGCTTCTGTTATCAATTATAGGCATTTAAGAATATTTGTGGAAATTTCATAGTCCATTTTGTTCAGATTAGTTTTCAACAGTTTTATGTAGATAGCTTCAAGAATTTTTAGTTTTTGTTTATTGTTTTCATGTTTAAGTATAGTTGTGCTTTCAACGAGGATTTTCTGGCATTGTGTATGTAGCCAGACAAGTTGTTTTAAATGCCTAAAAATGTTAGAGTTTTCATTCAAATGTAGTGTCAAGCGTCGTGAAAGCGAGTTTGTAGTGTGACAAACATAAATATTATTTAATCCGTTGAGGATACAATTGGCACTTGAATTTGTAAACTATGTTGTTTTTTTGCAAATCGCTAACCGGGAAAGAAGAATCATTGCGAAGAATTAAGTTGGATATACTAGATTTAGTGTAATATATGATTAATTTAATTTTTCTGTTAGGATCTGTTGTAGATATATTAGTATTTACTATTTTTTTTAGTATATTTTCATCTTGTTTATAATTAGTACGCATTTGATTACGATATAGGAGATTAATATGTTTGAGATTAGTAGAAGCAGTATTATGTACTATTTGCTTAGATTTCTAAGAAAGCATCTATATAGTTTGGAAAGCTATTATTAATAAGTGTCTGTTTTATATTCTTTAGTTCACTGCAAAAAATCTGTTTTGTGGATGAATTAGTTTCTGCACGATGTATTAGATTTTATAAATTGCTATTTTGTATTAATATGATCATTCGCTCTTGTAGTTAAGTTTTCATGAATTTATGCTGGTAGGTTTTTATATGGCGAAATAGTAAATTTGTTATTGTGTTTATTAATATGTCAAGGGAATTTTATTAGTAGTATTGAGTTCATACGTGAATTCAAGGACAAAATTATTTTGGAAACGTTTTTGAAGTTGAAGTATTTCATCTGTATTTTTAACTAACATAAGAATATCATCAACGTATGTTAGGTAGATGGATGGGTTTTTTTTTAATCTGTAAATATGGAGAGAAAGAGACAGTCAAAAAGTCAAACAGACAGAGGGTGGACATAAAAGTCAACGTGACTACGTATATACTGTCTATATCTCTTATATTATACATTCTTCCTCTTCAAGTATATCAAATATGTATGTATTTTTCCGATATTAGTGTATGTGCTACTGAAGCGAGTAAACACACACGCATGTTTATATATGTATGCATGATGAAAAGATATTTGGATATTATGGTTATAGCTATTAGATATAAAACTTGAGTAAAGTATTGCATATATGTGAGCGTACACCTACAAGGTAAACAGTCAAAAAATATAAATTAGCATTTATAAGAACGGATTATGATGAATAGAAAGATACGTTTCTAAGTTTATAAGACCAAACGTGGAGAGAAGCATTTCCCATTGGTGATAAACATTTGCAAAAATATTATGTAACAGAATCAATGAAGCTGTTGCTACAATTCGACATCTTCTTGACAGAGATTCCACAGATTCTAACTTTATAAATATTTATCCAATCGTCCAAAATCCCTGGATGGTGTTAGACAATAGTTGGGTCAGAGATAAATTAAAATATATAATGGAATACCAGCGATTTAATTTTTTGCTTCATAATTCTTCAGAAAGGGAAAAGAATAAAGTATAACAGAAGTGTGTATGTATGTATGCATGTATGTATGAATGTGTGTATATATATATATATATATATATATATATATATATATATATAATCGCAACAAAGTGTTACTTTCGACGTGAAACATCTGTTTACCTTCCATTCTATGTCATAAATAACGGTTTGCTACGAGCGCGTTGTGTATTTTACCACAACGCTGAAAACATTAGTTTCAGTTGTAAAAAGAAATCGCAAAACACTGACACGTATACAAAAACAATACTCTGTTCGATGGCAAAAGCTGCTGGTAGCACTAGGAGTGGCAGTACCGCCTTAGCCACCGAAACTGTGTTACGTCCCCTGGTTGGCGACTGACAAGGGCAGGGTATCGCTCGTGTTTTCACTCATTGTATATAGAGAATATATATATGGTTGAATAATCTTGACATATTATGCCAATTTTATCTTCTCAAATTCACGGATGAATTTCTTAGTGCTGTTACAAAACTGAGTAAAAAAGACATCGTAGTTTTGGTTATTTCTTTTATTTCCCCAAATACTTTCTATCTCATCCAAGATCATCTTCATGAGTGAATTAATAAGACAAAATTTAATGTAACTAATAGTCATTAATTTTTTTGTTTATGGGCATGAAATACACTCCGTTATAGTCAATTTACATTAAGAATATGTAAGGGGGGTAACTTTCATTATTAATATTAAAAAACGCTTTTAAAATAAATTGCTTTTATTGATTTTTAAAATATTGTTGCTATACTCATAATTAATTTTATTTAGTGTTGGTTTAATTTTTAATATAGATCGCTTAGAGAATTTGAAGTTTTTGTTTTTTATTTTCATCGTGGAGTATACTTGTACTGTCAATTAATACTTCTCTAAAACGCGAATGTCGACAGGAATGTTTTTTTAAATGTTGTGCAATAGAACTTGAATTCGACATGTGTAAAGTAAGCCTTCTTAATAGTGTCGTCGTCGTGAAACCAACAGTTATATATATTTATGTTTTTCTCAAAGATTCAATCTCCCAATTGTCATTTAAATTGATATACGTTGTTGATCTTTTGCAAAACATTAGTTGACGGAGAAGAGTCACTGTGGATGATTAAGTTGGTGGGGTTAATTTTAGTATAGTATATAATTAGTTTTATTTTTTTTTTTACTGAGATTAATGGGAGCTATAATAGTACTTATGAGATTTTTTAGGACTTTTTCTTCATATGTAACTCGTAACACATGTAACTCGAAGATAAAATAATGACATAATAATGTTCTACACCACTTCAAATAAAAAGTTAAGAAGGAATCCCCGATCAATACTGGCAAGAGCCGGCTTGTGAAACCTATTTTTCTAAAGAAATATTTTAAGAGAAAGATTTTATAAATTTCAACCGGCAGTAGTACTAGCTGATCGATCAATGAATGCCAAATGTTTCCTTGTAGGGAAACGACTATATTACCATTACCATTATAAATAAATAGATGAAAATTTGTCAAGTAGTTGATGTTACTGTATAGGCAGAAACTCTACGGAAAAGGAGAAACTAAAATCATTGAACTTTATCAAATAATTGAAAATAACTGTGGAGCATGAAACGTGACAGTCGTGTCTATTATTATTGGCATGTTTTGGAAGGGTCTTGCGAAGAGTACAGAAGAATTGGAAATCCGAGAAAAAATCGAAAATAATAAGTAATAAAATCATCTAGAAAAAAAGCGTTCAATTAATAAGGTAACTTGTGATCATTTGATTTCCAGTGAAAGCCATTGGTGTACTCAGTAAGAAGAATCTATAATTCCGGTCATAAGATGAAATCCAGATGACGTGAACAAACAGAAGAAAATCTGTTAAATGCTGGATGTTACTATTTGACCAGAACAGAGACTAAATTTGAAAGAAACAGAAAACATAGGAAAAACATCGATATTTTGCAAGAGAAGTGAAAAATTTGCAGAATATTGAGATAATGAATGTACCTATCATTATTGGCTCGGCTGGAATAGTCCTGAAGACATTTACAGAAAGATCGGAAGAATTTAAAATTCGAGAATGACTCGAAACAACGAAATAATGAGACTTGCTGTCGCTTGATCTTCAGTGCAAGTCCCCAATTACAGTAAAGTTTTAGAAGTCCTAAGTCAAAAACATATTTCATATATAATTACTAATAGACGAGTAATGACCAATCGTCAGAATACAAAGACCATCGTATAATATTTTCGAGCATTAGGTTATTAGAAGTACTAATTCAAAAAGTAAGAATGTTTGGCATGAAAACAAAGATTTTTACAAGTTAGTTTAACTCTAAAAAAAAGTAAAAACGAACAATACTTTATTGTGTGTGAAGGTACATTCGAACAAACTAGTGAAGCGAGAAAATAACATGTTCAAACAAGTATAAAGGAATGAATGACTTCAAAACTAATATCCGAGGAGAATGTCGAAAACGTAAATAGAGAAAGTTATTGAAAAGGAATTAATTTATAGGCACTAAAAAGAGTAAAAAATTAAGGACAGCTTTAAAATATTCGTAAGAAAAAAACAAACTTTAGAGCCGAAAAACAGCAAAGAATTCAAAGATAAATAAATAAAAATAACGCTATATAACAAAATCCTATTAAAAAGTGTAACATAAAACTAAGGTATGAAAAACAAACGCTGTTAAATTTTAAAAAATATTGTATTATTTTCTTGAGTGGTTTGGTCCTACTAACATCTGTTATGTTTAGTTTCGTTTTCTGAGTTTTAATTAAAACAATAAATATATATTTATGATTTTGGTTGTGAAAATAGAGATGAAACGAGATAAAACAAAACGATTGAAAAATTTTTAATCACTCTGAAAAATGCGAAGAAAGGTTCCAACAAGTGGTACACTGAAATGTTTTCAAACCATTACAAGCATACAAATATAAACTAGGGAACAAAACGAGGAAATCCCTGGGGAGATACATGTTGATTCTCCAGGACAGAAGACCGGAAATAATTGTAAGCAATAAAAAGAACACTTCAATAAGAATGGTATCAATATCGATAAATGTGTGCCGTGCCAAAATATAATATTAAAAAAATAAAAATAAGGCATTTACTTCTTAATAATCCATCTCTCTCTCTCTCTCTTTCTCTCCTTCTCCCTCAACTAATGAGAAGGCAACTCTCATACAAAAAGAAAAAATATTGAACGACAGCTGCGAGAACGGATGTTCGCTGGTTCAGGGTCAACTTTACTGTGACTATACATCGACCAAAACAAGGGAAACTTCACGCATAACGTCCGCTACAAAAAATAAAAATAAAGAAACGCCGGAAAATAAATAAAATCATTTGGGCCAATCAGAAGAACAAGATTTTTGAATTTAACCGAACCGTGTTTCATGCGCAACTCATCTGAAGCCTTTCAAATTGTATATAAGGGACTAGGCGAAGAGAGCCAGAAACCACCTCCTAACGTGTCGCGTAGAAAACTAAGCGGTCGTTTTCTAAGATATTTTTTGCCCTTTCTGAAAGGCGATATAATCAGCATATTTGCGCCGCAACATGTCTCCAAAGCAACCGCACTTTCGACAGTTGCCAAGATGTCGGCTACTATGAAAGTCTGACTCAAACTAACAACTAGTATGCCTAACAAACTTCGACATTCAAATCTATAAAGGACTCACCCATATAGAAGTCATTCAAATAGAATATATTATTTATTTATATCTTTGAATCTGTTCCTTTATTTCGAAGTGTTTGGATTTTTTTTTTCTGATAAATCTTAGTATGGCCCTCTGGAAATAAAGAGAAAACTTGAAACAATGCCAGGAATCACAAACCTGATGAATCTTTATAATCATTACCAGAAATGATAACAGTAAATAATAAAATGTATGATAATGATACAAAAATATGTCATAATAACAAACATTAATGTGAATTTATTTGTTGGAGTCATAAATAATTTCCATTTTTGTTTATCAACAACTTCAAAAAATAAGTAACAATTTTGTTCGGTTATATAGTCTCTATTATTTGCAATGACTTGCACGTATCAGGGAGGTCTTCGATATCTTTTGAGTAAAATTTCGCAAGTTTTGACGTGAAAAATTTTTCAACAGACTCTTGAATCTGGTTTTTATTAGAGAAAGTTTACTCCATCAATGCATTTTGCAACAATCAAAAAAAAAAAAAAAAAAGTGGTGGTAATTTGTTGGTTCCAAAATTAGGTGAATATGGCAGGCGGAGTTGAACGAATCAAGTGAGTTAAAAAAATGGTTTTCTTTGTTATGCTTGCAGTATGCGACCTCGCCTTTTCATGGAGGAAAACAGTTTTCTTTTAATCCACCGTGTACGATGCCACTATCTTACAAAAACGAAACTACCACGTATAGATTATTAACAATTAGGATGATAATTCGTCATTACAGTTGGTTCCTAAAAACGGAAATTACTTATGACTCAACTTAATTTTTATCTAATATTAATTCATTAACATTGGAGTATTTGATATAGTGGAAAAATCTCACGATAGCCACGAAGACGCTTGATAGCCATTTTGTTTCACACTGTTCAAATCTTGAGCCGACGTTGGCCTAATTCCAGAAATATCTAAGATTGCAGGGGGATGAACAAAGTAATTACTTGTAGAATCGTTGACGTAAATAATTATAACAATAAAAATGATGCTAATATTAATAAATAAATTACTATTACCAATATTATGATAATAATTTTGACTAAATAATGAAATTATTTGTCATTGCTATTTCTAGATTGTTGATTTTAACGAGCTTAGCTATGTCGGCAAAAACAGCAACAAATTTAAAATTTTGATATTTTACAAGTATATATTAATTTGTTCGATCCTTCAAAGGGAACATAACATAAAGCAGTGTTTAAAGTGGGCATAAGTAATAAAAACTGATCAGCCGACCTCGGCATTACCACTCTCGGGCGTCTCATCTACCGACAAGCATAGGTCCCTCTTAGAACGCAAGCGAACAAGCGCAACCTCGAGCAAAGTATATTATACCTTTTTAAGGAGAGGAGTCCATTACATACAGATGGTGGGGGTGTTCAGGTCTAAGTAGTGGGCATTTCTGATTATGCAAAATAAGCCTTATATATAGTGATTTTCCAAGCGTAACTTAAATGTGGCACAAGGCCGAAAGTATGGGGCACCCAGTGAGGATCGAACTTACTACTCAGTCGTAATTGTTCTAGCGAGACAAGCTTGCTAACCATCACACCACCTCGAGGTGTCCAATAGTCATTTTCTAAGTGTAGCTTAGATGTGGCACAAGGCCGAAAGTATGGGGCACCCTTGGGGATCGAAATCACTACTCAGTCGTAATTGTTCTAGCAAGACAAGCTTGCTAAACATTACACCAGCTCGAGGTGCCCAAAGCGTTATGCATATATATGGGTATGTGTGTGTGCGTGCGCGCGCATGCGGAAAGTGCTAAAGAATACTTAAACCCACCCACTTCCCATTATTTGACCAATTTACCAAACTTAAGAAATTTGTAATGAATCCCCTTTTGATCGAAAGTAGAACGTTTCGGCACTGTAGATAGATAGATAGATAGATAGATAGATAGATAGATAGATAGAAGCAAACAATATAAAATTACTGGAAATTGCAATAGTTTCTTCGGTTTGAATAGTTACAGAATAAGATTAAGAATACACAGAAAAAGAAGAACATAAGTTGCATTGGAATGGCTGTACATAAAAATTCCAGACGAAATTCTAGGACGTTTTTTACCAAATAGTTCTCTTACTTTTGGTGTTAGTTTTTACTTCCTTACACATTTGGATACATTTCTACATTTTTTCTTTCCTTTTCAATTGGCTCCCAATGCAAAAAGATTCCGTGAAATTTTAAGTTTTTTTTTTATTCAAATCGCATTTAACCGGGGCTTAAATACCGAGACAACAAACCCTTTCTACCCAGGAAGCACAAGTAAAGAAATTTTACAATCTGTATTTACTGATTGGTTTATCGATGATGTTAATTTGGTTATTGCCTCGTATTTACGTGAGATTTTATTGAGAATAAAAAGTTTATTTCATTAATTCTGTTATAAATTGCGGTGTTTTTATTACTTTCTTTTCTTTCATTTTTATGTTGATATTTTCGATTTTTCATGCTAAATTCTCTTACATCTTTACCTTTTTTTTCTCTTTAATTTATTTGCTTTCTTTCTTTTATCATTTCTTTCATCTTGCCTTTCCATCTTTTGGCTCTATTCAATGCATTATTTACAAATTTCACAGGCTTTTTTTAAAACGTACAAAACTTTTCCTTCCATTATTCATTTGAACTTTATCGTTTTACATGCAAACATTTTATTACAGCTGTCATATCATTTGATTATCATTTGATATTATAACATTCATTATTAACAACCTTGTTAATTTTATGCTTTTCCCGTTCCGGTCAAATTTCTTCCTTAGATTTCCGCAATACAAATTCATCATAGAATATTCTATTTTATTCTAGACATCCGATTTTCATTGCATTCAAAATGGAATCTTCCGATTTGCTGAAGGCGTGCATGTTCCGTTAGTAATAATTCGTATATTCAACGATATCCTTCACGTATGTTTTGTACACACGGTGAAAAGGAAATTGAAAAATGTCATGAAAGTAGATAGGATTTAAGAAACATTTTCTGTTTCCTGTTTTATGTCAGTCCGAATAGAGATACAGATTTTAAAAAGAGACAGTCCTATATACACATGTACATACGTACTGACTATGACACATTTTCTGTCAAATAGATTGCCTCGATACAGTGACGATATAAATTGTTATACGTGCATCAAGAATTCCATAGCCAGACACGTAGCTGTTAGCTGAGTTTTGTATAATGTTCGAATTATGTGAGTAATATACACTACAGAATTAAGTGCATAGATTAAGAAAAAATAAAATATATTGTGTAAAATAAATGACTTTGTTAGGTTGCAGAAAAATTCTCATATCTTATTTAAGATAATTATCTTAGATTATATCGGATATTTTTCAGATCGAAATAGCAGGAATTTTATAGACACAAGGGCACACTCACCCACACGCACACATATATTTACTATAAGAAACTAACTTACGCCATAATGTATTCGCTGAATAGACAGTGAAAAAATATGGTAAATAATAATAATAATAATAATAATAATAATGATAATAATAATTGTTCCACGATAGGTAGAACTATTTCTGATAAATACGAAGTAAAAATAGTTTGAATTTTAGACAGAATTGTGTTCGTGCAATTTAGAGAATGAAGGTATCAATTTATATAATTGATAAGGGGAACCGCTTTATCAAATATATCCATAATAACAAAGTTCTCTTTTATTTCACTAAATGTTTCATATTCTTGGTCAACATAAGTAAAAAATAATTTGAAATACGTTAATAGTCAACAATAATTGACAGTATTATTGTTCGCTTTTTGTTTAATCAATTCACTTCAAGCAAGGCAATAAAGCCACTAATTCGTAAGGGGTTAATGAGTATGAGAGAAAAGGAGAAAAAGAAAAACATTATTGAGGAGTGAGAACAATTAAATAAAAATGAATTAAGAAGACAGAAGATAATGATTGTCGTTGCATTGAAATTATTAAAGTTGACTGGAAAACAAAAAAATCAGAAGAGAGTTCCACAAGCAAAAAGTGCGATAAAATAATCTGTTAGCATAGAACTTACGGTTACATCTAATCATTTCAGATGTAAAATGATGAGACTTTGCGGCCAATCTGATACTGCGCTTACCTTTGTAAAAAAAAAAAATGAAAATAAAAACAAAAAACCCTCCAAAATCAAAAGACCTGTGGAGAGTTAAATATGAGGCGAACATGTTTAATTGTATTCTTTTATATATTAGTCAGAGATTTCTTCTACATACGTTTCATCTGAAATTAGCTTCAGGCTTCTTTTGCATTTTGAAAGAGGGAGAAAGAGGAAAAAGAAGTATAATAAAACAAAAGTAAAATATAACCGTTGCCGAAATTCCAATGATTAATATAAAACATAGATTGAACAGTAAAAGATCAATTAATAATCTTGTCAGGTAACAGACTGTGAGAAACCAGCAAAAAATATTGGTTTGGACAAAAAACTTCATTCGTTTATTAAGTAGAAAATTTACTTAATAAAACGAACGAAAATTTTGACCAACCCAAGATATATATTTAAACACCTCCAAAAATCTTTTTTAAACGAGCATACCATGAAGAAAAAAGCCCCAAAATTGATAAAAAATTTGTATTGTCAAAATGTTTACGTTATTAGTAAGAGGATAGACCAAAGTAATTTTGACTATTTTATTAAAGTTTGTAATGCTTTCTAGCACGTTCGAAATTTTGGTTGAAAATCTTGATTTCCTTGCGTCAGTGGATGCGCCAATGATTAATATAGTGTTTTTTAGCGTCTTTTTGTTTTTTAAACACATTGTTTTAGAAATTCTTGCAACAGTCCTCGATTGCCGAATTTTAATGAAATTCTCAGAACTTATTCACAAATGAATGAAATTATTTTTGATTTTTTTGTTATAGAAAATCTTGGTAAGAATATATAATTTTGTTACATGATACCTCCACATACTTAATTTTATGAAATTTCGAGAAATTAAAATTTCACCCTCTTCATATTTATACTAGTTAAAAGCAGACTCATAGGGGAATTTAAATCATCAATTTGTATTTTTCAAAAGAGACACCACTAACCGAAAATCTGCTCTGAATAGTGAAATAAAAAATGAAATAAAAATATGACATTATTTAATATATGTATATATATATAATCTAAATAGAATGTAAAGTAAGCAACTCCTAAGGGAGTATCCTAAACAGGCACACCATAGAAAGAGTGCTTAATGGCATATTAAATGATAGAGCCTTAATATATATATATATATATATATATATATATATATATATATATATATAGATCAAAAAATCTTAAAAATCCATCTCAAGTGTAATTTATTTTATGAATATTTTCATATTCTTCTCTTCAGACCGAAATTTGGTCTGAAGAGAAGAATATGAAAATATGAAATAAATTATAACCAAAATAATTTGTTAAGGTTTTCTTGTTTTTTCATTATATTGCTCTGTAACTTACATTGAACTGTCTTTTGATTAACGTCCTCCTTGGAATTATCCCTACCAATTACAATCTAGTATATTATATATATATATATATATATATATATATATATATATGAAATGAAATCGAATATAAATTCCAACGTTCGTAACATCAATTTAAACAGGGATCAATACAAAAGCAAAGTGTATTCTTTATTTAAGGATAATTACATCAATAAACGGTACATAAATACAATGATGTTTCGATGTATATCAACACATCTCGTGCATCAAGCGTTAGTAAATGACTGGTTAGTAGAATTTTTATTGAAATTACAAATTTGAAACAACAAACAATCTCTTTTCACGCGGAAAAAATAGAAAAGAAAAAGTGTAAGAAACAAATATACAAGATACATTCTCTTTTCCAGGTAAAAGGAAGAATAAGAAAAAATATATGAAAGAAACGGGAGGAGATAGCAGCGAAATGTGTTTTGTTTATAATTACATCATCCAATCAAAATGGTCTACGTTAAGTAAACGGTCATGACCCCCAGATTTAAAATCATTTTATTCAATACATTTAAGTTTGCTACATTGTATCCATAAGACAAATGACACTTCCTATGGAGAAAGGAAACGTAATTTAACGTATATTTCCGTGAGTTAAAAGTTAGAATTTCACAATTCGGTAAATAATATGTCCTGTTAAGAAAATAAGAAAAAATTTAAAAAAAAAAAATGAAAAAACATGAAAACAAAACATTCAAAATTATTAAAATATATAAATAAAAAAATTGTTTAGATAACTAGATCAAACAAAAACTTTAAGCATTTAGATCATATAAAATTAATTAAAATATATAGATTATCAAAAATAAAATGCAACTTTTACGTAAAGGGTCACATATGAGGTGTTAATAAAATCAATGCATGGAAAATGTCAAGATGTCAGCCAAACGCATATATTTATATACTAAATATTATTATCAGTACTAGAAGAACAATGTACAAAATATACTACGTCAAAATGGATCTTACAAACAAAAGATACTCATTATATGATGCAACAATGTTAATCTAAAAAAAAATAAGAGGAAGCAATTATCAAATAACACAATCTAGCAAGATTATAGCGTCAAAAGAAAGACATGATTACAATTAACCGTTAATTCATAATTTTGAGTTAATAAATCATCCCTATTCAAAAACCTGATACTCTGCATTTTCTCCTGTAAACACAGAACACAAGGTTATATATATATATATATATATATATATATATATATATATATATATATATATATATATGATCATCATTTAAGTTGAATGTTTTCAGTTAAGTGTATAGCTTTTTTTGTTTTGGAAACTTAATTTCTTTCAAATTGTAAATGATCAAATTGGCTGTAGACGACACACTTATTTTTGTCTTTATTGTTAACATTCTTGCAAACCATTCAGTTATTAATTCGTTCTTTCGTTTATTTTCCGTTGAAATTAAAATTAGAAAGAAATCAATTTTTCCTTTACTTTTTTATAGTCGGAGTCTTTTCACATTTCCTTTAATACATTTCTCTTTTTAATTTTACGCTTAATTAAGTACTGTTTAATACAGATAGAAATTTGTAATCAACGAATAATTAATAAAGAAATAATTTCAACTTTTTTATTGTAATTTGTAATGAAGTCGTTTATAGACCTTGTTAGTCAGAATTGTCAAATGTTTTAAGTATCTTATTTATTTACCGAGCAAAGCTTACACATTGAATGAAATGCTGTCATTCACTAACCCTATCTCATATGCAACTGGCTAAAGAAAATGTCAAAATGATTAGCAACATTGTATGCATTTATTTCCAGTTATCTTTGTGTGAGAATTAGCGTTTTTTTTCTCTTGAAATGTTTCAATGTGCAATTGTGTTTACAGCCACAGAGGTGGGAAAAACGCGGTTTTTCTAAAGACTTTATTGTATAAAGATTTCAGCTGTCGATGATCGAATTCGAAATTGCAACTTCAGTTCCATGAAATAAAATCTTCATTCAGTCAGTTATGTGCCATGCGTGATACATACGTACGCGATCATGTATCTTTCAATACATGACTGACAAGGCAGATTTTTTTCGCGCAAAACAAGCATTTGTTATTGTCGAGTTTAAAATCAATTTCTCTGATGACAAATTTAAAGTCATTAGGAAAAAAGTAAAAAGCAAATCATATTATCATCGTTACATCTGTTAATATTGTAGTATATCTCACTCCAGATCAAATCAAAATAGACTTTGCAGTCTGTATCACACCAGACCATCAAGGGAACGAAGTGCACCATTGACCTGAGGTAAGCTCCCAGTCACCATACGCAGGTCTATGTGATCGGTCTACTGAACCTGGGTTGCAAGCGTTGGGAAAGAACAGGACTACAGAAGATGTATAATCACCCACTCCAGGGAGAAATTGGGCATTCTCTCAGGACTGTAAGGTCCACACATTTCAGATGAGAGTTCACGGGACCCTCACAAACACACTGGCTGGTATGAACTGAGCAAGTTCCACAGTGAAATATCAAAGATTAAGTCTTGAAAATTATTCAGTACTTTATTAACTTTTCGACCGATACATTCTTCAACCATACTTATGAAAATGTGCAACTGGCCAGAAATCGTTTTTATTTTATTATTGTATTTTAATTTCTGCTTCCTTTTGAATTGGAATGTATCAGTCCAACAAAATTTCATGATTTAAACTCATGATCATGCATTACAAGTCGAGAAAAGAAGACAGGAGAGATTTAAATATGGCCCTATTTCATAGTCGAAAGATGACAACAGTTAAATTTTGGTATGGCGGGCATAAAGTGCTAAATTTTGTTCTTTTTCAAGTAGGAAAATATTGCTTACATTGCAATAAAATCTACACTCCGCTTAGTTGTAAATATATTATTCTTCGACATGACATATGTAGCTTAGAAAATAACTTTCCAGCTTTGTTTAATTTTTATTACTTTCACCAAATTTCTTGAAGTTATGGTTTTTATATGCTCACCGCTGCTAACATTTCTGTCTAGTTTTGTTAGGAATAAGCGCAATTGATAAGAAAATAATTACAGCTCTTTTCGTTCTACAGATGAGATTTTTGTCATTATTGGATATAACAATTCATGGCTGAAATGTTTTAATTTGTTTGTCAAAACTCAATCATTGGGAAAATCTAGTAAACAAAATACATTTGTGTAATGTGAACTGAATTCAATATATCAGTTTCAATGGACTTGAATGGGAAATGAATATAAAATATTTTGTACTAGCAGTAGAGCCCGGCGTTGCCCGGGGATATAACAGTAAGAGATAGATCAAGTATCCACCATCATAAAGACTGAAAAATAAAATTGACAAAGATTATTGTTTAAGGTTGACAGACACGCACAATTAATGTTTTAATTTTTTTTTTTTTTTACGAATTGGTCAAACCCAAACTCAAACAAAAACATTGTTTTCAATCGTTATAAGTCTCTACCGATTGAATAGAATTTTATTATAAACAATTGTCTTGTAAATGAAATTTTAAAGCATTCTGAATGTAAAAAAAAAAGAAAAAAAAAGTGTGCAAGACAATAAGAAACACTACATATGCCAAAAAAAAAAAAGAAGTTTTGTTGAAATCGGTTGAAAAATGTAGGTAGCCTTTCTGTAATCTTTTAGTTTTACAATTTATTTTACTTATTGAATACAGTAAAAAAAAAAACATATTTTGCTTGTGGTGATTCATAATTAGAATTCTGATTTGAATATATTTTCCACTCGTTGTTTCTAATACAAAAAATATTAACATTATTTGGGTTTATTAATTATGATCTAACAAATCTTATTCATTTAGTAGCCTTTCTGTAATAATAACCTTTTACAATTTATGATTTTTACTTATTGAATACAGTAAAAAAAATTGGACACCATGTGTATTTAAAGTAGTTTCCCGTTCCGGTTATTATTTTTAGTTAGGACTTGTGTATGTTTAGATTTCATTATCTTTCCCTAAAGATAAAGAATTTATCCGATGTTTGTATTCGCACAATCAGTATAGATCGTTAGATTATTGTTTAAGGTTGACGGACACGCATGTCTTAATTAGTTTTTTATTTTTATTTTTTACGAATTGGTCAAACACAAACTCAAACAAAAACATTGTTTCCAATCGTTATGTCTCCCGATTGAATTTTATTATAAATAATTGTCTTGTAAATGGAATTTTTAAAGCATTCTGAATGTTAAAAATAAAGAAACAAGTGTGCAAGAGAATAAGAAACACTACCTGCCAAAAAAAAAAAAAGTGAAGTTTTGTTTTATCGGCTGAAAAATATAGGAAATCCGCTCCCATATTTAAAGGAACCCACACACACACAAACAACCCGATTTGAGTTGTCCCCCTTCCATTTTCACGATGTCTCTTAATCGTGTTTTCAAATTGATTTTGTGCAAAAACAATTATATTTTTCCCCATTTTGGCGCTGTTAGAACCACCACAAGGTAATTTTATGTAGTCCTGTGAAGTTTTGTTGAAATCGGTTGAAAAATGTAGGAAATCCAATATATAAACGTTACAGACACACACACACACACACACACACACACACACACACACACACACACACACACAAAATCTGTGTTTTATAATAAGTAAGATAATGTATATTTTCTCTGCTCACATACTTTTTCAGAAACCAACATAATATTTCGATATTCCATGAATGTACGTTCTGTTTCTATAATAACTTACTAATATTTATAATCTTTTCATGCACAGACGTAGACTATACACACACACACACACACACACACACACACACACACACACATATATATATATATATATATATATAAATGGAAGAGGTTATAGTAGTTCCAACGAGAGAAAAGTGTGTATAACAAAAAGGAGAGAAACTGCAAACGTTTTTCGTATAATGGGTAATTCAATGACAAAATAATTGTTTCATTCAATTACAATTTTGCCATTCAAAATATTTTACTCTTCACACATTATATATCCAGTTCTTCGCTGATCAAATTTAAGATTAGTCGACAAGTGAAGATTGCGATTGTCATCCTCTTTTATTTTAACTTCATTTCTTGTAATTTTATTGCGATTTCTTTTCGATGTCCTGTTACGGTGCGTAAATTGTACATTCACTATTCAGGAGTTAGCCTCGATAACCTTTTGGTTATGTTGTAGTGAATGACATTAATAGAATATAAAAAGAGTTAAACATCTGAATTGGAAAATAGCTAAATGGACAGATAAACCGAACCTGTTTTTAAACTTGTCATTCTTAAATGAGGGCTTCCAAATAAGATAAAAGTCGGTGGTCAGGAACTTAAAGTAGTGAGTCAATTCAAGTATTTTAGTTCAATTATCAACAAAAATGACCCCAGAATATGCATGATTTCAAGAACGGTAATTACAGTGAAGAATCCAAGTATCAGAAATTAGATACTACAGAACATTTCTAGGTATCAGAAATGACGCAGCACAAGACGCTCTCTCAGGCAAGAAACAGGCCTATTAGAACACCTCGTAACAACTGCTAAGAAGTTGAAATGGTATGAACACGTCATAAGAGCCAACCATCTTTTCAATGCTGTCCTACAAGAAGAAATAGCAGAGAGAAAAATGGACAGGCAACATCAATGATGTGTTGAAGATCATTCACCGAGAATCAGATGCTGGCACGCAACCGAGACATATGAAGGATGCTAGGCTGGTTTTCTGCTGCGCAGCGACCCTATGATCACACCCCATTATAGGGATGATAATGATTAGGATGATTAGGATCTCACATGAAGACACCCTTAAGAGCTAAATTGAAATAAGTAGCTTCCAAACTCAATACATACATATCACCAAACGATAAAAGCAAATAAATGAAACAGATCACCTCTTAATAAAAATCAATAAAAACCCAACGATACAAAAGAAACAACAAAACCTTAAGAAAACAATGTTGTCTCCGATTTAGAAATGTTTCTCTAATGTTTCTTCAATCAACATATGCACTTGTTTTATGATCACTAGTTTATCGCACGGAGACATATGATTTATCTAATAATAGTACAATTGAATATTAAATAATTTATAAATATAAACATGCTATTTATCTAATAATAGTACAATTAAATATTAAATAATTTATAAATATAAACATGCCATTTATCTAATAATAGTACAATTAAATCGCATATCAACAATAGACAAAAAATCACGCACAATACATCCGATAAATCCTTACGAAAAACATAAAAATACTAATTCACATAAAATGTAAAAATCGACTATATATACAAATTAAACATAAAACTTATCCAATTTAGGAAAAAAATACTAAATATAATTCCATAAAAAATGACAACACGACTTGTTTGGACTGTTACCCTCACGGTGTTGCTAGGACAAAGTACTTGAGAGACAGCTTTTATCCTTGGGCCCTGTGTAAAATGTACGTTACCGCACGCTGACAATTTTCAACGTATTCATTCGATGCTGTGCGTGTTGTGTGTGTGTTTGTTGTGCACTTGTCCAATTTCATTGTGCATTGCTCAGTGGCAAGGAAAATAAATAAATAATACCTAATAATATTGATTACAAAATTGAGTAAATATTTTTTTTTTTAAATATTCCTGTCTACAAAATTACGTTGAAAATTGTCAGTGTGCATTTTACACAGAGCCCAAGGATAAAATTTGTCCCTCAAGCACTTTGACTCAGAACTAAAGCATCGCCGTGAGGGTAACAGTCCAAATAAGTCGTACCTGGGATGAATTTATTTAATTTCACTGCCCAAGATATAAGTATATGTTTTCATTTCAACAAGGTTTTATGATGTTCATTAGTTATTCTGTAATGTCAAATTAATTTTATTATTATTAAGAAGAAGAACCATATAAGGTCATTGGCGAACTTAAAGCGGCTGTGGCTGAGGTGGTCAACTTGGGCGATAAATATTCGAGTATGGTATTTAGGTGAATTAGTATAATGAAGTAACATTGTGGTATTTCTTCCTAGATTCACTTTATTGTTAAGTAATACACTGGACATTTACTTTGCTACTTACAGTCAGTTAAGGTTAACAGAACTTTTCATAATGTCTATATTGTTAATATAATTACATTTTATACTAAAACAATGTATTTAATAAAAACTTTTTTGTAATTATTTTTTAATGATTTTCCATTCTTGCTGTTGCGTTTGTAGTTGCTGTCGTTATGTTTACAAATGGCCGTCATTGTGATCTTTCTTTGTATTTTTGTAGATGTTGTCTAATTTTGAAATGTTTAGAAGTGTGGCACAAACGCTAAGCACACCGCTGCCTAAGTCCCTTGGAAATAATAAAGATTCGTAGATATTCACCCGACTTACAAAATTTTAAAATCCTCCATTCATAAAGTAAATTCAAGTGCTAACTTAAATGAAAAATGGGGAATTTTGAATTGTCATCGGATTATACGCTCAGAATATAAGGAAAAAAAGGCTACTTATTCTGCTTCGATTTTGGAATTTGTGTTGATGTCTTTTAACAGGCTGATCTTCTCTACACTCCACAAATTAAACAACGATCTAAAATCCATAATTGTCGGTAATAAATAAATTCGTTTGTGTAATTCTAAAATTCGCTTTTCTCAGCAAGCAATAAGGTCCATTTAATTTCAGTTCTCGTTTCGACGGTCTGTCACAATTCTGTAGTGTGAACCTGTTGGTCTACGCATATAAAATTACACAAAGCATATTATTTGAACTACTTGAACAGTTTTAGAATTCATACATCTATACATTACGTAAGACTACCGCTTACTTCAACAAATTGTCCGACTAAAGCAAACAGAACTGCTTAATCCAAACAAAATAATTTATTTCATGTAAGTTCCCAAGCGTATAGAATTGGCGACACGAGGATCGGTTCAACTTAGTCAGCAATGACGAAACGATTTATTCTTGCAATTTAATTCAAATGGACAGACAACACAAAAAACCTTCCCGAGCAAGCAATATTGATCATGGAGATTAATTCATGGGTAACACTATGGATATATTCGATAAATTTGGTTTTCTTTTTAAACTATTATTCTTTTTCTCCTTATTTTTTATTTCCATCCTTATTTTTCTTATTCTTTCCTTATTCAGAAATGAATTTTTAAAACTCGTCAGTGAACTCAAGTAGATATTTACCTTTAGATCATTGGATTAATTTCTATTTTCTTCCATCCTGCACGATTTGTTTTTTTCTATGTTCTGTTCTTCATTGCTTTCTTTCTCACCTGAATGAATATCTCTTCTTCTGCTTTCTCTTTTTTGCTTACTGCTTATTTTTTTACTCTTCTTATTTTTTTATCTGGATTTTTTACAACAGATGTCAGCCCTTCGTTTTCTGCCATTTTTTTTTACTTTCTTCTTTCCTGCTTATTGTTATTCACTTACACTTGTTCTCTTTTGCATTCATTTCTGCCTTTATTTCCTCTTCGTTTTTTTTATAATTTCTCTCCGGCTTTCTGTTCTCTACTTACACTTTTCTCCTCTCTTCGTTCTCTATTCTGTCCAATTGCTCTCATTTACCCTTTTTCTCATTCCATTCTTTTCTGATTGCTTGCCCTTTTTAAAAAAAACGTATTGTATTCTCTTTATTTACTTATTTTCTTAGCGAAGACACTTCTGCAAATCAAACTAATATTATTGTTTTTAATCAGAAGCCATGGCCACTAGGGCCAAAGTGTTTCTTTTTTATTTTGCGTTTCGTTTTAGTCACCTTTTTGTCGTTACTGATGAAATTGCAAATTACGTTCCATTAACATATCTATAAACCACAAGTTATCAATACAAGTAATGTGTTTTTCTACTGCTCTCATACTAGTTAAAAACCGTGATCACTGTTGTGTCATACATTACATATATGTGCGTGCGTATGTTTGAAAGAGAGAAAAAAGAAGAATATATATATATATATATATATATATATATATATATATATATATATATATATATATATATATATATATATATGAGGCTGAATTAATATCTGAAGTTTGATTGATCATCTCAGTATCATCATTATTTTAAAGAATGTATTTGTCCTTAAGCGTTTCTCCTTTTTATATATAAAACTCGTACCATAAATATCATTTGTCTGAAGAAGTTCCTTCTTGGAGCAGTACGTGTTACCGAGATGTTTTTACATCTCTTCATTCACTTACATAAGAACATTACACACACGCACGCACACACAGCCACAAACACACGCACACAGACAGAGAAACACACATACACACATGCAATTAGGTAATTATAAATAAACATCGGACAGTAAAGGGAGAAGAAACTGTTGAATTAAGTAATCTCTGATCTATCTATCTATCTATCTATCTATCTATCTATCTATCTATCTTAGAACAACCTGACTATCATATGCATATGTATAAACCTCCAGTACCAATCATCTTGCCCATATAAAACGAGTATTTCGATTGTTGACTTGATTTATTCAAGATTTTCCAATATCGCAACGTCATTTCTGTTATAGGTGCTAAATAGAAAATTTTCAAACAAATAAATCTCTTTTCTATTTTATGTAAGAAAATATTTTTCAAACAGTTTTCCTTAGTTCTACCTTTTAGAATATATATATATATATATATATATATATATATATGATCAAATGTTCTAAACCCTTTCTGTGTGATTGATGTCAACGACACCATGGTCATTACTAAGAATTCGACTGGATAAATATTCACGGTAAACTCTCTTAATACTTTAGAGAAATTATTGTACACATTTCATTTACCTTTTTTTTACCTTAGGTAAGTTTTTATGTTTATATGGTGTGGAGTATAGGAGTATGTGTGGGGCGGGAGACACCTGTTCTCCATCAAGTGTATGATTTATGTGCTTGAGTACATATATTTTGGCAATAAGTTTTATATATAAGTTTTATATACGTAAATCAGTATTCATACATATCTGTTTATATAAATAGAAATATATATAGAATTTAGATAGATAGATAGATAGATAGATAGATAGATAGATAGATAGATACGAACAGTCATAGGTAGATAGATGGAAAACAAGTCATAGATAGATAGATAGATAGATAGATAGATAGATAGATAGATAGATACGAACAGTCATAGGTAGATAGATGGAAAACAAGTCATAGATAGATAGATAGATAGATAGATAGATACGAACAGTCATAGGTAGATAGATGGAAAACAAGTCATAGATAGATAGATAGATAGATAGATAGATATTGTAAAAAGGTGTTGCGTGTTTTTATGCTTAGATAAATATAGAGGATTTCTTTTTACTTTTTGCTCTTGAAATCCGCTATTCCCTTAAATATTTACGTATGTCTGGGAAGGATTGAAAGCCAACTGTTTTTCTGACTGGCATAAATTCCAAATCTCAATCGCTACTGATCAGCGTTGGAAAATAAATAATTCCTTGTCATAAGAGCACTCATATTTTATGACAGGTGAAATGGGCCGGAAAAGAACTATCTTTGTAAGAATCGTGCTGCATGATCAATTTTTCAAATATTTAGTGACATATATTTATGAAATGTTCTCAACACTTTCTGTGTGATTGATGTCAGCTACTTCGTGACTATTCCTAAGAATTCGACTAGACAAATATTCACGAAACACTCTCTTAATACTTTAGAGAAATTATTCTGCACATTTAATTTGCTTTTCATTTACTTTAGGTAAATGTTTTATGTTTATGTGATGTGGAGTATAGGACAACAGCCCCGCCACGTTAAGTATTCCTGATGTGGTTTCTGCAGCAAGCAAGTTTCTAGGGGATGGTAGTGTCAACCAGTTTTGAATTCTCTAAGACTGGTTGTCGGACTATTAACTTCTATCTGGGTGGTGGAGGGAATAGATGGATTCACACATTTTCAAGTGAATGCAAAGGCCTCAGCTTAAATTTGAACTCGGCACACCAATCTTATTTTCCACGTCGATAAGCACTACGCTACGCCCATATCTTCGAATAAATTTGCGAGGTAAATTCACAAGAGAGAATTTCTAATGATTCAGGCAAATATATTTTACAATCATTCGGTGAGACATTCTAAGCAAATTCTCTCTAAGTATATTCTCGTTAAATAAATTCTTATTTTTAAAAATTATTATTTTGAAAAGCCCTTTGAGCTGTTAGCAGAAGAATGAGTGAGTGTTAGCGCAATAGAAAACTATTCCTAGGAAAATGGTGAAAAAAAGCATAATCATGGTGGCTGTTTTAAAATTGAAAGCTTTTCGATTCGTTTCTTTGATTTAACATAGGAATTTTAATTACTGCTGATTTGTAGAGGCAATAAAATAAAACATTTAGATAAAAGATCGGCCAAAGTTCTTTGTAAACTGCAATGTAATGTCAGTTCTAACAAGCACTTCGAGAATTTGCATCGTCATTGATATTTTAAAAAAAGATAAAAGATTCAAGCAAAAGAAAGTAGAAGATATGACGAAGGTGATGATGATGATGATGATGATGATGATGATGATGTGAAGGACGTGTAAAAAGAGGGATTATGATAAAAATATAGATAAAATA
Source organism: Acanthosepion pharaonis (assembly GCA_903632075.3). NCBI lineage: Eukaryota > Metazoa > Mollusca > Cephalopoda > Sepiida > Sepiidae > Acanthosepion > Acanthosepion pharaonis. Next base: position 638,979 of record CAHIKZ030005501.1, on the reverse strand, counting down.
TTTAAATCAAAATAAGTTCACGAAACTGGAAATTAAAAAGACAGGAAAAATAAAAAGAAAGAATTAAGGAAGAAGAAAGAAGAAGAAATAAAAGGTATGGCTGCAACCAGAAATAATGAAAGTTCTTGAATATGTTTTTAAAAAAAGCTTAGGAGAAAAAAAAAAAAAAAGCCAAAATGGAAACGCTAAAACGGTTTGAGAAAGAGAGGATGAGAAAAAGAAAAATTAGAAGAAAAATAATAAAAAAAAATAATGAATGAAAAAGAAGTGAATGGAAAGAAATCAAAAGAAAAGCGAAGAAATTGAAAAAAAGAAAGCGAAAAATAGAAAAAATATAATATATATATATATATATATATATATATATATATAAGTTAAAAAAAGGATAACAAAAATGAAAAAAAAAAATTGAAAATAGAAGAAAATATGAAAAATAACCGAGAAAAATTAAAGTGGAAAATATCAAAAACATAACATAAAATTTAATATAAAAAATTGAGATGACATAAAATAACATAAACAAATAGCGCAAAAGTAAGGAAAGCGTCAATATAACATAAAAACATAAAATTTAAGATAAAACCATAACAAAACAAACGTGACAAATAAAAACAAACGTAAAACATAGTACAAGATATAACAAATGTTGACACATAAATTGTCTGACAAAATAAATTTGCGAATACCAAATAAATTAAGCTTCACCCATGTTATTTACAAAGCAACAGACATTTAAACTGGTGATTCTTAGAGAAACAATACTAGTGATTAAATGTATTAAATATCTGATAAATGGTTTCAAATTTACATTAAATATTTAATTCTTTACATAGAAAGCTCAGAATTTAAATGTCTACCTGTATTACACAATTTTTAGTGTTTAGTCCACAAATGGATTAAATGCATTCCAAAGTGTATTGCCATTAATATAAAATATGCGTATTAACATAAAGAAAAAAACCGAAGCAGAATCTCAAAAGTTCTCTTTTATAAAAATAACTTCTTAATTGTTTATATACTTCAATAAATACTATACCTTCGTTTAAAATGCATTTAAAAATCTTTCTTGAAACATTTTAGTTTTAATTTCAAACTAATAGATTAAAATTATGATCCTCGACAAGCAAATTATTTTGGTGTATTTCAAACCGAATTTAGATTGGCTCTTTCTCTTCTAGGTGAATGGTTTTTACAATAGGTTTTATCACATAAGCTTTGTAAAGTTTCTTTAATCATTTCACTCAAGTGAAGATCAAAGTTGACTGGGAAGTAAGAAGCTGGAAGAGGGTTCCACAAGCGAGAAGTGCGAGAGAGGAAACTTTTAGCATATAATTTACGTTTAGATCTAGCAATTTTAATAGTAAAATGATGAAACTTTGTGGTCAATCTACTACTGCACTTAAACACATAAAATCTAGGTACCATAGAGGAAAGATCATCAGAACAATTACCACGAAAATATTTATAGAAAAGGCGCAGGGAAGCTACGTTACGGCGGTGCGAAAGTGACTGAAGCCGAGGTGCCAGGTCAGGACCAATGACATTGTAGATTTTTCTTTATATTTTATCAAGAATCTCTAGATATATAGTAGGTGCCCCAGACCATATGTGGCAGCAATATTCAGAGCACAGACGAGTGGTAGGCTTATAATTATATAAAATAGTTTCTGGTGAGAAAAAGTGTCTAACACGACACAGTGTATCAACTTTCTTAGTAACATACCTAGCAATAGATTCAATATAATCGTTCCACGTCATGACAGCGGAAGACATTAGTCCGAGAAGGCGCAATGAGTCACTCTCCTGGAGGTTAGCATTAGTCATGCAAAAAAGGGTTCTCTCGGAGATTAAAAGAGTATAGTTTCGTTTTGGAGGCGTTAATTCCTTGCTCCAGTTAACAACAGATTATAGATCAGTTTTAGAATTTACCAATTTGACCATATCGAACTGATCAAAGTTACTGCTAAGATAGGAGTAAATAGTTGTGTCATCAGCATAGATACTGAGTTGAGGACTGATGCCATCAGGAAGGTCATTGATGATAATTAGGAACAGCGAGGGTCGAAAATAGAAGCATTAATATAAAAAATATCTAGAAGAGTCACCATTCCAGATAACTTTCATTACGCGTTTTCATAAGAAAGACTGAAGGAGTTCAAAAGTTCGCCCAGAAACAACATAATCTTTCACCTTGTGAAGAAGAACAGTATTCAAAACTGTCGAGATATTCAAAGTAACAGCCCGAGTTTCACCATTCTTATCTAAAGTTTGATAGACTCTTTCAACAATAATCTTTAATGCATCAACATTTGACCTAGAGAAGCGAAAGTCATATTGCTTATCTGAAAGTAGACCCTGCGAGATAGGATAATTAAGAAATTCAATGTTGATTAGGGTCTCTAGTACTGTGCCAAAAAGAGGCAGAAGGCTAATAATAGGTTGATAGAAGGACCAAATGGTTCGACTGAGTTCTTACAGACTCGAATTACAGAAGATTTCCAACGTTTTATTTCATTGCTTGAACGTGAACAGAAAATGATTGTTATAAATATTTCATTGAAAATGTTTTATAATCAAGAATAAATATTACGTTTCATCAACAATCTTGTGCCTTTGTTAGAATGTTTCTTGAATTTATCAAATCTGTTATCAGCAGTCGCCCGACATGAAAGATCTATTTTCATCTGTATGGTTGATTATCTTGCTGTGTCCGTTTGCTATTACGAACAGACCTACACAAATTGAGACAAGCCTATACACAGCCATCTGATGCGGTAATACTCGCAACATTGAAGTTTTAATCATAACGATAAAATATGAGAAATTGCGATGAAATATCTAATACTTCTTAGAGAAGGATACCATCTTGAAAAATTCCGATTGCTAAATTCAATGAAAATACTGATAGAATATGTGAACTTTTGATCAGACATAAAGTGTCTGCCAATAAGATTTTATGTGCGGTTCACTTTTAGTTAAAATATCTAATATAAATTTACCATTACATATCAGAAGGTAAATCTTTGTAAGACAAAGATTATGCGTTCTTATAATGTCAATATCCCACAACAAATAGATTACACAAACAAACTAAGGACAATTTGCATGGCAAGAAATTACTAAACACAGTAGCAAACAATAAAGAAATTTTCATATCAACAATAAAATACACATGTAATGACAATTAAAATATTTGCTGATGTGATAACTAAGATAATGTTATAAAGAATGTTTATGCAGAAATGTGGTTAAGAAATGTTGATACTTTTTGATTGTTAGAAAAATTTAAATAATTTGGCTTCTGCATAGAAAGATGTCAAATGTGTTCGTTCATTTATCAGTGTGTGTACGTGCGTAATTTAGAAGTAAGTATAAATGTTGTCAAGAGTTGCTTGCCTTTAACTAATAGGCTAAATTGGTGAAGTGTACAATTACTTTTTTAGTAGTGAAAACGTTCACTTTTTAAGTCAATTTTAGATGTTGAATAACACGCGGACAATGGTTGATGAAGGCTTTGCTGAGTTTGTTGAAGTTTCACTGTGGTGTGTGAGTCAGTGAATTGACACGTGTGGAGTCATGAAACTCGATGACTGACTGTCTGAATTGAGTCATGCGGTTATTTTTATAAACTTTAGCAAAATCGGCTCCAGAGAGCTCGGCGGGAAATAGCAGAGGTGAACAGAAACTTGAAGAGTTGAGTTAAAGGGAAATAACTGATAACTGTGGGGAGGCATGGCACGTGGAACTGGAACAATCTACACCGATGGACGAAATAAAGGGTTCGGTTCGAAATTCCCGTCACCCGAAGAAAGCCGGAGCGTACAACGACCGAAAGGTCGTGAATATGAAAACAAACATGAGGACAACAGCCCGGACATTATAAATAGTGTAAATAATTACAATACCTCATCTCAGAAATATAGACAGATATTCGTCTATTTGTTTTTAATAAAGACCACTTTCTTGATGATACTGCCATTGATTATTGCATTTGTGAACAGAGAAAAACCAGCATTCCTTCTTCTCACAATGTTGGTATATGTTCACAGGGCAATTTTTGTATTTTTTCCTTAATGCGTCTAATTCAACTAAGGATTGAAAGTTTTATTCGGTCATCCTATTAGTAAGAGGAACGAAATTAATATGGCACCTTGCATTTATTGGAAATATTCATAGAAATATGAGTTAATTTTTTCTTATTCAGTTTATTAAACAGGTTGTTAATTTTTTTTTTTAAAACGGAAAATAACTGGGTTGAAAATAATTCACTAAGAATGTACTAAACGATCCTAAAGCAAGGAAAAAGAAAGAAAGGAAAAAGGAAGAAAGGAAAGATAATAACAAAAGGGGGGAAAGAAAGGAAAAGACATGATATCAAAACAGGCCGCTGGGTGGGACCAGATGTCGGTCAGAGCCTCTGACTGACCTTTAATTTTGTTGAAAGAATAGAATTGGAGATATCGGTCGCGAGCGCTGACCGACATTTTCGTAGAAGAATTCTTATCAAAATAACGAAAGGTAACTTTTAAATTAGAATAATAGAAATGAATTTTACTTTAGTCAGAGAGAAAGTGTCTTTGGGTTGGGGAAGTGACTGGTGAAAACGATATACGGAATTGACCTGTTAAGAATTGGACACCCACGTTAAGAAAGTAGAGATATTTCGACCTAGATAATTAAGATTCTCGGCTATCAGGAAAAAACAAAGAGGTAAAAAGAAGAGCAATTGTTTTTGGACCACGGAGGGCGCCAGGAAGGCGGAAAAGATCCTTTCTAAAAGTCAAGACTAATTAGCAGCGGGCTGTTTGACAAAGTCCAGGTGAGAGAGGGCAAGGATTGTCATTTGCGTACGTGCAAAAGGTGCGAAATCGGATTTTGTTTTTTAAACCAGCACGATGTAACCACACCCGCCAACAAAAGGGAGAGGGTGTTCGGTCAATAACAATTGGTCGAATACAATCACGTGACCGCGGAAGAAGAAGGAAAGAAAACCTCGATCAATAACTGTTGGACGAGGCGGTCACGTGGGCTGCGGAAAAGAAGAGAAAGAAAGGTTCGATCGGGAACGATTGGTTGAGAGCGATCACCTGACATGAGAGAGACTAAGAGAAATAGATATGCGCCGCCCCCCCAAGAGCACTGTGAGAAAGTAGGGGTGAAAACAATAACGATAATGGAAAGTCAAAATTAATACGGCTTTTGAAATTATCGAGAAACCCCTGACGCCGACCGACCCACCCCGGTTTGTTGCGGCGTCAATATAAGCAGGACCCCAGTCGGCAGAAATCAGTTGGAGCTGAAGTTGGAGTGGAGTTGCAGTTAGAGTTCATCCCCGGACGGCAGCGAGAAAAGAACCTTCAGACAAGAAGAACTTCCAGCCCAAGTAGAAGAAGAAGAAGAAATACAACTCAAGTCGGAGAGAAGAATCAACTGCGAATGATCGATAGAAATTAGCCCCAGTGTCGAACTGAACCACACTCCGACATACATACATGATTCTAGAAAGTAGGTAATTCGACATTTTTCTATTGTGTGATAGAAGCTTGGTGCCATAGTCCACAGAGCGGGTCGGGAAATGAAAACACTTTTGTTTTTATGTAACGGACTTTAAGATATAAAAGGTTGTTACCCTTTTTATCAGCAATTTTGTTTGGTGTCGTGAGTTTTTATTTTTATTTGTGTTTTGCCACCCCGTCGGACTCAACTTGTATCGGCCCCGATCCCTGCTGGTCCTGTCTGTCTAAGATCTAAACACAGCGTGGGTAGACAGACCGGAGATCGGTATAGTTGCTTTAGTGACCAGGTATTGGAAGCGAGTCGGGAAAGGCGAGGCTGGTGATCATCTGACCAAAGGGTTGGAGCGGCACGCTTGGACCCAGGAGGAGCGACCAGGAGGAGCGACGTCACCGTTGGCGCCAACCAAAGGATCCGACACTGGGCCAGGTGTGTAACCGTCACAAGTGGTGCCGTGACCAACGGATCAACCCTGAGACAACCACGTCACATATGGTGCCGTGGTGACCGAGGGATTTCAACCCTGAGAAGACCACGATCGACCGCCGTTGCTGAAGGTTCAAGCAGAAATCAGAACGACCCAGGACCAAAGGAAAAGAAGGAACAGAGTCGTCTGTAAGGTAGGACACCTTGTTTATTTCCCTACCTCGATTGTTGCTCTCTGTAGACATGTCAGATTATGAGTCGGATAGAGCAGTGGGGGTGAAGAAGAAGTAGGGCGGGGTTGTCAGTAGATTTAAGGGGGGCTGTTGGGTGGACCGAGGGTCCCAGTGTTTGATGGTAGTGGGAAGGAGTTCAGGAACTGGCTGACAATCCTCGAAAAGAGCCGAACCATCTACGAGCTCTCGGACCAGGAAACCCTGTACCTGGCATACGATGCCACAAAGGAAAAAGCGTCGGAGTTCGTAAGGGGACTCTTGGAAAATCATCCCCGCTTGGCCTGGGAAGAAGTAAAAACTGCTGACCAAAGAGTTCGCCGACGAGGGTACGGCCATAGAGGCCATGAGGGCCCTTTTAAAACTAACACAGCTTCGGAGGAGACCCTGGAGAATTAGGGCCCCGAGCAGGAAGGTTATCGTCATTAGCATTCCCCGAGGTGGTCAGGGACAACGCAGTCATGCAGGCCCAACTGGCGGACCTGTATGTGGAAGCTCTGAGTGATGAGCGTGTTCGGCACGACGTCCTGAAAGAGGGACCGCTCAGACTGTCGGCAGCGATAGAGCTGGCCAGAGAGAGCCAGGGGTATGGGATAAGGTGAAGAGGTGTGGGAAGAAGCAGACACCAAGTCAGGAGGCTGGAAGAAGGGGGGTGGCGGAAGAACCCCCGTATGGAATCAGAGGGTTAAGGAAGAGGTGGATCGGGCAGAAATATGGGAGGAGGACCCCAATAGAAGGGCATGGTCGACCAGGCATGGCTTTTATAAGCCCACGCCGGGTCGATATGGGCTGGTCTGCTGGACCTGTGGGTACGAGGACCACAGGGCGGCGGAATGTCCGACGAAGTGGGGATTGCCCCAGACTTCAATCAGGACAGATGCACCAGGTGTGGTAAGAAAGGACACCTGGCCAAGTGGTGCGGGCTGAAGAAGGGTGCCCCACCGGTGTTGACAAGGAAGGCTGAGCCCAAGAGACCGGACCAGGGAAAAGCCAGCAGGCCACCCCAGAATTAAGAGGGAGGGTGGCCCAGTTAAAAGGAGAAAAATAAAGGCTTGGACCAGTGGGTGGGCGAACCGCTTGGATAGGGGACGGGTTCCCCCGAGGATAGACACAAGGCCAACCCAGTTAAAAAGGGAAAGAGCAAAATGTTGGACATGTGGTCGGGCGGGCCACTTTGCGGCAAGCTGTCCAGCAAGAAGGTGCTGGTTTTGCAGGAGGCCAGGACACCTGAAAAGAAACTGTATTCTTAGAAACGGCCAGGGAGACCGGGAGAGGTCCGGCTGGGGTCGCCCAGGTGCAGGGGCGCAGAACTCCACCTCATAAAAAAAAACGAAGATGAATTATTACTGCCGGCGCCTATGGCTGGGTTAACCCAAGGGTGGGGACCCAGGAAGAAGAAAGCTCAGGTGTTCTCTTCGCTAACGCAAGAGAGAGAACTATCCTGTAGAGCAGAGATAGGTGGTAGAGAGATGAGGGCTTTGGTGGACACGGGAGCATCTGTGTCATTGATGAGAGGAAACATACAGGCGGGTGAAACGGAAGAGAGGTTACAGGAAGCGGACATAGAGGTCACGCAAGCAGATGGAGCCCCCCTGGAGATAAAAAGGGATGGTGGAGGCTCCCGGTAAGGATTGGGAAAGTGAAAAGCACCCAAAATTTTTACGTAACCCCCGACCTGTGTACGGGAGGCAATCTTGGGAGAAGATTGGCTCCGGAGCCAGAGGGCCCAGATTGAGTTTAATCCTACTGTGTTGGTGGTGAACGGCGAGAGAACGCCATTGGGATGCCCACCAGAGGAAGAGATAACCATAGTGGTGGAGGAAGATGTAAAGTTACCTCCCTAGGACCGCAGTGTCGGGAAAGGGTAGGTTAATGTCAAAAAAAAAGGTACGGAGAGGACCTCTGCAGTTGGTCCCTGTAGAAGGAAAGAGCCTAGAAGATAGCGAGGTAACCCTGTGCGAAACGGTAGTGGAGGCAGCCGAGTTGGTGCCCATTATGATGGTGAACCAGGCCCAAAAGACTATCAAGGTTAGGAGAGGGGAGAAGATAGGAAGAGCACTTCCCCTACGAACTCTGAATCGGGTGAGATTCGAGGAGGAACGAAGGAAGCTAGTAGAGCAAACAAAAGGAATCTTAGATGAGGATATATTAGCACCGGATCAATTTAGAACCAGAGTGGGGGGTCTGTTAAGGAACAATCGAGATGTGGTAGCCCAGTCAGATAAGGAACTAGGTCAGACCCACACAGTCGAAAATGAAAAATCGACACCGGAGACCACCCCCTGTGAAATTAAAACCCTACCGAACACCTATACATAAAAGACCCCTTGTAGAAGAGGCAGTAGAGGAAATGTTGGAAGCTGGGATGATCGAAAGATCGATCTCTCCTTGAGCTTCCCAATAGTAATAGTAGGTAAGAAAGATGGCGGCCACCGTTTCTGTGTAGATTTTAGAAAGCTGAATTCTATATCGAAGCCGTTGGCGGTGCCATTGCCATTGATAGACGACATTTTGGCATTATTAGGGAAGGCAAAGTACTTCTACGTTGGACTTGAGGTCCGGGTATTGGCAGGTAGCCCTGGATGGGGCTGACAAGGAGAAGGCCGCATTCGCGTGTCACCTGGGACTGTTTCAGTTCAGAGTGATGCCATTCGGTTTAGCTAATGCCCCGAGTCTTCCAACAGCTAATGTCAATAGTGTTAGGAGGATACGAGAGCTTTGCCATGGCGTATTTGGACGATATCTTGATATTTTCGGAGACAGTGGAACAACACTTTTTTTCATTTAGGACGGGTGTTGGGAAGGTTGAGGAAACACGGATTAAGATTGAAATTGTCAAAGTGTCAGTTTCTGAGGGAAGAAACTAGGTATTTAGGCTTCGTCATAAACGGAGACGGTATTAAACCCGACATGGATAAGGTAAAGGTCATAAGGGGAAATGCCAGAGCCTAAGACCGTGAGGCAGGTAAGAGGTTTCATAGGAGCTATAGGCTACTACCGGCGCTTCGTCCCGGCATTTTCAAGAATTGCCATACCGCTAGTGGCCCTGACGAAGAAATACGCTAGGTTCAAGTGGACAGAGGACTGTCAACGAGCATTTGATTCGCTAAAGGAACAGTTGACAACCGTTCCACTGCTGACGTATCCAGACCTCAGCAAGCCCATGATATTATACACGGATGCCAGTGAGCAGTGTGTGGGGGGCAGTGCTTACCCAGCCGTGTCCTGATAAAGGAAGGACCAGTGCCAGGCATACCAGAGGAAGTACCGATATACTTCCTCTCCATAAGCTCTCAGAGACACAACAGAGGTGGCCAGTAATAGAGGGAAGCATATGCTATCATGTATGCTCCCAAAGCTGGACTACTATTTAAATGGTGCGGTCTTCACTATAAAGACGGACCACAAGCCTCTGCAGTATCTATTGCAGGCAGAGTGGACAAATAATAAAGAAAATTCAACAGTGGGCACTTAAGTTAAGTGGCTACCACTGTAAGATAGAGTATTTGGCAGGAAGGAAAACACGTGCGCAGATTTACTCTCAAGAATACCAAAACAACTGGAAGAAAGATCTGTAAGGGTAGAACAGGGAGTAGATGATAAAGCCTATAGAATAGGAGTAATTAACTCTAATAAGCTAAAAAGATCGCCCTATATTAGAATCGGACGAAGAAGGGACGCCCAGATAATAACCGATCCCTACTGGACAGAAGGAATTGAAAAGGAGCAAGCAGACAGTGAAATAGCTGCTCTGAGAGAGAAGGTAAAGGCAGGAGAGACCACCAAGTATGCCATAATAGAGGAAAGGCTGTATTATCTCTCAGGAAGGGATGAAGAAGTCAAACCCCAAGTTGTATGTGCCCAAAAGTTTAAGACCAGAGATATTGGAACAGTGCCACGAAAGGTTGGGTCACATGGGGATTGATAGGACATGTGATCTCATAGGAAGAAAGTACTATTGGCCCAAACTGTACGGAGAAGTCACTAACTATGTTCGAAGTTGTGTAGTGTGCCAGTCGCAGAGCAGAAGGAAGGAAATGGCACCCTTGGAGGAAACAGACGTACCAAACTTCCCCTTCGAGAAAGTGAGTATGGATGTATCAGGACCATATGGGGAAACTGCACAAGGAAACAACTATATAGTGAGTTTTGTCGATTGGCTAACAAATTGGCCTGAGGCATTTGCAGTACCAGACAAGAAGGCCAGAACTGTGGCCAGGTTGATAATAAGTGAAATCTTCCCTAGGTATGGTGCCCCTGTGCAATTGGTAACAGATAATGGCACGGAGAATGTGAACAGCATCATGAGAGAAGTTTTGACAGGTTTGAATGTAGAGCACATAAAAAACATCCCCATATCACCCCCAGGGAAATGCTAAAGTGGAAAGGTTTCATAGAACCTTGGGAGATGTATTGGCCAAGTTGGTCAGAGAAAACACTGAAATTGGGACTTGTATTTGACGCAGGCTCTGGCGGCCGTGAGGTTTACGATAAACGAAACCTCCAGATTTTCTCCTTATTTTTGTTGTTTTGGCAGAGACGTGGTCCTGCCTGTAGATAACCTACTGAAGCCCCGAAGAAGGTATATGGGAGAAGATCATCATCAACTATTGCTGAACAGCAACATAAGATATTCGTACAGGCCAGAAGAAGAATAAAGAGGGCCCAGAAGAAAAGAAATGAGAGGGTGAATGCTGAAAGAAAGGTGGTAGAATTGAAGGTTGGAGACCCTGTCTACTATAAAATCCACCAGAGAGAAGGAAAACTAGACCAGAGATGGGAACCGTACTACCGGATAGTGGAGCAGACGGGCCCAGTATCATATGTAATATGGGATCAAGTGGCAGGACGAGCGAGGAGGGTTCATGCCAATGATCTGAAGAAGGCTGAAATAGCTAACCTAGAAATGAGCGAGCCGAGGCCTAGACAAGGAAAAGGGAAGGTAACTCTGGTTGAACCGGAAGGAATGGAGACGGAGGAAGACTCCGAAGAAGATGAGGAGATAGGTCGACTTGACCAGATAAACGAAGCAGTCCGGAGGACAGAGTTGGAACCCTCAGCGGGGATTAGCGATGTTCAGTCGTCGACTGAATCAGTGCAGAGAAGACCCCGTGAGATCGCCATCACACCCCATGTCCGAAGGAAAGGAAGAAAAAGACGAAGAGGTCCAATCAAGCAGTCGAAGGCTCTAAAAGGAGGCACCCTGAACAAGACGAAGGGTCCAGCGAGTGGGAGGAGGAGGATCAAATACCCCTTCCCAGCTTAAGGAAAGGATAAAGAACAGGAGAAGTTTACACATAGAGTCGAGAGGTATCGAAGACATTCAAGGCGAAGACTCTAAACAGGAAGAAGAATCAGGGGATGAAGAAGAGGACAAGGAACCTCCTGGACGAGAATTAACCACAGCAAGAAGGTTAGAGGTTGAACAGGAATCACCTCAGAAGATAAGATCAGGGAGGAGAAGAACCCCAAATCTCAGTAGAACAAAAGGGCTGTGCAGAATAGGGAGCATTTAGTGTCGACAGATGGCGACACTGGCTCATCCAAAAATCCTACTGTCTGACTATGGTAGATGTGAGTGGAGGGGATGGAGTCACGGGCTGCACCTCACGAGGGACGGAAGAATTATTGGCATTGCTGATTGATCACCAGTAGTGTCTTAAAAGTACGACCTTTAGAGTGGGCGCCACACACCTGACCGGACCATTCTGTCTGCTGGGATTAGTTAGGGAGGAAGAGCCGAGCTTAGAAAAAAAAAAAAAGTTATGAAATAATTGAGTGATGAATCGAGCGGGACTAAGTGATTGTGAAAAATAACAACAAGAGAATTTGTTACCTTTCAGGAATGATAGCAAGGTTTACAAGGTAGAAGCAGACTACATAGCATTAAATTCAGGGAGAACGAAATTCATGTTGCTATCAGCTGAAGAAGCTAGAAGATGTAGAGATGATACCCTGGGGACTTGTACCTCGTTGAGCCCTATCTATAAAAACTGGTAACCGCAAACTGTGCATACTAGAATTGTTTGAAGGAAGGGAGAAGGAATCAAAAGAATCTGCCAAGTGGAGGTATTAACAAACTCGGCATTACCACAAGCTATCAGTGTTTCAGACGGGGTGTGGGCAGTAGCCACCCAGAAACATATCAGCCTGTCTAGGTATGTGGGGGAGAGTCCACAAGGACATTAAGAATAAAGGCCACCGTTATCCCTGGTGACGCTACCCATGGATGTTCGGCGGTTGGGTGTCCATCTCCTTGCCCCCTATTACCAGATGGAAGAAAGGTATGAAGAAAAAGATTCACTCATAGAGATGATTGGTAGAGGCTTAGTCAATTGTACAGAATTATGGGGCCGATAGTGAAGAGATTCTCTAATGTCACCTTAAATAAGATGCCAATTTTAATGAAGCCCATAGAAAAGATCGATATGGATCACTAAGAGATAAGTTAAGTGCGCTGGGAGACGAAGGTGTAGCTTGGGAAGACGATGAGCGGATCGCGATAAATTGGTCAATAGTAATGGGTACATTCCTAGTTATAGCCATCGGGGGTGTAATAATATGGAAGATTAAGAGTAAGAGAAGATTAGCGAACGACAGTCTAGTGAGCATGCAACAACTCGAGAGGGAGACGCCGAGCGGTGTTCCTCACTCAGACAGGACTGGCGAAGAAATTGCTGGAAGACCAATGGAGGAGGCTGGCGTGAGACCACCACGTGCGGCGGAAAAACCTCCCACAGCAGAGAGGAAAACATTGACCAAGAAGAACAAACCCTAATGAACACATCTGCACCTACAGACACACGCACACATTTCATTGCATGTAGAACAGAAGAAAATGAAAAGAACATTTCATTGCATGTAGAACAGAAGAAAATGAAAAGAACATTTCATTGCATGTAGAACAGAAGAAAATGAAAAGAACATTTCATTGCATGTAGAACAAAAGAAAATGAAAAGAACATTTCATTGCATGTAGAACAAAAGAAAATGGAAAGAACATTACCCTTGCATGTTAGAAAGTAGAATAGAATTGCATGAGACGAATGCATGGTGCATGTTAAATGATGTAATTAGGTTTAGGTGTCATTTACGGGTAAATGACAAATCGGTTAATGGATTATGGCACCTTGCATTTATTGGAAATATTCATAGAAATATGAGTTAATTTTTCTTATTCAGTTTATTAAACAGGTTGTTAATTTTTTTTTTTAAAACGGAAAATAACTGGGTTGAAAATAATTCACTAAGAATGTACTAAACGATCCTAAAGCAAGGAAAAAGAAAGAAAGGAAAAAGGAAGGAAGATAATAACAAAAGGGGGAAAAGAAAGGAAAAGACATGATATCAAAACAGGCCGCTGGGTGTGGACCAGATGTCGGTCAGAGCCTCTGACTGACCTTAATTTTTGTTGAAAGAATAGAATTGGAGATATCGGTCGCGAGCGCTGACCGACATTTTCGTAGAAGAATTCTTATCAAAATAACGAAAGGTAACTTTTAAATTAGAATAATAGAAATGAATTTTACTTTAGTCAGAGAGAAAGTGTCTTTGGGTTGGGGAAGTGACTGGTGAAAACGATATACGGAATTGACCTGTTAAGAATTGGACACCCACGTTAAGAAAGTAGAGATATTTCGACCTAGATAATTAAGATTCTCGGCTACCAGGAAAAACAAAGAGGTAAAAAGAAGAGCAATTGTTTTGGACCACGGAGGGCGCCAGGAAGGCGGAAAAGATCCTTTCTAAAAGTCAAGACTAATTAGCAGCGGGCTGTTTGACAAAGTCCAGGTGAGAGAATGCAAGGATTGTCATTTTGCGTACGTGCAAAAAAGGCGAAATCGGATTTTGTTTTTTAAAACCAGCACGATGTAACCACACCCGCCAACAAAAGGGAGAGGGTGTTCGGTCAATAACAATTGGTCGAATACAATCACGTGACCGCGGAAGAAGAAGGAAAGAAAACCTCGATCAATAACTGTTGGACGAGGCGGTCACGTGGGCTGCGAAAAGAAGAGAAAGAAAGGTTCGATCAGGGAACGATTGGTTGAGAGCGATCACCTGACATGAGAGAGACTAAGAGAAATAGATATGCGCCGCCCCCCAAGAGCACTGTGAGAAAGTAGGGGTGAAAACAATAACGATAATGGAAAGTCAAAAATTAATACGGCTTTTGAAATTATCGAGAAACCCCTGACGCCGACCGACCCACCCCGGTTTGTTGCGGCGTCAATATAAGCAGGACCCCAGTCGGCAAAGAAATCAGTTGGAGCTGAAGTTGGAGTGGAGTTGCAGTTAGAGTTCATCCCCGGACGGCAGCGAAAAAGAACCTTCAGACAAGAAGAACTTCCAGCCAAGTAGAAGAAGAAGAAAGAAATACAACTCAAGTCGGAGAAAGAATCAACTGCGAATGATCGATAGAAATTAGCCCCAGTGTCGAACTGAACCACACTCCGACATACATACATGATTCTAAAAAGTGAGTAATTCGACATTTTCTATTGTGTGATAGAAGCTTGGTGCCATAGTCCACAGAGCGGGTCGGGAAATGAAAACACTTTTGTTTTTATGTAACGGACTTTAAGATATAAAAGGTTGTTACCCTTTTTATCAGAATTTTGTTTGGTGTCGTGAGTTTTTATTTTTTATTTGTGTTTTGCCACCCCGTCGGACTCAACTTGTATCATTTGATCCCTGCTGGTCCCGTCTGTCTAAGATCTAAACACAGCGTGGGTAGACAGACCGGAGATCGGTATAGTTGCTTTAGTGACCAGGTATTGGAAGCGAGTCGGGAAAAGGCGAGGCTGGTGATCATCTGACCAAAGGGTTGGGCAGCACGCTTGGACCCAGGAGGAGCGACCAGGAGGAGCGACGTCACCGTTAACGCCGTAACAAAGGATCCGACACTGGGCCAGGTGTGTAACCGTCACATAAAATTACCATCTTTAAAATTGAAATCTTTGTAATATTAGGAACTCTAAGGACTTCTCGAAATATTTTTCTTTTACATGAAAAAAGGCAGATATGACCTTGAAGCAGAGAAAACTGCTTTTTGATAAAGGGAATAGAAAAAGGTTTTCACTGATTTACAAGATCAGAAAACATGGCTCTTCTGTTCTCAGAATCTTCTTTTACATCGCAATAATAGGAAAAATCAACTTTCAAAGCTCAAGGAATAGAGAAGACAAGAATTTTGAATTTCTAAAGAATTTAATAAATCACAAATGATAACAAAAATTCTAATAAAAAAAATAGATCAACAAATATTCGTCTCGTGTTTTCCCTCCATGGATCGAACTTATTTTCACAAGAGTAAAAAATGGTTCCATACGAGTATAAAGAAAAAATACAGATAGAAAGAGACAAAGCAAAAACGCCAAAGACTAGAGATAATTTTAAAAATTGTTAAGGTGAGTAAGGGAGAAATGTTTACATATTCGGGTGCTAAAAGGTTTTTTGCTTTTTTTAAAAAGAAAATTGATCTTCCAAACGCACATGCGTACACACAGAAACTTGCGTGTGAGTTTCTGTGTGTAAGTGTGTGTGTGTGCGTAAGAGAGAGAGAGAGAGAGAGAGAGAACGAGAGATGTTTTTTGTAAAGAAAGAACTTGGATTGGTCACCGTATCAGGTAACTCATGGCGACAGTCCTATCGTTCAACAGACACAAATCCTAATGCATATTCGACGGACTATAGTTAGCAACCGATTGTAAGAGATTGAATATATAACAAAGATTGTGTTTCACTACAAAAAAAAGGAAAAAATGAAAACGGTCGACTAGGATATTTGTGGAAGATTTCAAGGCAAACGGTATTTGCATCGCGATTTAAAATAAACTGTATTATCTTAACTTATCTTTCCCTACTCTGAGTTTTGTGGAGATAGTATCCAATTTTCACTGAGAGGAAGCGAACAAGAAGTTAAAAGGAAGGAAGGAGAGAGAAAAGATTTATGAAGAAAGAAAGGTATTCTATAAAAAGGTCAATAGTAGAAGTTTCTCAAAGTGAGTATCTACAAAAAGGGGAGAATATAAAATTAAATTAAACAGAATAATTTTGAAATCCTCACACCATTTAATGCTGTTGGTGCAATGTATCAATATATTTCTGCTAAGACATTTGAAATCAAAAGCTTACCTCCAGCGTAATAATATTCAGTTTTATTTAGATTTTGAAATATTCTTGTGCATTTAAAAAGATTTAATTGATATAAATATGAAAACGAAAGCAATTTAATTATTATTTACACGTATTTCCAGTTAATAAAACGTTTGCAGGTTTCTATTAGATGGTTTGGAAATGTGTATGAGTATGAATGTATGCTAACATTGTATTTCATAAAAAAATAAGCCTTTCAGATATTTAATCATTTTCAAACACTAATTATCTTACACACACACACACACACACATATATATATGATATCCTAAGCTAACATAATGTGCAATAATTTTCATTTTGTTTACAATTTTCTGAATTATACAAACCAAACTGGTTAGCTATAGAATTTTAAAAAGACGACAATTCAAATATTTACAATACAGACCACGCAAAAGTGATACAACTTATGTATATGTGCACATAAATTTTAAGTAATTCATCGAGTTTGAAAGAAACCTCAACAGAATGCAGAAAGCACTAAACGGCCGTATCGTCCTATATTTGGGACTCATCAGCAGTGCGCATCCACTACCGAGAATTGAAACACGGACACTTAGGTTATCAAACAAACAGCATACCAACAGTTCCAATGGGCCTCGATGACGATAAGCTTCCAAATCAGACTCAATATAGCGCCGCTCGCTCACATATTCCGTGGTGGAACTCTACTGAGTTCTCTGTAACCATAGGACTGTGCCCCCTGGAGCCACGACTACTATTACCAAGCCGCTCACTCTAGAGCATTAGAAGCCGGTTCAAGTAATGATATACACATGGTAGAAATTATTAGGAGAATTTGATAATTATATTTAAGTAATTCATCGAGTCTGAAAGAAACCTCAACAGAATGCAGAAAACACTGGACGGTCATTTCGTCCTATATTTGGGACTCATCAGCAGTGCGCATAATAATTTCTATCATATATATATATATATATATATATATATACATATACATATGCACACGTATATGTATGTATGTGCGAGTAAATATAGATATGTTGTTGTGTATGTGTGTATCTACGTATGTGTTTTTGGATAATATAATACTAGATTAAATATTCGTTAATTTTTTATGTTTATATTAAATTTGTAACCTGTAGGTGATATTAGTTGTTTTGATAAATGCTCTTCGTTTTTAGTTGACCCCCTCCCCATCTTTCACTTTTTTCTTTTCTCTCTCTCTCTCATCTTCTGGATTTTAAGTTTAGATCATATCGTGTTTAATTGTGCGTAGTGTCACCACAAATGTATGCACACATTTCCTGTGCCTGTTTTTTAATTTTAATTTAGGTCAGCGATTCGGTAGCGAATTATGTATCGAAAAATAATTCATATTTATCTGTATCTCACTCATTTAAACCGTTATTTAACTCGTCTCTTTAAAACATCACTCAGTTAAATTTTCATCCCCACCTTCACCTTTAGGTTTTCCTGTTCTTCTTTCTTCTATTACCCCTCTCTAGAGCTTTCATTTCCTTCTCACACTTGTCTCCCACTCCCACACATACACTCTCACTAAAATTTTATTTTTTTTATACCCGGAGTTATATTTTCCGATTTCGTTTTGAATTTGTAGGTCTGATGAATTGGATCGTGATTACGATTCCAATGTAATAATTTATAACCATGGAATATTAGTGTTTGAGGCTTTTTATTATATACACACACACACACGCACGCACACACACACGCACACACACGTTTCGTTCTCTGGGAAATTTAAGGCAAATGCAAGGATTTGTGACAAGAGTTCATAGGCAATAGCAAAAATTTTGTTAGTTTTTTATAATTTTTGAATTTAACAAATATTCATAAATATTCATGAGGTTAGTTGAAAAGCTCCAAAACATTTTTGCTATTGTCTACACTTGTCACAAAATAAAATCCCTGCACTTGCCTTGATAAAATCACACAGAGAACGAAAAGCGTCGACTAAAAAAAGTTTTTATTCTTTATATATATATATAATATTAAAAAATTAAAATCTTCAGACACATTCGGTTGTATATTAATATTCTTTTGTTTTTATTATTATTTCATTTAGATTCCTTGACTAGTATATGTGTGTGTGTGTGTGTGCGTGTGTGTGTGTATGTGTATGTATGTATGTATGTAATCTCAGAACTTATAGATAGTTTTTAAACAGATAAAAAAAGTCGTTGTCGAATAGTATAATACAACAATATTCGCGCGAAATAGACAAGCTGTTGGGTGACGAGGAACTACGGTTAAAATACAATTTAATTTTAAATAAAGGGGAGGAGACAAAAAAGGGCTAAATGGCAAAAAAAAAAAAAAAGAATAAACAGATCCAACTGGTCTTAAAAAGGAAAATATAAACTCAGAAATCATCAAGAAGAGAACGAAAACGAATCGATTTCTCCTTCTGTCGGCACAAGGTGCAATTTAATATTATGTTGCTTTTAAGATGTGCAGCTGCTGAGCCGTCTGTGCTTTTCTCAAAATGGAAAACCACGAGTCACTGTATTTATGCGCATACTAGGGATTACCCAAGAGGCGTTAACCAATCGCGAGATCCTATGCCGTCTGCGTAAGACGTGAATTGCATGTACTCATACCCTGTTAGATGTTTCCAGGAACATGGTGGGCAAAACGCCTTTCAGCGCTCTATGTTGCCAGCATCGTACTGACATGTGAATGTATAAACGACCAAACTATTTTGTAGATAGGGCAGATCATCTTTAGCAGACGAAGAAAACACGTGGGGACAATGCCAAAAAACAACACGTGTTCTGACAGCAGGAAAACACGACTTAACATAATCAGACATTCCATTATCCCAAATCTTGCCTCCCTTCCTCAACAGCAATTTCAAATCCACTGCGCACAAAAAGGAGCAAACACTTGCAGAGACTTAAAATTTTTAACCCTTTGCCCAATCGTACGTTTAATAATATTTTCCGTGTAACCATCGTCACGGAAAATACCATGAATGTTTTCCATTTCACAATCAAGTCTACAAGGAGAACATATCATCAACGCACAATGGATCAAAGTAGAAATTAAATCGAACTTCCGGGATTTGGGAACAAAAGCATTTCAATTTATGTATAGTCGAGTAAATGTAGGTTTACAATAAACACTATTAATGAACGCCCCACCTCTTCCGCTCAACTAGCATATCCAAGAAAAGCAAAGAGGAATCACATTCCTCCTCCAGAGTAAATCGACGAGACCGGTGGAGGGAATTAAAGTTGAAAGTGAAAAGCTTTAACCTCTTTAATGGAACTGAAGACAGATAAAGTATCATCAACATAGCGATAATAAACATAGGGCTTGTGGCATTTTTCAAAGAGAAGGTTTTAATAAAAAACCACAAAAATGTTAAATAAACAGGACCCAAAAGACTGCCCATGGAAACCCCTTCAATGTGAGCTTACATAACGTCATTAAAACTTAAATCCACCTCATCCTCAGTAGCTAAATACATGAATTCCAAGAATAAGGGTATCTATAAGGGATCCTGAAGAGGTACGTTTGTAAACAAACAATGTGAATGGACACATAACATTTTCAGTGAAACATAGTTCAGGGTCTCTAAAACGAATTTGAAACACAAACAAAAGAATACAGATCTGAAATAGGCTATAAAAAACACTTTCATGTTGAACAGAACCCATTACTGACAAAATGGGTCTGAGAGATAAACATATGCCCGCAAATCCTTTACTTTTGAGTTATTAAGTTTAAAGTTTACGGTAGACGCTGTTAAATGTACAACACAAGATACAACCCAAAAATACTTTTACAGAGTTTGAAGGCAGGTTCTAACATCAAAACAAGATAAAATGTCCATATAAACATATGTCGTTCAAAAGTCCACCTTTGTACCTCAACACAGCAACTCATAACAAATGTTCAAAATATTCTTCGCTTGCTTCTACATAAATAATTTCAGTTAAGTGGATGAAATCTGCGACAAACTTGGTCTAAAATCGGCTTTGGCTATTTAGCCAATAGTTTTTCATATGTTTCCATCCTAAATTGGAATTAGAACAACCTTTGATGCAAAGATTGTTTGAGAAGGCTTATTGAAGCTTTAAAAGGGAAAAATTCCCGAATAACCTCTTATTAACGCCAGCTTTATAGTAAACGCGTGAAGAAGAAGGGGGGGGTCATGCGTTTGCACTTGCAATTGAATCAAGCTCTTATACTTCATCCCTGATTTTGTTTGCGTATTAGATTTGTGAACAATGCCATAGTATTTGAAAGTTATTACGGCCATAAGAAATTTACCGAATATCTAAAACATTGAAACAATTTAACCACGAACAATGGCCACACAAGAAGGTTTTATTAATGGAATTCCTTTATTAAGAACAATGAAACACTTGCGAAGGTCATACTGTAAAAAAGATGAGGTGGGGAGTAGCTTAGTATACCAACGAATGATGAATGCAAGCGGGGATGCAGGCAGACATTTCAAGACATGGGGTGAGGGTATATAGGAGGTGCGGTTATACAATTTCAGCCATGTACACCCGAGCAACGCTGGGTACCTCGGCTAGTTGAAATATAAAATTTGCTTTTTTTTTTTTACTTGATAAAACGAACGCCAACTATTATATATACAATTTCCAAAAGAAGGCAGTTCAAATATATTTTTATATTATTTTTTTTCAAATGATGTTTTGGGTTGCGGGTTTTCTAAGCCAGGTTTGCATAGTTAAAAAATATGAAGAGCCACAATGATCGCAGAATATTTACCAGAGGCCGTAATAGCATATTACTGAGTTAAAAAATGGCGCAGATGCACTAATGCTTAGACCGATTTTGTGTTGGAGGCAGGGAAGGAAGGTTTAGATTTAGTTTTAGATACTTTGACATACGCTTCCTTAATTTTGGCTCCAGGTTAAGTCATGTATTTTTAGATCAGATAAAACTTAGATCATAGATTCGTTTAGCTGCATCATATGACGTGTGGCTGTATCACGTTGCGCTTTAAAATATAGTGCTGATTTAATTTTTTTTCATCGCGTAGAGCCAACACATATTTAACAATGTAAAATGCTGAATATCTAAAATAATTCTTATCACATAATCAGGGGCAAAACCAATGAAGCGTAAGGAAAAGTATCAAAAACCAAATCCTCTGCTTATCAAAAGGTTTGAAAAACATAAAATTCTTAAAACTGACATATTTCTAGGTGACTTAAAAAAAAAAACTTTGGTAATTACCACCAAAATTTGAGCCTCCAAAACTTCAAAATGCATTTAAGATATACCTCCTCTTTATTAAAAGTTTAGTTTCATTTAAAAGATAATAGCGTAAAGCTAATCTATAAAAAGAATAATTTTAAGCTTTTCTGTATGGTTTTCGAACATTTCAAATGCTCTTACACTCAATTTATCCGCCATTTTAATTGAAAAATGGTGACAGAAAATTTAAGAATCTCTTAAAATTAAATGTATATCATCCTAATATCATATATCATACAGATTCGCTAAAAATTCGCATACTTGAAAAAATACCCCAAATTTAATAAAAAGAAAGTTTTATCGTCCACATCTTTGTTAATATTAAGAGGAAAGACCAAAGGATTTTTTGATTATCAAATTATATTGTTATATCCTTTTTAGAACATTCGAAATTTTGGTTATTTTTTTTTCCTCAACGTAACATTAGTATAGGAAATTTTGTCGCTTTTTACAGTGAAAAACACTGATTTGGAAATTCTTACAAAACTCAAATAATTGTAGGATTTTAACGAGACTTTCATGACTTTTTCACAAATGAAAATGAATTTTTTTAGATGTTGGCAAAATACATTTTTGCATCTGTTACTCCCCGCTTACTTAATTTTTGCGAAATTTAGAGAAACTAAATGTGTAGGGCTTAATGTTTATATTAGTTAAAAAAAGAAATCCTTGGAGAATTTAAATCGTCAATTTCTTTTTGTAAAATAAAACAGTTACCGAAATTCGTAAAATAAAAAAAGCCATAAATCTTTTAATTACTTTTATGAATAAGTATATTATGGACACTATTGCCTTAAGAAAGTAAATTTTAATTATAAGAATTAATAAAGTTTTAAGTTTTTTAAAATATTGTCTTAGTTTGCAGAGGTCAGGTAATATTGTTATTAAATAAAAATATCTACTAATCATAAATGGAAAAGCTCAGCACAATTCATCGACGCCCAATATATTAAAAAGAATTTTGAAATATTTTTGTATGTATAAACATGCCGATTTTTCTAAATACGGACGTCCATACACAATATTATCCGAAAATAAGAACGACAACTATAGTAAATCTAAAGCCAAAATACCTAATTTATGGAGAATTATTTCACTAAATTTTAAAGATTAATGGGTTGTTAAAAAATTACATGAAAAAGTCGTTCACGTTATATTCTTCAAGTAAATTTTAAAGACATCTCCACCGTAGATAAACTTCTGTCTGTTATTCAAGCTGTCAACACCTAAGATAAATAGCTACTGCTGTGTTAAAAATGCACTTCTGCGATATTTTAAACTTCAAGTAATATTTGTTTCAAATCAGATTAATTAAACGTTCGCTAATACTCCTCAAATAAAGTTTCAGAAAAGTATATTTTATTTTTGAAAGATTTTTTTTATAAAGAGAATTACATTGTGTTAAAATATGGCTAAAAATAACACTAAAATCAGCGATGTTTAGCAATTTGAAAACGAAAATTTCTACTCAATTTAAATTAATTTCAAAATACAGCAAAGTATTTCGTTTTTTTGGAAATATTAAATTTAATGTATTAGCCTGAAATTAAAAATAAAATAAAAGCTCCAAGAAAGATTTCATTTTAAAAAAATTATTTTAATCCTAGCTATTGCGAATTTGTGGCGGTACCTATATCAGATATATTTGTGTAAAAGATTAACAAAATTAAAGATTAATTAAAAAAATTAAAGGAAAAATATTAATTTACGCTTAAATCTTTTGAAAACGGCAAGGTATATTCCACCTGTCATAGTTAATTGGTCAAACACTAGCAATTACATCCCCTTTTTAAAAAATCCCCCCAAACACAGAAATGAATGTCATTTATGTTTTTAAAAATAATTTTTAACCTTATATAACCAGTAATTAAGGAATATATTTACGTCTATAGGTCTTTATAAACTCTAGAATGTTTATATTAATTATTTTTATATTAATAGGAATATAAAAATATTTTTAAAATAAGAAAATGAAGTGATGTATTAATTCATCGCAATTAGTTTTTTTAACTATTTTGTATTTATTTATTGATTGATCTATTTGATGTCACAAGATATTTAATTGTGTAAAATTAGTTTTTTTATTACTTTCAGAAAATTTATTAAAAGAAAGTGCTATTATAAAAATAAACAATAAAATAAAAATGGAGAAAATTGATAAAGACTTATTGAATTGATATTGTTAATTGATTGCCGTCACTATAGTTTCTTTCAGTTACCAATGCCATATTTTTAACCTTATATAAACAATAGCGAGATAATTCAGAATTGTTGAATTATTTTCTATTTGATCATCCGTACAAAATTTGCAAAAAGAAAAAAGAAAATAGAATTGTTTAAAAATATTTCACCTTCTAAAATGATATTGGTAATCAGTAGCAAGAAGAATTTTCACTGAAAAATTATAATTCAAGCACTAAACCCCACCCCATTTTTTTTCAGGTTCATTGAACTGTTTTATAAGGTTTCTGGACAAATCTCAAGATTTTCAAAGTTAATCATGTAAAATTATTTACTGAAATAATATCTTTATAAAAAATATTTGTGAATCACAAGTCATTTTCAAGTGTTCACAATATATCAAAATGGAGAGGATAACTGTTCAAAAGATGTTCTCTAATAAAATAACATTATTCAGTACACATTTCATTCATTAATCGAATAAGTTTTTTTTTCCTTTTACCCCAAACAAGGATATAAAGGCACTAAAATGTATGGGGTTATTGAGTGCGAAAGAATGCGAGAAAAATATTATTGAGGAGAGATAATAATAAAAACAGGAATTAAGGAGACAGAAGATGGCGATTGATATTGCATTTAAATTTTTTATAGTTGATTCCAAAGTTGATTGGAAAGCAAGAAGCTGGAATTCCATAAAAGAGAAGTACAAGAGAAGAAACATAACATAGAACTTATGGTTACATTTAGTAATTTTAACTGTAAAATTATGAGACCAAGCTACCAATCTAGTACTGCGCTTAAATTCGCAAAGTCTATGTATCAAAGAGGAAAAAATAATCAGAATAATTACCATGAAAAGATTTATAGAAAAGGCTCGGGGAAGCTATGTCACTGCAGTGGAAAGATGGCTGAAACCGACATATCAGGTCATTGCAAATTTTTTTTTAGATTTTGTCAAGAATAGTAAGAGTTAAGTAAGTCAAAGATGGCATGAAATTTAGTAATAATTAAATCCAGAGAGTAGCGTTTGGCCTATAGGGTATCTCTTTTGGTGTGTGTGTGTGTGTGTGTGTGTGTGTGTGTGTGTGTGTGTGTGTGTGTGTGTGTGTGTGTGTGTGTGTGTGTGTGTTTTTGTGTGTGTTTTTGTGTGTGTTACAGTTAGGTGATATAATGAATCCCTTTAAAACGGGATCAAAAGAATGTAAAGTTAACAGAGATTGGACAGAAACAATTGTATCGACTATAGAGTAAAAATTGACAGCATGAATGCGATATCAATTGTTCATTTGTTTAAAAAACGAACAGCTGATATGTTGCGATCCACCTGGCCTGTTTTAGAAGGTATATTGTTTTTGTTTTCTTAAATATCAGATAATCACATCCAACAGACATGGTTATCTGATATTTTCTTTTCTTCATTCTATTGCGCATGACATTTACTTCACATGACGCACGCGCATGCGCGCACACATATATGTGGTCATTAATTTTAAAAGTAGGCCCAAGGTGGAAAATAATATAAATTTTACAATGAAAGTTGTTTTTTTTTATTTTTCTTGCTATTTCAATGTTTACTTGCATAATTTCTACAAGTGTTTGACCAGAATAATTCGTATTCCGATTTAAGGGGCAATAGAAAAAAAAAAAACTAAATCCAAAAGTGGTGAGGATAGCAATGAATAAACATTTAACAAATAGAAAAGAAAATATTTACCAAGATTATCCTAGAAATATTAAGAATGGAATGCAAACCTTTAAGAAAAGAATTGAAATATTTAAAACATAAAATAAATATTAAAGATGATAATCCTTGCAAAAACATTTTTGGTTGTTAACAATTTGTTTAACAAAGCAGATGTAGGTGCTTTTCTAAATAGTTCGTTTCTAACTTCCAGTACATTAAGTATGTTAATACAGGAAATGACTTCTTTATTCATTGTGATAACCCTGGAAATAAATAAGTAAAATATATTTATGTATGAGCGAAATTGAAACAATATACTAATTTGTTATTAATATTTGATTTACATGGTTAGTTTCTTGTTTTAAGATTATTTTATGACTATATGTAAAAATATGTTTATTTACTGTCGTTTTATGCTCTATTTTGTACAGATATATTATTACGCATGGCAGGTCATCTTAGAAATGACTTTGATTTTGATGCGGATAAACATTGGAATATATCCCATGAGCTCATACTTCATGCTCTGCTTATCTTTAAACTTATTTTTCATCCTCTAGTGATTTTCAGATTACCTTGTTATCGTTATTTTATCACAAATAATCCAGACGAGTCAATTCCAGTTATAGTGTTTCAACAATGGGGCAATAAAAATTTACCGAAATATTAACAGAATCAACAATTCTGGTTTCTTTATCAAACATTCACTTACATCTTTAGTATTGACCTTTGTCCTTTAATTCTGTTAATCTTCTAACATACAATCTCTAAGTCACTGTAATTGTTTACTGATAACCAAATAAAGAAACCTCACTTGTAAGTGAATACCTTTTATAAACAGGTATCTATTCCGGTAGAGGGTCTTTACGAAGATTTCAAAAACTTGTCTATGTTATTAATTTAATATATTAGCTTGAAATTAAAACTAAATTAAAAACTTCAAGAAAGATTTTTCATTTTCAAAAATGCATTTTAAAACCTAGATACCGCTTTTTTGGAGGTATCTATCTATCTATCTATCTCTCTCTATATATAAGATACGTTTTATAAATCGGTATCTTTTCAAGTCGAGATCTTTACAACGATTTGAAAAAAAAATTTGTGTGGGTTATTAAGGATTGTGAATCGACTGGAGTTATTTGTTGATGTCATATAATATGACTGTAATAGATTTCTGATTTAATTACAAACAATGGCCTGCATTGAGAGGATCCATTACTTGTCTAACATTGAAATAACACCTGGTGCAACCAATATATATATATATATATATATATATATATATATATATATATATATATATAAGCTGTAGCTGTCTGTCCGTTGGTTTGTTATCGAACATCCCCTTGGGCTTTGGGAATTTAACCCAATAACCATATATATTCAGAATCTACATTACCAGGGTACTTTCATAAGCATATTTCATTTTGATGAAAGGGGGCCCTCAAAGAAAGCACTGAAAATATTTCCCTTTGATAATTTAAATTTGAACAAGGGAATGACTCCTATCCAATATATAGGATAAAGGTAGAAGATGGAGATCATATTGGCAAGATCAAAATGAGACAATATTGATTTCAAGTTGACCAAGAAATCACCAATCAGTGGGTAGTGCCTTATGATACATAATAGTTCCGACAATTCAACTGCTCATTTGAAATCTGCTCATCAGTTCGTTCAATCAAGTATCGCATCAAATACATATCAAAGGGTTCAGATCAAGCTGTTTTTATCTACCCACCCATACTGATGTTTTCCCTTTGATTTAAATTAAATTTAAATTTGAACAAGAGAATAACACATATCCAAAACATGGGAGAAATCAAGAAGATGGGGGTCACATCAGCAAGATCAAAATGAGACGAAATCAATCATCATTTTCTTACAAAAACTGTGTGACACGCAGCAAGTCGCACTTAATTCGGCTAGTGCTGTATATCGTCCAATCCTACAATGAGTAATATATCTATTATAGGATTGGACGACATACCTACACCTTCTTTCGACCTTATAAGGAAAAAATACCTACCTTAGTCTGATGATAGATATTCAGCAGGCAATGTCAGAAGGTCAACAGTAAGGAACACACACATATACTTACACACACACACACAAATATGCATTTCACCATTATTTTATTTATATAAATTATTACGTATATTTACAAGATGACATAAATATTGTTTTGTTATTTGATATAACGGAAATAGGTTTATTCATAAGCACGATATTTTGAAAAGGACCACTTCAGAGAAATTGTTAGAAAAGACTTGCGAATAATTCACAAGGAAGAGGTCCTATAGATATTCAAAATTCATGTCTACAAAAATTATTATCGAAAGCCAAGATTAGTTTGTAATAAGTCATTATAATTTTGCATGGAGAGAAAAGATTTTGATTTTAGCAAATGATTTTTCATTTGCTAAATGCTACATTAGTGTATATCAAACATAAGTATGAATTTACTTATAAAACAGAAACACACACACACACACACACACACATATATATATATATATATATATATATATATATACATATATATTGATGCGTGTTTCATTAAATAATATCGACAAGTTTTGTCTAGTTATTTTAAGTAAGTTCCTTTCATATTGTCTGATAAGATTAATAACATTATCATAGAAAGACGAAAGGAAATCACCATATTTATACATGTTTAAATCCAATCTAAGCTTTCGGCTTACATAAGCGATTATCAAAGATGACAATTACTTTTCAATATATCAAACAATACACGGAAGAAACAATAATGATAGTCTGTTTTTGTTGCATGAAAAATTTCAAAGCAACGACAAACTCGTGTATACGAGACGCGTTGCAGCTCGTGACGTCACACATGACCACGCGAGAGTGAAAACGAGAAGTATTAAGTAAGTGAAGCCGTTGGTATAAACCAATGGCTTCTGTTATCAATTATAGGCATTTAAGAATATTTGTGGAGATTTCGTAGCTTATTTTGTTCAGGTTATATACAATATATATATATATATATATATATATATATATATATATATATATATATATATATATATATATATTGCAGTCATCATTGAGCTCTCCTGGATTAATATCCTCCTTGGAATTATCCCTACCAGTCACAAACTAGTATTACTGAAACAGACTGTTGCCTCTGTATGTTGACTTCAATGTCCACTATATATATATATATATATATATATATATATATATATATATATATATATATATATATATATATATATATATCAGGTCATCCATAAGTTCTGTCCGAATTTTGGATAAAAGAAAACAAGTGACCAAATGTTACATTTAATTACAGGTTCAATCAACAATGTATTTTCCCTGATTTTCTATCACTTCCTTCCATCTATTAACAAGCTGACTAATTCCATTACTGTAAAATTCTTTTGGCTTTGATTCGAAGAACTCACAAATGTCAGTTTTAACCTCTTCCTGTGTTACAAAAGCTGTTTCTTCCAAATGATTCTGTAAGCTACGAAACAAATGGTAGTCTGAAGGAGCAAGATCGGGAGAATAAGGTGGATGAGGAATTTTCTCCCAACCAATTTCTTTGATCTTTTGTGACGTGATTCTTGCTGTGTGGGGTCACGCAATGTCCTGATGAAACATCACCTCTTTTTTATTCACTAGAGCCGGTCTTTTTTCCTCAAAGCTTGGTTCAAACGCTGTAATTGCTGACAGTATATTTGATCATTAATTGTTGCATTAAGTGGTAAGAATTCAAAGTGGATTATTCCTTGGCGATCCCACCAGATTGAAAGAAGAACATTTTGCCCATGAAGCTCCATTCTCGGTTGTGGCTGGGGTCCTTCCCCTTTACCAAGCCACTGTCTACGACGCTTAACATTTCGATAAAAGATCCATTTTTTTCGTCGCCAGTCACAAGTCTATCCAAAAAAGGTGAAACAAGTTGGTGGGAATGGAGAAAAGAGCAGATGTCAACTCGGGATTTGAGGTTGTTTTCAGACAATTCATGAAGCACCCATTTTCCAAGTTTAGGAACTTTTCCAAGTTGTTGAAGATGACGATGAACAATTGTATGGTTTGAACTGAGAACCACTGCCAATTCCTCAACTGATAAAGCAGGATTTTCTTCAATGCTTTAAATTTTCATCAAACTCAAACATCCGGTTCATTTCATCTTCAAGGTGAAATTCCACCTCTGAATTTTTGCAAACCATCTTCTGAATTCTTTCATTCACATTCCTCTCCAAAACTATTGTTTCTAGCCACTTCGGCTGCTGAGTTTCCTTTCTTGAACTCATAAAAGCATTATGTGCCTCAAATGATTCTTGGGTACTTATGTTAGCAGGGTTTTAATCAAACAAATATTAATTTCATTGTTCTCTGAAATAAAATTTGATCAGTTTAAATGCATCTAAACATAAAAAAATAATGTTCAGCTCCATTAGACATTATAAAATACTCTTTAAATTTCATTCATTTTAACAAAAAGTTAAAATTCGGACAGAACTTATGGGATGACATGATATATATATATATATATATATATATATATATATATATATATAAGTCAATAGTCAATGAAATCGTTAAAACTCATTCTCGGTTAAAATTTATTTCATGAATATATTTAAATATTCATCTCCTTAGATCCAAGGTTTGTTTTTTATTGTTGTTTTTTTTCTAAAAATCCTTTGGTCTGAA
This sequence comes from Acanthosepion pharaonis, assembly GCA_903632075.3. Lineage (NCBI taxonomy): Eukaryota > Metazoa > Mollusca > Cephalopoda > Sepiida > Sepiidae > Acanthosepion > Acanthosepion pharaonis. Next base: position 608,871 of record CAHIKZ030005501.1, on the reverse strand, counting down.
GAGATAAATATTTAAATATAACCATGGAATAAATTATAACCGAGATGGATCTTTAAGGATTTTCTTCGCTTATTATTAGTATTATTATTATATTACTGTGTTACTTACATTGATCTCTCTTTGGATTTATGTCCTCCTTGGAATTATCTCTACCAATTACCAATTGGGAATATATGTGGCCTGACGATTGCATATAGCATGAAACAGACTGTCGCCTTCTATTGACTTCTATGTTCACTTATATATATATATATATATATATATATTAAAGATAAAACTACTTACCAAAACCTAAAACCCTTATCCAGATAATATCTCGAACAAAAACGATACTGAAAAAAGAAAAAGAAAAAAAGGACTAAAGGCAAACCTGCCTACTCGGCAGAGCAAAGTGCTCGAAGCCTAGATTGTCGAGACAGAGCAAAACACTTAATAACGTTAAATCTTATGAAATGATGGCCCTAGTTGCAAACCGAGTTTCACGCTCTTCCGCTCTACAGACGACTTGAACACAAATGAAAGAAGTGGGGACCAGCTTTATATAACGCGTGACTATAAATGACAACCATAATGCATAACGTAAAAAAAAACAGAATAATTGTATCTAAAATACCCGGTGATAACCACTCGTTCACAAGGCTAAAAGAAATTAAGCGAAGAAAAAACCGCTGTGGGTAGGCTAAACTAGTCTAGGATCTGCTTCAGTGGGGAAAAAACACAAAACACGTAATTTATGGTCACGGTTTATATAAAACTGCCCCCAGCTTCTTTCATTTGCGCTCAAGTTGTCTGAAGATCGCGTGAGACAAGACAATATGTCTTGCACTATTTAGGTATTTACCAGCTTGACTCGAGGGCAAAACACTCCAGAAGTAACAAAAGTTGTGCGAATCAATTTCTTGAATTTTTAAATATTGTAAAACTGGTACATTTTCGATTAGCTTTTATCATATGCCTCATGCGGTAATATCTGAAATAAAAAAACATCACCTCAGATTGATATTTTTTCCATCAATAAAAATAATCCAATACATCTCATTCCATTTGTTCATCATTTGAATTCCATCTACCATTGCTCTTTTATGCATAGTAGACCATGTCATAGGCATCTACAGCTGCATTTTGCATGAAACTGTTATTCTGCTAAATTTGATACAATTTGCCGATTGTTTCTTAGTTCACTTATTTCAACGCCGTTTTCTTTACTGCTTCAAAAGTCTGCAGCTTCTGTTTGAGACTTTACAAGATCAAAATTAGTATATTAGATTTTAACGTTATTGAATTTTAGTTTTTGCATCTTTATTTTGGGTAACACTTTTGAGTATTTTTCAGACACTTATTCACCACTGAAAACATGGTGTTTTATTTCATATTTTGTCAAAAATGTTAAAACTATTTTATGTTGTATTCATCCGCCATTGCACAAAACTGTATGTGACTAAAGAATTACAAAAAAAAAAAAAAATCGTGAAAATATTATGTATCACATTCGAACCGACATAGCTAAATGGAAAACATCCTACTTTTCTCGATCCTGACTGATTGTGGTTTCATTGTCTTCATTTGTCATTGTGATAATTGCCAATAACCATTGTTATTTACAGCTGCTGTTAATAGTCTCATCTTTGTAGTGTCGTTATTTGCGACAGTGACTGTGTAAATATGCTGCTATGCCGTTTGTTCTTGCAATGAATGCCATTAGGTCAATATCAAAATGTTTTAAGGAAGGTGGACTAAAGTAAAGTGAACAGTATTTCTGTTCAAATAGATTCGCAATCGATTTGCAGACTAAGGCCATGGTAATTTGCAAACAGACCCATGCATATTGGTGGAGATACACAATAAGCACACACATACAAACGGGCACACACAGGCACTAATGAACAGATCCGCACACAATATTTATTGACAATCGAAAGAGTCGTTATATTTTTTCTCGACAGTTGCGATAGTAACCTTGTAATAGTCGAGGTTTGGTATTTCTTGCATATCATGCAGATATAATATATAAAACTTTCGTTAGAAGCAAAAAAATGAGCGCTGAAATGTAATATTAATCCTTCTACATGGCAGTGAATTCTGGACAATTTTCTCACAGATGAAAAGTAGACCTGAGAACAACAGATGTGTTTTTTTTTTTTATAAAATATGCTGAAATTACTTTAGTAACGAGAACTTTGAAGAAAAATTAGGAAAAATAACGATATCTTCCTAATTAAATTGTCCAGGCCAGATTTTTATCGTTCGAGTAACATCATCTAGCGTTATGAAAGAATGAGGAACTCAAAATTAGTGATCAGAAAACATGGATTTTATTGAATTCGACAAGAGCGCATTTTTGCATCGCTTGCCTCTTTATGAGCTGGATCAGCTAGTAGCCTAACATGTAGTTATTACTTTAATAGAACACGGTATAATTATTACTTTAACGTAGTTATTACTTTAATTTTTATCTGAAATTTTCTCTTATTGATGTATCATTAAATGCATTCTTCACATACATATGTTATGTATATTGCATTTTAATGCCAGTAGCCATTCTCATGTTCATGAAAAGATTCATTGTATGGAACTTTGTGCTTCATAGTTTACTGGAACTGTGAAGCACACAGATCCATACAAGGGTGCTTGGCTGTTGTGCGCATGCACACAAGACCGAGGTAAGAAGCTGAACGCTGGTTAGAGAGAAAGCACTGTCGCTGACACAGTGTCGAATGTAATGTAGTGTTTAGTTTTGACTCAGCGAGTGTTGGGTTTAAAAACCGTGTACCGTATTCTTGAATATGTTAAAGTGTAGGTGACTATCGTGCTTCCAGCTATTCTATTTATATCATTGTTTTTTGGGGTTTTTATTTTTTGGTTGTTTTATTATGTAGAAAATTTAAATAATTTAACCATGGCCTCGTTAAATCCCCAAGAAATAAGTTCTGTGACAGTAAGTGAATTTCAACAGTTAAAGTTGTCTCTCCATAAGAAAGTTTACAGAGGCCGTTCAACACCTGATATTCAAATATCTCAGCCAGGAATAAGCAACAATAATAGGTAGATTCGTAGCTTTAATTCTGAATTGTACCAAAGGAAAAGTTTGCTCTGCAGCTATAAAGTGAAAAATCTGTTGTTTTGCTTCCCGTATTAGCTGTTCTGAGGTGATGTAACTTCGGCAAAAGACGGTTTTAGAAATATAAACATGAGAAGTCAAAAAAGCATATTGAAAATGTGGATTGACTGCCACTTTTAGAAAATGTAAATATTAAGAAGAATCTCAATGAGGTATACAGACTTCCAATCAATACAACTTGAAGGTTAAAAAAAAAACGTGAATTTTATCCAAATAATAGGCTCTATTTTATTTTGTGCAATCTTTGAAGCTCACTTACATGGACATAATGAAAAAGATAATTCAGTAAATCCAGGGGGATTTAGAAGTTTAATAAATTTTGTATTTAAATTAGATCCAGATTTGAAGAATCACTTAGAAACTAATACGGTTTTCAAAGGCTTTTCGAAGCCATTCAGAATGAGAAACTTTACTTCCTGCTACAAATTTACCATGAAGAGATAAGGACAGAAATTAGGGAAGCTTCATTTGTAGATTTCATGTATGAAATAGATATTTCGGAACACACGCAGATGGTCATTGTTCTACGGTACGTGTTTAATGAAGAAATATTTGAACGTGTTGGGGAGTCTTTATTCCAGAAAATCAAAATGCAGATGTCATATCACAAACTATTCTAGAACAATTAGACATAATCCCTCAAGGAAATAGATAAAAACTGACAGGTTAGATATTTGATGGTGTCATGAAAGACAAAAAAGGAGTTCAAGCAAAAATAAAAGCATTTTATAGTAGTTCACATTTCATTCACTGTTATCCACATCAACTTAAATTAATAATTAGAAATTATTAAAAGTATTACACGAACACAACAATATTTTTCTCTAACATTTTAGTTATTCCAACATACTTCTCGAGATCACAAAAATGTGTATCCATTCTCAAGAAGAATGTGGACGTCAGCATTCAACGTCCATCTTCTACAAGGTAGAACTTAAACATACGGACAGTAAACAGAGTCCATGAAAATTTGCAATCTTTAAAAATCTTCCTTAAAGAAATTAATTTAACATCAGATGCAAACCATTGCAGAAACAAATAGAATTTTACAATACATGAATGATGCTACTTTCATGGTTTGGTTAGAGCATTTTCATTAGATTATACCTCATGTTTAAGTAATTTACAACCAAATGCAAAAGTCGAGAAATTAGCGTATTTAAAGTCAATGGATATATAACAGATTTCAAAACTGCTATTTTAAAAATAAGAAACTCGAAGTACTCCTTCATAGACACTCAAGGCAGAAGCAAAGGAAGTGTGTGACTGCATATGTGTTGATATAATCGACAGATATTTTCCACTAAATGCTTCGTAGCTGCTAAATTGTTTAACAAGAAAAGCTTCGTCAGTTTTAAGCATGAACTTCCTACAGAAGATATCGTAGTGACCATTGAAATATATCCCATGAATGACAAAGAAAAGCTTAAAACTGAACTAAAAGTATTCTATTTTTGATCCGATACGCATGAATATTGCAAATTAATTAAGCTACTGAAATTTATCTTGGAAAATAATCTAGATGGTGTTCCTAGTGAAAATACAAAATTGATAAAAATCCTTTTGACAATTCCCATGACTACAACAGAGCCAGAACGCTGCTTTTCAACACAACAGAATAACAACTTTTCTAAGGAACACTATAAATTCTAAAAGACTAAAATGCACGTGCAGTGCTTTCAACGGAGAAGAATTTCCTCAAGAGTCATTCAGGGATCAAGAACATTATCCCTCTTTGTTCAAAGTCAAGCAAGAAGAATGGATTTCATTTTTAAATGAATCAATGATCAAGCTTGAATTGAAACAATTTATAAGTAAAAAATAATTTTTTCGTTTAGGATTTTATTAAATTCATGTATAAATTTTATTTTTGTGTTTGCTTCGTTTTACACAATATTAAAATAATGGCTAAAAAGTTACGAAACAGAAGCTCACAAATTTGAACCCACTAGTCGCCACTTGATTGATCAATCCATCTAGGCTGATTATATTTTATACAGAGGTATCTCGTATCAATTACCACACTACAGTCTGTTTCTGTTTTATATTGCTTGTGTTTCTTCTACTGATCTAGAGTATACACCCGATCTACAAATTGAACCCACATCTGGTCCATGTGTCTCTTAGCCAATAGTGTTGTAATATTGTAACCCTAAACCTCATATCAATACAGGTGGTAGAATCTTTGAGTATCATTTATTTCTTAATCAGAGGCTTTTGGATGTTATTAATTTCTATGACAGGTCTACTGAGATGATTATCAGAGTCTAACATGTCTGCTGATTCTTTCAACTGTCTTGGCTTGGCTTCGTTTCACTATTTTCTCCATACATGATCAATTATGTTAGATTTCACCTTTCAAAGTTGTCCCATCTCTACTTTTAGGAGGCGTCTTGTCTCCCCGTTTTTCTTTTGCTAAAAATGTATGGGATGGAATACACTCAGTTTTTTGATCATATTCTCTTGAAGGTGCATTGGTTTAAAAATATCACTGAATGGTTGAAATGCTTTTGAATACGGTCCTGATATTGTATGAACGTTTATGAGAAAACGACACTTAGGTGCTGAAACCTCCTGAAGAGTGGATTGAACAAGTGCCAAACAGTTAATCTATGAAACTCTTGAAACGAGATACAGATGAAGATGAATGTAATATCAATCAGCTAAGTGATAAATTACGTTTATTTGTATTAATACTACACATACACACACACATATATATATTTGCATGTGTGTGTGTATATAGATATGGATATACAGAGAGAGAGAGAGAGAGGAGGGTGAGTGAGTGAGTGAGTGAGTGAGCGAGTGAGTGAGTGAGTGAGTGAGTGAGTGAGTGAGTGAGAGAGTTATTAGTCGCAAAAACTGACAGCACCCGAGAACAAAGATACTAATTTTTATATACATAATTTAGCATGTTGTCTCGTATAGTGAAATATTGTGTATTCGATGTTGGTTCTTTTTTTGTATAATGTTGACTTCGTGTATTTTGAGATATTTTACATTAAGTGCTATATAGTATTTTATTATTCTCTATTTACATTTGTCTTTTTTATCGTCATATTTTGGTGGTAATATGTATATGCATTCCACTAAGTTTCGATAGCGATAAATTAATCTACGATAATAAAAAAAATCTATAGATGACGTCACTTGTATTCGATGCTCACCTATTTGAATTGGAAATATAGCGATGCTAATCATGGCAGAATTAGGCTAAAAAAATGTTTCTCTCTAACATTAATAATATTTCCGATAATAGCTAGAGCTAGTCGAAAATACTCAAACAAAAATATTATGAACAATTGTAAGTTTCTTCATGAAATTAATCCAGACAACTGGGAAATGTAATTAAAAATAATGAACTCTGGATTTTCTTTCTTTCTTTCTTTCTTTCTTTCTTTTTATTTATCTATCTATCTATCTATCTATCTATCTATCTATCTATCTATCTAATCCGACATTATTTCTTATTACTATAAACGTTATTTCTAATGGGTATACATGTCGGAAGTAACATATCCGATTTTAGTTTCTTAAAAGGTGAAATTAACATTGACCGACCCAGATCGGCAAGTACTATTGAAGAGAATTGTGCCCTCCCCCCTGACAGGAATCGAACATCTATTCTCGTTTTTCATCTCCCGTGGCTTAATTGGCAACAGAATGGTTCGGATATAGGAGAGTTGGAAAAAGAGAAGAGAGTTTCGATTCTTGTTGGGAGACACAGTTTTTCTTTAGTAGGACTTCTCGATCTAGGCCAGTTGTTATAAATTTCACTCGTTAAGAAAAAAAACAAAACAGGAATAACAACTCAAACACATGTAGCCACAAAAAATATCATACAGAACATTCGGACAATTTCTACATAATTTATGTCGAGAAAAGAAGAAAATTATAACAAGAAAAATTTTAAAAAAATTTACCTCAATACATTGTCAATCGTTTTGAATGAAACTTATATAATAGAGGGATTACTTCCCAAATACATCATTATATATATATATATATATATATATATATATATATATATAATAAAAAAATATTCAATCTGTTGGAAATACTCGTGAAAAATTAATTGAAGCCAATTTATATAATTTGTCTCTTACCATATTTCACAGAAACACACATAATATACACATATAAACCAACAGTCTGTCACAACAGTCAGGGTGTGTACGCATGCACGCGCACACACACACACACACACACACACACACACACATATATATATATATATATATATATATATATATATATATATATATATAAATAAAAAAGAAGATAGAAAGTATTTCAATAATGATCTGAAACCTGTTAACTGAAAATTATAAAAACCGGGTTGACAAATCGGTAAATTTCAGCCAGATGATTACAAGTTTTTGCATTAGAATAATTAATAACGAAATAAAATATATTTATCATTTTTCTTTGTCGTGAAAATATTATCCAATCTAAGATTGATAAAATGATTTCGAATATAAAATTAAATGCCGTCAATGTCTTGCATCGAAGCTATTCCCAATCAGATGCGAGTATGAAAAGTAGCTATCTGATAATTTTTCTTAAAAAATTGTTTTAATGTGGCCTCCCTTGTTTTTGATGATAGTGAAATAGGTGGCGCTTCTCTGCGAAGTACTTTCCTAATGAATAATAGGATCAGTTGATTTTTAAAAAGATCTTTTCCTATACCATTACATTGCCGACGCCAGCTTGTTTTCCCTTCACTTACGATAACAATACGCATGTTTTCTGACGTCTACCTTATTCAAGATAAATCGAGATATGGGATTAGATAATTTTTCTTCTATTGATTTTCAAACATTGGTGGTTAGTAAGGTACTCGGATGGGACTATTGCTAAACAACATCGACACACAGCTTCTTTCATACAAAGGCTATTGTTGCACAAATTACAAGTTAAATCAACCTGCAATTGATGCAATAGTAGCCTTTCTATTGGATTGTATTTGGCCGGAAAACATATATTGATTTCTCGCATCTTTATCTTAGCTGCCCCAAACCATTTCGATGGTTAGTGACTTTACTTTACTTACATCACATGCAAGAGATACAGACCAGAATTGCGCGTAAGCATTCCATATTCTGTGATGTTTCAGAAAGGCTCTGACTATAACATTTTGACCTGTATCAAGATATCTAATCTTTCTTCTTGTCCATAACTTGAGCATTCGTTATATCAATTTTGATACACGAAGCTGACATGTTGTTACGAGACAGTAACTCTTCATACATGTCATAGTTTGGCTTATCATTGTCATTATTATATATATATATATATATATATATATATATATATATATATATATATATATATATAGGGGGTTGTGTGTGTGTAAAATGTGTATACATATAAATGTAAATATATATGCAATTTCTTATATATATTATTTATATATTATATATGCACAGCACTTATTGGAAAGCGCTCAATATCAGTGATAGAACTAACATATTTAGTTGGATTGATGTGAGTTTGTGACCCTGGGTTTCACACTATTTGCGATCGTCAGACAAATCGATAAAGTTTTCAATTTTGGATTTATATATGGTTGCGCATATCGGTGTTTTTGTGGAAGTCATAGCTTGTCTACTAAACGAATAATTGGGGTTTTCACATCTGTTTCAAACTCTCAAATGGTTTGTGTGTCCGTAACTGGGTAGACATGCTTATCCAGAAGAGGCCTTGGCAACAAGCGAATATTCCTTGCTGAAGGAGTTACATCTTCGGTTTAATTCGGCGAGAGAAGATGCTTGATAGATCTTGCGCTACCATCAATCGGCTGTTTTTACTTCCCACTGATGGCTGAATCCACAGAAGATGAAAGTCGTTTTCAATGAATTCTTGGATCTCTTCAACAGTGTTTCAAATAAAGCCATAATTAGATGCTGACCCTAGGGTCATGTATATTTCTAAGACTGAAATATCAACTATATTTATAATTATGTTAACACATTTACAAATGAAGCCAATATCATTTACTTATAACTGCAAATGGTTTATATCGTATTATTGAAATACAATTTTCCTTCTAATTGCAACAAGAATATTTCTGAGTCATTTGATGCGTTTTCTCTCTTGTTTCGATGTGGTATGAATTAACGAGTTTTGCGACTAGTGTGTTTGGATTGTAATTCTGATGTCGAATCGTAAATAAAAAACCTTAATAGATTTTTAATTCAAAACAGTCATTAGTATAACCTGCTGATAAATAATCCGGCGTTTATTTCCACTTGTCACTTTAGAAGCGATAAGTATTTTTTTTCTTTTTTTTTTAAACATTTACAAGGAGTAAAATAGAATTAGAAGACTTTATTCGGGAGGAGGTTTGAGAAAAGGACAAATAAAAGGAACAGCGTTCAAGAAGACAGAAGATGGCGATTGATGTTGTATTTAAATTTTTAAAGATTGTAGTTATCACGGAAGCAAGAAATCGGCAGGGAGTTTCACAGGTGAGAAGTGGTGGTTGCATCTAGCTAGTTCAACAGTTAAACAAAGACTTAGTTACCAATCTAGTTGCACGCTTAAATTCATGTAGACGGAAATGCTCATCAGAGCCGTTGCCATGAAAATATTACTAGAAAAGACAGAGAGAAGTCACGTTACGTTGGTGAGAAAGTGACTGAAGTTGAGATGCCTGGTCAGGATCGATTACATTACAGATGCTTCTTTGGATTTTGTCAAGAATCTAGAGATGTACAACAGGAGCACCAGACCAGATATGGCAGCATTATTCAATATGCGTATGATTTTATAAATGTGCAAGATGGATTCTGACCAGAAAATATTTCTGGCCCGACATAGTGAATCAACTTTCCTAGGAGTAGATATAGCAATTGATTCGATAGAGTCGCTCCACTTCATGTCATTGGAAAACGTGAGGCCCCAGAAGATGTAGAATATTGCTCAACTATTCTAATGGCAGGAAGAAAAAGTTCTCTGTGGTGATTAAATGAAAATAGTTTTGTTTTAGAGGCGTTAAAATTTAAAAGCCATTTCTCTCTTTAATTAACCGCTGATTGGAGGTCCTTTTCTGAGGCAGTTGTCAAGTTGATTTTGTCGTGTCTGTTGGATTTGCGACAGTAGTAAGTAGTTGTGTCATCTGCATACATACTTAGTTGGGAACTGATTATATCGGGGAGATCATAGTTGAAGATCAGAAACAATGTAGGTCCAAATATAGAGCCCTGGTGAGGCGTTAGTAGGAAATGAACTGGAAGCGTTGCCCGTTCAATACGACCCTTCATTACACGATTTGTTAGGAACGATTGGATTAAGCCAAATACTCGTCCCGTGACACCGTAGCCATTGAGCTTGCCGAGAATGCCAGCATGCTACATTTAAGGTCTTTATCAGCTACATTTCCCGACCATGTCACATTTGAAGGTTTTAAAATGACTGTTATAAAACATCTAAACACTCTGAATATATACGGAGTCGCTCTAAAAATGCACAAATACTTTGATAGTTAATAATTCCTATTTACGAAATTTATTTGATAAATTTTGTACATAATCATTAAGTAAAAATAAAGGTTCACTATAAAAGCACTTTAATAATATATAGGACGCAAATGAAGTAAATAACAGGTTACAAAACATGTAGAGCATGTGGCTATCAAATTCAACCTACTTGCTACGGAAAACATAACAGTAACGGCTAGTGATGCGCCCCATACTCTCTAATGTATTCTACGGGATTTGAGTGTTGTGGCCTTATGCTCCTTAGTAGAGTCTATGGGATTTCAGAGCTGTGGACCCATATTACTCGGTGGCGTCTACGTAACTTGAGAGCTATGGTACTATACTCCTCAGTTGAGTCTACAGGATTTCAAAACTGTGGCCCCATACTCCTCAAAGGAGTCTATGAGACTTGAAAGTTGCGACTCCCTAATCTTCAGCAGCGTCTACGGGGTTTGAGAGCTGTGACCTTATACTCCTCTCTGGTGTCTACGGGATTTGAGAGCTGTAACCACCATGCTCCGCAGTGGAGTCTATGAGGCTTGAGAGTTGCGACTCCGTAATCCTCAGCGGCGTCTACAGAATTTGAGAGCTGTGGCCATATGCTCCTCTCTGGAGTCTACGGGATATGAGTCTATGGGACGAAAGGAATAATAACCTATCAACAATATTTTAAATAAAAAATAAAAGAAAAAGAGAAGGAGTTAAATATATTTTTTTTTATTAACGAATTAATAAATCAGGAAAATATTTTGGAGAATAGATTAGCACTCACAAAAATAAAGCATAAACTACGTATATTTTTCTGTTACTGGTTGTAGGAAGATTACCAGTTCGGATGTTGACTGGATCTATATAGATGCGAGAAAGATAACGTAGTGATTGAATTGTAGCCGAATAAGAAATATGAATAAAATTACAAACGATATTTTACATATTTTTTCGCAATTAGCATGAATTAGGGTATTGTAGGCTTTGAATGTGCTGTCAATGTATTTAATTTCTTCATCTAGATAGTGTGAGCTGCATATTTTAAATGCCTTCAGATAAAAATGTTACTATACGGGTTTTAATTTTATTATCATGATGTTAATAAAATATACGTAGTAATTATTTGTTGAACAAAACTAAATAGGGAGGATATAAAAAAGCTATATATATATTTAGCTGTCCTTAGTCGAACGTGCAGTGTGTGTCATGGTCTATTGAAAATGTTGAGAAAATTATATTTGAGAAGAGATTCTCCTTTATTTGGTCGTTTTCAGGTACGATCATTTGTATACTGTGATGTATACAATGCGACACGTGGTTCGCTGAAGAATAAAAAGTCACAAGGAAGAAAGATGAGACATGTCCTGCTTCTACTGTATCTTGTGGTTAAAAGGAGAGAGATTGATTCTGCGGTGTATTATAGTGAAAACAAAATGTAATGTTAAATCTCGTGTTATTCATTGATCCACATGTGTTATCATTGGTCTTCACTCCTATTTAACTACGCGCATCATTCACATCTCTGCACAAATATATATATATATATATATATATGTGTGTGTGTGTGTGTGTGTGTGTGTGTGTTAAATGTAAGAATATTAATCCGTTGGGGTTGGTTTACTTGTCAATAATCACAGTTGTTATTCGTATTTTTATATTCGGATTTTACGCCATTCCTGTTTTTATTGCTCGCTTTGATCTTTGCAACTGTTTCTAAATCAACATGAAATTCATATAATAATAAATGTCAATGTGGTATTGAATCAGTCTCCAGTGAGACATTTTTGACGTCACAGTCTGATGACATTGACCACGAAGCAGATTATACCGTTTCCTGGAATAACAAAGCTTAATGACAGACCGCTGAAATAGAAGGAAGAGTTACATTTTCTGAAGACGTGGTGGCTAGTTCTAATGAAGAAGTTTTACGAGGAATTATAAATGAGAAAAAAAGTTCTCATCAGAAAGCCCCTGTGGTTTGTTGTCAAAGAAAAAAAGTCAAAAAGACACTCATGACTTTTTGCTGTTTTCCAATAAGATGTATATCTTGGTTAAAAATTTGGATAAACTGTCCAAAGATCAAATTTTGTTCTGTTTTTGTTCAAGTACTTTTGACCGTCTCGGTAATTATTAAAGTTAGTTTAAAATACATGAAGAAAACATTCTGTTGTTTATCCACAATTTCCACCCAGATTTACAATACTTTATAAAACAATTGAAAAAATAGAATGGAAAAAATTAAACACACACACACACATATATACGGTAGATGTGTCTAGGGTGGTTTTAATCCCAAAGTCTTTGATAGTTATCTAGGATCTTCAGGTGATTTTTCCCCTTTATCATTGATATGTATCTGATTTTTACGTTTACAGTTCATGTGCATATTTAGAGCTTTTTTTCGCAATTAGCATGAATTAGGGTATTGTAGGCTTTGAATGTGCTTTCAATGTATTTAAATAGTGTGAGCTGCATATTTTAAATGCCTTCAGATAAAAATGTTACTATATGGGTTTTAATTTTATTATCATAATGTTAATAAAATATACGTAGTAATTATTTGTTGATTTTCGATATACAAACTTCTCCTTTACGCCCTCCTCTATCAACGGACTTCGCATACAATGGACCAAATCTGCAGGCGAAATAAAAAGAAATCTGCAGGAAAAACACTTCCAAATTGTTAGTGATGTATTTTAAAATTCGTGGGCTTAGCCGAACGAATTGTATTGGTTTGGCGGCGGTGGCGGGTCATTCAATTGTAAACAAAGACGGATACGTGAGAAAATAGCTGTGAGAAATCTATTATTTTTGTTATTTTGATTAACATATTAATTGTTCTACCCTCATCATGGCATCGAAGCAAAAGGAAAGTGTGAAAAGGAAGCTTATCAGTGAAAAATTAGAGATTCTTCCATCTACGGACAATCGGCTTTAACGGATCACCTCTCCCCCGTTGATGAGAAGATCGTCTATACTTTGATTTTAAATTTGTTATTTGGTATAATTATTAAAATGTCTAAAAGAGCCCTCTTTCCTCATAATATATCCAAGAAATTTCAAGTTTCCTTCTGATTCTAAGTATATATGTCCTTTTTGTTAACATTTTTTCTTAAAACTTCTTGCTCAGATTCATAATTTGAAAATATACATGGCGTGCTGAAATATTCTCATTTGAACTTACTTCGCAAAATGCCCCAAATATTAAAATACTGATTTAGAAACGTGGATAAAGACGAGAGCTTTTCAGAACTCTTTTGTCTCGTACAAAATAATCCAAAAATATTGCCCACTTAATTTAATAGATACTTTTTTTTTTTGCTTAAACATAATGACTTCATAAAGATTAAGAATTACAATTATACTTAAGAATCAAAAAGTTCCATGTTTTATATTTAAATGATTTTATGTGAATATCTGTGTGTTCAGAAAGTAGATCACTGTTGGGAGATTTCGTATCCATTTACAAACAACGGAATGACATCATGAACAATGACGTGCTAATTTCAATCACATTATCCACGGCTGAGGGCATTAATTATTTATTAGTTTTCAGTAAACTGTAACCCTTCAAATCACAGGGAGGTAATTCTCTGTTAATAATGACTAAAGTTTGCATATCGGGTATGCATCTTTGTGGAGCGATGAAAAACAACACCTACTTTCGGAGGCGGGGCGTTGATAACGTAGTGTTGTTAACGTAGTGTTGTTAACGTAGTGTTGATAATGAAATAAGCTCTCGGTGTTTATTGGATGCCCCACAGTTAGGATCGTCTGTCACACGGCATATAACTCTCTGTCACACGGCATATAACTCCCTGTCACACCAATCCTATTTCTTCTTCATTTGGTATCTTTTCATCTGTTTCAGTTACGCTTTCATGCACACAAAAAACGGTTTTATAAAAATATTAAAAACAATCTCATTTGAATTGACGACTAAAGTTTATTCATCAGAAATGATTTACCCAATCAAAATATATAATAAACAGATATTGAAATGGATTTTTGGAATTGAAAAAAAAGTCCATTTTTAGTGATATAGCGGAGACAACAGGAAAGTATTTCATTATTGACTAATAAATAATATTGGATTGAAAAACCTAGTGAAACAATTTGGAAATTAATATTAGTTTTCATATATTCCCGTCTGTGTATTTCATTTGCAGACATAAATATTAAATAACAGTACGATACGTGTGATAACTCAGCAAAGGACTAACAAACTATGTACAGAAGAAACAATATTGAATATCGTATATTTCCATGTATAAGTCGACTTTTAAATCACATTTAAAAAGTGGGGGTGGTCATTTACTACAGTTCTCATTAGAAACCTTAAATTTTTGTGATGTTCATCAGTAGGCTAACCTCGGCCTCAGTGCGATAACCAATAACGTACATGAAAAGATTGACGTTATCAAATAAACTGATCATAAAAGTAATAAAACCATTTCTACTTTACAAATTACTGGCATAACTTCAAAATAAATTGCCTATTCGAAGAATAATCAAGTAAATCAATTTGTATCCATGCAAGATCAGCTGAGAAAATGTAAACATCAATTTATAATGGATTTTATAGCAGCCTTTATCTTTCGCTAAACATTCAATAATCAACATGGTAGTGTTAATTATGGCAGTAATAATATTTAGGATAACATAATATTCATTTCTCATTAAAAATACATTTTCGTACTGTTATTAGCGGTATTTTGTAATTGTTGATGAAGTATAAGTAAATGGCCATTAGTACACCAGGCTGTTAGGAACTGCTTAGATATAGGAAAAGAAGAGGAAGATGAAGAAGAATCAGTATTTGCAAGAGATGACGTGATGAAACGTAAACAAAAAAAATGTTTTCTCTTTCAGGGGACATATGTAGAAAATCATGATATAGATTCGATTTTGTTATTTTGTTTATTTTATTTGTTATTTTATTTCTATAGTAATTTCCAATTACATTATCATTATATAATCAATAAGCAGCTGTATGACAGGTACGGGATAAATAAGCAGCTGTACGATAGGTATTGGATAAATTCATGAAAAATTGCATATTTTTTTTTTACCTCTATACGGAAAAATGCACATATTGACATCTCTCGATGCCTGCTGGGGATTTAACAATGAATACAAGCCCAATTAGGATGTGGGTAATGTGTTTAAGTGAAAATTCAATCACCTCAGTTGATACAAATTTCTTTATGTTCATCATTGGAAAGATTGTTTTGCGCATGTTCCTCGAAAATCAGCTTTCGAAATAAAAAGCCTTTCTCGTTTGTGCAACATTTTTCTCCCTATGCTTTGCCTGAGAAATTGACTATTTTAAAAGAGTGTAATTATTAACAAGCTCATCTTATAGACCAATTAATTTAATATGATCTATTGCCGTAACTTTGTATCAAATTTGAGATAATAAAATATATGTATAGTTATGAAGAATTTCAATGGAGATGGATGTCACTTATTATTAAAAGTTTCTCATTTAAATATTCGCATTTTGTAACCTTTTTTATGAACATTGTAAATATTGTACCTTAAAAGAAAAAAATGAATTAAAATTCTCCATCATTGTTTACCCTTTGATTATCAGCGATTTGACTAACATTTAAAATATGAAAACACATAAATTGTTAATAAATTAATTAAATTTCAAATAGACGTGTCCCTGTTCTAAACAGCTTTTTGTTAAGAAAAGCTATTTAGAAGAGGGAAAACCCCATATTTACAACGTCACATATCAGAAGTTTACACCAAACCACAAACGTTTTTATGACTTCATTTATTACATTGACAAGGTTTTTTCACCTTCAGAAGAGTAATTTATTGTGAGGTTGTCACAATATATTGTGTTGCAGTCGGGTATGTGGCTTCAGATTCTTGGTTCTTCTGTCAACTTCTTTGTACGACAGGTGATCGCCGTAATACCTTGTAAGGGTGGTTGGCGATCGCTGACGTTGTCTGAGACGTTGTCCGAGTCGGTTGCATCGTCACGTTCATTTCCACAGATTTTGAGGAACTAATATACTAAATTTGCTATGTTTTTGTTTCTTGATGAAAATCTAATTAAATCTCTTTTTACCAGGAGAGAGTTTCCTTTTCGTGGTGTTAACCAGTACAACTCTTTTACGGAAATTTTACTTACCACAAGTCAATGAAGAAGAGAGGAGGAGAGAGATAGTGAAAAAGAGACAGAGAGAGAGAGAGAGAGAAATTAAGAGAGTGATTTCTAGTTCCTGGCTCGCGTGTTCACTGTAAAATTTGAGGGAGTAGGTCTCTTTATAAGGAAATCTCTCCTTTTTTTTCCTTCATTTGTAATTCATTATGTTCAACATCTAAGAATTGAATAAGAAAGCACCAAACCCAGCTACATCTATTATGATGAACAAAATCGTTTTTCTTCATTTTTATATCTTTACGTTTTTTATGATCACCTATGATAATTTCCGAATTGGCACTTACACCTTGATCACAAAATAATACATAAGGGCAACCGTTCCTTGACGCTATCAAATCACTCAAACCTGTTTCCTTCTTATATACAGTGATAATTGTTTTCAACTCTTTACCATTTAGTTATCTTTCTTCTGAGGATTCTCTCATGTTGCTGAATCTTCTGAACTCCAGGATATCAGATAGTTAGATATCGTCTTTCCCAAATACGATATATTTCCAACAATAAAATCCTAGCGGCAGATTTATTTTAATATTTCCCTTAACATATGTCAAAATTTTGTGTATTTGTTTCCACTGTTTTTAGCGAAAAATGTATAACTTTGTGATTTCATTCGTCTTGTGCTGGATTAGTTTGAAATACTCTATTAAATGACATTAGTAGTATTAACATAGTAAATACTAATGAGCGTAGTTACATATGAATAGGAGCTTTGAGGATCAGAGTATATGTGCATTATACTTGGGATTAAAGTATTGCTCCCAGAATCAGTATAGTATTTGTGCAGTCTGTGAAAAATTACATCACACAAAATATATGCATATAGATGTGTAATATGATACCAAAATCGACATTGCAGGTCATCTAAGAAACATAACCTAAATTTACACTCGGCGGCCAAATAGGAAGCATGTGATTCACACCTTCATCTGATTTTGCACGTGAAGAAAGGACTGATAGAAGGAGTTTGTCAGCCTCTCACACATCACGGAGTGAACTTAGAGTCAACGTATCGGACTAGTGGTGCCGAGGGCTGCCCGCAAAAACGCTGGCCGTGAGTAAATGAGATTTACGAGTTGAATAAAATTTTACATGATGAAGATTCAGGTCACGTGTTATCATTTTGCCAGCACACCCAGTTCATTACAGATACATGAGAATATTTATATAATCTCGTTGCTAATAAATAAATAATTTACCAGTATTATGAAAAAATAGCGAAAACATTGAAGTAATTTTGCAATTGTATTCGACTTATAAACAGTTAAAAATTTTACGTTGCTTTGTATTTTCTCTTTTATACCTACTCAATTAGGTGCCATGCTTAGGCGATCATGTATCTTTCAATACATGACTGACGAGGCAGATTTTTTGTCGCACTAGGTTTTACCCTGAATATTAAAAAAATGTCTCTTGAAGAATTATGAAGTTTTATTTAACAAAAGTAGCAGCAAAATTTATCATCTTACCGACGCGACTGATGAGGAATAATAATTTTATCGAAAATAAACGTTGTAAATAATAGTTTTGTTCACTCTCCTAAGGCATATTAAATTAGAATGTTTGACCAATTTAATCATAAAAATACGGTTTCATTTATTCACAAATTTATAATGAAAAGAATATGCATTCTGAAACAATAAAAATTACAGGCATTTTAATATAGCATTCCTTTATTAAATTTCAATGCAAATTATAAATTTTCGATGATGAGTTCAGGACTCTTTACAAAATCTGACTGTAATAAAAAATTGTAATAAAGTTACTTTCTCGAAATAGATTATTTAAGAGAATAATTTATCAGAATTACTGCTGTTGAAATACATCAAATCTCAGTGGAATCAGTTAGAATCTTTGGTAGGAAACAAAACGTGGTTATCAAAGCATAAAAAAGCAAATGCTCTGTATCATAATGTACATTGTTATAATTATTCATAAACAAAGCAGAATTTTTAAAATTCTATCACAATTACTAAACTTTCATTCGCTTTTTATTTTTCTTCATCGTTTCATGGGAACCAAAAACCTCATGATTTTTTTCATTTTGATAACAACATTTATCTCTTGAAGAGTCATCAAAATTGATTCTTCATAATATACCATTAAAAAAAGAATAAAAATACCAATTTAAATCATGAAATTATATAGAAACCGTACCAGAAATAAAAAAAAAAGTGAAATAATCGATAGAACTAAATCTTACGAGGGTCGTTCATGAAGTCTCATAAGAAAAGAAAGATCTATAGACGAACATTTTTGTTGTGGCAACACACTACAAATTTTTATAAGAATAGAAAAACTAATTCAGATTTCTGTCTCAATTTCTTTGCTGGTGGAACCCATACAAAGGTGAGAGGTGTGTGACAAATCTAAAAATAGACAAAACAGAGGCCCGAGAAGTCATAAAATATCTTCAAATGGAAAGTATGAAACCCGAGGACATGGTATAATTGTCTATCCTTCTTATGCAACTGTGAAGAAGGGGGCTGCGGAATTCAAGCAGGGCAGGGACAGCACAGGTAGTCCACACATTAATCACTGATAAACAAGTTGATGACATTCACTGAATGGTTTTGGGTGACAAACGTCTTACTGTACAGTAGATATCTAAGTCCATAGGCATTAGTTCTGGTTCAGTCCATGCTGTTTTAACTGAGATGGGTCCCAAGAATGCTGATACCAACGCAGAAGCTGAAAATGGTTTACATTTCCCGGACACTTATGACTCACTTCGAAGCCGAACCTGAGAATTTCGAATGCACATTAGTAACTCTTGATGAAACCTGGTTTAACCCCTTCGAAGCTGAATCAAAGATTCAATGCAAACAGTAGAAACACTCTGGTTCTCTACTCGAATAAGTTCATGCAGGCAGGCAACTGTGGATTTGAATTGTCACCCCCATCCCCCTGATTAGACTTGTTTCCATTTGACTTCTTCCTGTTTCTTAAACTAAAATCTCACTAGCGCGGTCGCCATTTTGGAAACAATGATGAGATCATAAGTTTTTGGAAGATCAGGACGTCACCTTCTTTCGTGATGGGATTGCAATGATTATTTATGGTCAGATGTAGATATACAAACAAATACTCCATGAAAATTGTTGAAACAGATTCATTTCAATTCAAGCCATATATCCTCTTTTTTTAAATATATATCTAAATTCATTTATCTACTTTTACTTTACTTTCAAAGATAGGTGCATGATTGTATATTTACTAGTATGTATGAGTATATTCGTATTTGCTTGTATGTATCTTTATGTTCTTTTACTAATATGTACTTTGTATGTATGTATATTTTGTCATTTCTTTTACACTAACAGAAATCACGGATGCGTGTGTATATGCACACGTGTGATGTCATTTTGTTACTTATGCATAAATTACAGTTAAGATATATGGAGTGGATGCATTGGAAGTTTTATATTCACATCTATATATATAGTCAATAGATGTGTATGAATGTAAATTTATCGGTGTGAATATATTTATATTTTTGTATGATACATTAGCAAACATTTCGATATACATATAAATACTATAAATAAATATTTGTATGTACATCTTTGTTTATGTATGTAAATGTGGATATATATATATATATGTGTGTGTGTGTTTGTGTGTGTTTGTGTGTGTGTGTGTGTGAATATGTCATTATATTTGTGCGTACATTTGTATTATATTTCAAATTACATATTATATGTGTATATTTGCATTTAAATTATAGTTATATGTTTTATTTTTATTTCTTCCGCTTTAAATTTAGACACCCCAACTTGACCTCTTTAAATGTAACTGAGATATTGATACAAATTATCAACCCTTACACCCCTTTGTTTTTTAAATAATTGATCTAGCCGTTACCATAGTAATTTTAATTTTAATAATGAATATGCGTATAAAAACGCGTAAATTTCAAGAATTAGTTATTCCAAAAACATTTCGCTTGAAGATGGAACAAAGCTTGGTACTTTAATTCAATTTAATTCAAATAATTATATTGAAGTTTTCGGCTCTTGTTTTGAAACATGAGAACTCTTATTGTTATGGTCCAGGTTCTTGTACCACGGTGATGGTCCAAGGTAGAACTAATAAAGAAGAACTCGAACACGGATATGGAATAACACAGATATATTACAAACAGGAATATATACAGAGAGGTAGAAGGTGTTAGTACGAACAATCAGGTTTAGTAGTAATTGTCTGAACGCGACTCTGTTTCGGACTGCCTCTGACTCGACTGACTGACTGACGGACTTCTGACGGACCTCACTTCAGACTTCAGACTGAACAGTATTTAGTCACCCCCGCCACGAGGGCATCATGTGGCAACAAGGCCGGTTTAACGTGGGATCTCCGAGCCCGTGGGCTCGGCCAAAAATATGTATAAACGGGTTCAGGGTCGGTTTACCTCCCCGAAAGAGACTCCGCCCTTCGGCGTAGCCTCGTTCGGTTCCTCCCCCACTTGAAGGCAGAGAGTTCAACCGATCAGCCGGTTGCCCGACTTCAGACTGAACTCCTGCTTCCTCTTGAGGCGCAGTATTTATTACGTATGGAATAGTCCATTATGTTATTATGGGTAAGGTCCCATAACACTTATGTAGCGATGGAATTATATTTTTAAATAAATAATTATATTTAGGCTCTACTTTTGTATCGAGCACTGTTTTTTAAAAATAATGACAAAATACTAATGAACTTTGGATTATTTACCTAACGAGTTCTTTCCTATTTTCTATATATTTTCACACACACACACACACACACACACACACACACACACACACACACACACACACACACATTATATATATATATGTGTGTGTGTGTGTGTGTGTGTATGTATGTATGTATGCATGTGTGTGTGTTAATACTTTATGCCTTGGAGAATTTACGAACTTATTGCTAGCGCAAATTGTATTTAATTGTGTCTAATAAACTTGTTAAGTTGAATTTATGGAAGTGTGACAGTGACAAATGTTATTTCAGCTCATATCTTTTCCCGAAGCTGTCATTTCAATTCTTTTAATGACCTGCCCCAGTGCTAGATAACCACCATTTCATTGCTTAAAATAAGAAAGTCTACTGTGGTGGGAATTATTAATTTCTATAGCACAAAACTTTTTGAATTATCTTAAAGCGATTGCCGGTTCGTTTGATTTTTAAAAAAACAAGTACTTATATGTGCACTATGTGAACTATGCCAAAGTTTCAGATTTACAAGATCTTATGCATTGCCCTTTGCATGTTTTGCTTGAATTGTCTTCTTGACACAGCTTATTTTTCATCTATAAGTAGTCGCGGCGCTAGTAGGTATGTTTTTTTCTCACCGAATCTATGATACGGGACAATCACTTTACTATATGTCAATTTTCATAAAGCAAAATTTAAATGTAAATTTTAGTAAAATATGATGAATTTTCTTTGTCCTTTAGATACTTTAAACTATTCTATTTTTACGGTTGATAAAAAAATCTTGTTTTGTCGCCTGATAAAATTGAAGGTACGACATTAATGTATATGAAGGAATAGTATTTTTATTTTTTTTTACATTTTATTTCTTCTCTACAAAGAAATAACTACATAAAAAAATATTTATTTAGAAAATAAGTATTAACTGACCTTAAATAACATTGCATCGTCACATGCATTGAGTGATTTTAACAGAAAATAAATATAAGCGGATACATTATATATATAATTATAATTGATCACTGATAATTTAACGTAGGCAGAAAAATCTAAATGCTAATAAAATATGCTGACGTCTTCAGAGCGATGCTGAAGCTTTTCCTTTCTGCGCCGACCAACAGGTTTGCCCTAATCCCAGTTGGTGAGAGAGTTCGAGGGTATTTAGCACCGACCCTGTCCGTAGGAAACGGAGAAAATTCAGATCACTTTATATAGACATTTTGCATCGTTACATAAGCCTTGGTTCTCCTTTTATCACTTGCTTACAAAGATGCATTAAAAATAAAAACACTTAGTTTTTTTTAATCAAATGGAAAGTGATTTTCATAAGATTGATGAAACTAATTGTGAATTGTAATTGTGAATTTCCCTACTATGCTCGGATTCATTTTAACTCTTTGAACATTGTAGTCATTAATCTTAAATACATAATGAGACAAGAATCAAGGAAATAATCCTTCAAATTGATTATCTCCAAAGTTTAACTTCCTCTCTTACCATACTGATTAACTTCCTAACTTCATTCACAGAACCCACACCCGATATATAACTGTTATTCGCGCTATTGAAAATGCTAAAGTAAGATTCTTGTAATTTAAGTTCTTCTTGAAATATGAGTGCAAGATTCATAAGTATTGAGAATCTGATTACTTCTTTATATGTCAAGTTCCTTCAAAATGTCTTTGATCATTGTTATCCAATCGCCTGTCTTTGATTTTTGCTTTAAATCTTTTTTTACCCTTCAACATATCTCTTTGTACTTGTTCTGCCAAACCCACAAAATGCAGCATTATCAGTCAGAATATGATTTTAAATTTGATTTTCTTTTATAACCTTACTCGCAATCCGGTGGCAGATTTTGTGTTAATGCTTACATTACATTGCCTCATACAATTACATTGGATCGACATGGCAAAACTCTGAATCAGGGATTATATGGAATGTTTTCACACTGTACCAGACGCTAATAAACTACACGTCTGGTTTCTTGTTGACATCTGGTGAATATCATTCAAATATGATTAATGATTCTCAGGGAGACAGCCAAAAGCATTCGGGAATCTCTGAGGATTTAAATGACGTTTCTGACTTACAAAGAACAGCACATAATATTGGACATAATTGTTCTGGTACTGTTACTAGAAATAAGAGTATGATACCACAGATATAGTATATAATTATTTTCTTAACACTTCATCGACCTTATATGTAAAATATTATTGATGTAGAATTTAATAATATTCATAATATTCACACAAATCTAAAAAAATCTTAGTGTAGCATGGATAAACTACAAAAAACCTTCAACATCGTCCTACATTCGTGGATCATGAAGGCCAATAAAGTATACAAAATCTCATCAACAATTGTGAATTTCATACGACATAATATGTCATTCTTGAAGACAGTTCTTTTACTCTTGCATTCTAATGGTGTGCTCCTAAGTAAAGCCATTAAAATTACATATAAAAAAACTTTCAAAGGGACTTTATCTATTTTTTTTGTCTGGCATGAATTTCTTTATAAAAATTGTTAAACAATACAGGATATGGGAATAAGATAAAAAATAAAAGGATAAATCAAATATTTTATCTGGATGACTTGAAATTATATACAAGAAATGATAAATTAGAAGAGGCTTTTAAAGACTGAAAAGTTCCAGCGATGATATATGCGTGATAAAATAATAATAAAATTATTATAGTTATCTGCCCTTATAAAGGGATTATTCTCCCTTTGTAAAAGTGTTCTAAGATCGCCATCTTTGTTTAAACCTCATGTGTCTTTTTGAGTTGAATAAAACCTGAATCACCCAAAGGTATATTCTTCAGTCTCGTCATTCGCCACAATATGCATGGAATTTTGGCTAGATAAATATGCAAAGGCCACCTTCAAGCGAGGAAAGCTTATTAGTATTGAGAATATTACTCCTGGTGTAGATACAGTTATTAAAGTAAAGTACCTCCATGTATGAGGGG
The DNA here is from genome assembly GCA_903632075.3 of Acanthosepion pharaonis. Lineage (NCBI taxonomy): Eukaryota > Metazoa > Mollusca > Cephalopoda > Sepiida > Sepiidae > Acanthosepion > Acanthosepion pharaonis. Next base: position 584,433 of record CAHIKZ030005501.1, on the reverse strand, counting down.
GCGTGAATGAAGGCAATGGAATACAACATTCGAAGATTAAAGAAAAATCAAAAAAGAGGGCACAAAATGAGTGCGAGTAAAAATGAAAATGGAATCTTATTCGAAAAATATAATGAAACTTATCGCTTCAACATAATAAATTGAAAGTTGTAAAAATTCGTAAACAGCTTACATGCAATAGAATGTAACACTGTAAATGTTGGACGTCTGTATCTACCAAGGAGCGGGTGGAACAGGGCATGATTAAGATGGAATAGTCTAACAAAATTTCAATAATAGGACGTTATAAGTATCTTACAGCTATTCAAGATTGGATGTTACAACTTGTAATGGAGCATGAAAAAGGTAAAAAGCTGTATGAAAAGAAGCCGATAAATATGAAAAGAATTCGGGTTAAATCTTGAAAATAGCCGTGAAGTAAATACAACTCCTACAAAATCAGCAAGAAAACAGAAACAAGAAGCAAAAAGCCAATAGAAGGAAGCTGGGGCTAAAAGCCTCTATATTACCATTTCCTTCTCCCAAGTAAAAATGCTGGTTTAGATCAATTCGCAACCCACTAGTGACTAAGGCTGAGACTGAAGGCTTTCTTCTTGTTGTGCAGATGCAGAATCTGCTTACATGCAATTCCCAAGTTAATATCTTAAACAATAGTACGGACTCAAAATATAGATTCTGTGACCAATTGATCACCTCATACTCACACAATTTGTTATTGTTTTGAAACGTGCGAGTTTGAATTTAAACGCACAACCTTAAAATTTAAATTCAAACTCAGCGTTGCGACCGCACGTTCCAAACAATAACACATTTCTCATAGCATTTTTTCGGATTTCATCTCTATTTTCGTTGTCCTCTTATTACCGAGAAGTAAAAACAAGAACAAAATCTATTTCCATGCCTGAGGATGTCTGTAGGAACAGACGAAAGCTTGTAAAAATTAAAAGACCTTATGCAACTGGAATTTATGAACAGGGATCATATCATTCATATACAGGTTTGGGGTTGATGTATCTCATTTATATTGTTTGCGAAGATGTATTCTCGCCATTTAAATCATTAACCTCTATATTTGTTTTTTGTATGAATGATTCATGAATTTATAAATAATAATTTGCCCTTTAATTGAATATATATATATATATATATATATATATATATATATATATATATATATATATATATATATATATATAATTCAAACCCCAAATGAACAGATTTAATGATCTCTTAAAATAATTTCATCGATAGTTACACAACCGAATAGTAAAGATCTATTTCTTTTTTAATTTCATATATTGCTGACTGGGGATGGGGGTTGAAGGTATGAAAGGTATTTTTAAACTTCAATCTTCCATGAATCTTTCACGTACATTCATATCTGCTAAAAGCGTATCCAAATGTAAACAAATGACGTCACACATTATGAAATGGACAAAGTCCGTCAATTATTTAAAAAAGTAAAATCGACCTTGCTAATCGAACGCTTCTTCGTGGAACGAATATTTTCTATGAAAATTTTTCGGATATTCAGGCCGGTAAATGTTATTAATATTGTTATAAAAAAAACAGAGCATTTACTTAAATATTTGTATCTATAAAAAGAATGTATAAACATAAAAATGTCTTAAAGTAATTGTCGGACTTTGTACATTTCATAATATATATATATATATATATATATATATATATATATATATATATATATATATATAACAGAAAGATAAACGTTAATAAGGAAACTCTATCTGTTTGTCTCCATGGATATATATAATTTGTCAAAAAGGCGAAAACTAAAATGTAACTCTATCTTTATATGTTTATTCAAGATTCATTATTCGCTGTCATCACTGAATTTAATTCTATACCTTAGCGTAAAAGATTGATAACAATGATTCCCATGATACAAGTTGCAGAGATGTTGATGTATACACACAGACAGACACATTCGCGCGTGAGTGTACAACATACTGGCTAAGGTCATGCTTCTACTGGGTGATGTATCTTTCATTTTTAACTTCAACTTTGAAATTTGCATAAAGATTAGCAGAGAAAATTGAGATTTACCCAAAGGAGATCGGAAAAAAATTTGACAGAACTGTCCACCTAATCTCACTGATGCTGAAATATCCATTGTTGCTATTGGAAACACTTGACTCTTAATGGGTTATCTGTATCTATTATTGTCTTTCCACAACAGATGATTTTTTTCCATTATGCATATATAAAGTAAATCTGAAATCTTTTGAATATAAAGACACAGTACTTTTAACTGTATGTTTGTTCATCGTGAGAACTGGGCTTCAGGCGCAAAATGGTACACGTGCACAATTTCTATAATTTTATGCCAAAAACCATCATTAGGAATAAAAACAAGGATATGACAAGACAATTCCAAACTATTCTATTCTAAATGAAAAAATATAATAATACGACTAAGAAACAGGAACGCTAATCAATAAGAGAGGGTTTTAGAGAATACAATTCTCTGTGATTTTTAAATTCAAACGGAACACCGATCCCATACATCTAACCACTGTAAACAAAAAGAACACTAGTCAGACAGTGGATATTGCTGTTTTGCCAACGCAGCACGTGGTAAAACTGTAAGAATATGAAACGCTGACCAAATATTTGAATATGAAGGAAAAATGGGAAACAATAGGGAACCTGAACGTGACTGTTATCCCTATCATTTAATGTTGAGCAGTTTCAAAAGACTTAGTAAAATGTTTGAAAATGTAATAGAGAAACAGATGGAATACAGACAAGTGTATTGGATTATGGACGAGATCTCAACTCTCCACAAATTCTAAGCACAAGTATTCATTTTGTTTCTGTTTCCTTAAATGTTTTTTCTTTATTCACATGTTTCGTCTACGGTATTCTCTTTCTGTAGAACCACATCTCAGGTTAACTCAGTTTTTCTCTTTTGTCAATTTTTCCTATTAGATTCAATGATTTCAAATAATAAGAGCGGCCATTAAGATTCAAATAGAAAATATGGTTAATGATAAAACGAAGAAATAGAACGCAATCTTTTTTAAATTTTACAACACGTGCAAATCAGAAAATGCATTTTTAAAATTATAATTGCAATAATGGCAATCTAATAATAGAAATAATTAATTTTCCAAAATCTTTCGTTTAATCTAACAGAACCTTTGAGTTTTGTCTTCGAATCTAAGAAATTATCGCTTATATCAAAGAATAAACATAAACATTGATAGTTGCAAATGTTAGATACAAAGATGGACGCATTCTCAGTTGGTATGTTTAAAATTGTTTATTTTTATTTAAAATTTGTTTAAAAGTAATTTCTGTTCTGGATTTTCACCAAGTTATAGTCAAAAGTTACATTATTTTAGATTATTTTTCCTAAATCTTGAATCCGCTACTTTGGTTTCAACCTTACAATATCCAAGTACATCCTGCTGCCGTTAAATACCCAGAGTCAGAGTAATCGGAGAGAGAGCAGTGATTGTGATTGAGTTCGAGGTAGATTAATAGTGTGAGGTAACCGCTTGAAGAAGTCACAGTTACAAGCACGTAGACTCTAATGAAGTATTACTTCGAGACTGTATATATATATATATTATTATTGCTACTATTATTATTATTATTGCGTTTCTGGATTTACTAACAGTATTACCAATTGTATTATTGTGTAAATACATTTATTTGTTATATTTCATTCCTGCGTTTGTCATTCATTGGAGACCGGATTTCATCTCGGAATCCACAACAGTTAACAAGGTCGATTTTACTGTTTTTAAACACAATTCTCCATGATTTTCTCTCATTCATTCATATTTGCTCAATGCGTATCCAAATATAAACAAATGACGTCATACATTATATAATGGAGAAAAGAACGTATAAACATCTTACTTATTATAAAACGCAGATTGTGTGTGTGTGTGTGTGTGTGTGTGTGTGTGTGTGTGTGTGTGTGTGTGTGTGTCTGTAACGTTTATATATTGGATCGAATTTCCTACATTTTTTAGCCAATTTCAACAAAACTTCACAGAACTACATAAAATTACCTTATGGTGGTTCTTACGGCGCCGAAAATGGGAAAAAATACATTGTTTTTTAAACAAAATCAATTTGAAAACACGATTAAGACACATCGTGAGAATGAAAGGGGACAACTCACCCACGAAAATGTAAACAAAAGAGCATAGCATGATGAAAAAAATCCGAACTTGACGAAAACAAAAATTTTATCGTCTAATGTTCATATTATTATTAAAGAGGAAAAGATCAAAGTATTTTTGGGGTATTTTTTTTACATTTTTAATCATTCTTAGCACGTCTGAAATTTTCGTTAAAAATATTGGTTTTTTTTGGTAAAAGGACAGATAATCAATCATTTTTCGATTTGATAAAATAGGGAAAGATAATTCCACGTACTTTAGGGCCGTTTTTTCAATTCCCTTGCAATTTGTTACAAGGCAGATCAATAAGGCATTGGTTCTATTTGAAATTAATTCAATGTTTAAAAGAAAGTATTAAGAAATAATTTAAAAATGCCGACGTAAGAAATCTGATAGACAAAAAACAACAATATTTCGAAGATGATAATTATTAAGGAAAGAACACAGTACTTGTAATAAATTAATAAACCCAAATAAAGTTAATATTTTTTGTATTAGAAACAACGAGTGGAAAATATATTCAAATCAGAATTCTAATTATGAATCACCACAAGCAAAATATGCAATTTTTTGTATTCAATAAGTAAAAATCATAAATTGTAAAAGATTACAGAGAAAGGCTATCTACATTTTTCAACCGATTTCAACAAAACTTCACTTTTTTTTGGTAGGATAGCAAGGTGAACAAGGCGGGAAAAGTTTTTTTTTTTCAAAACAAGTGTAATTTTTTTTATTAAATGGAAAAACAAGTAGATTATCTCGTGGTACGAGATCAGGGAAAATGTTCCGCGCCAAAATAGGATAGCAAGGTGAACAAGGCGGGAAAAGTTTTTTTTTTTTAAGTTCTGGAAAAAGGAACTCGTTAACACGAGGTGTAGATGTGCACAGATAAAAAAAGTACTTACTGTGGATTTGGGTATTGTAAGTGTGTGTAGTGTTTTTGTGTTGTTTTTGTTTTTTATACCCTTTTTTATTCAGGTTCACGGTCGTGAGAAAGTTCAGTCATCTCAGATTTTGGGATCAGGCATTGAATTTGCTACTAAAAATTATTTACGACGAGCCAAAAGGGACGAAGACTTATTTGTTGTTGGTTGCATCGTCTTGAAGAAAATTATTTGCGACGAGCCAAAAGGGATGAAGAATTATTTGTTGTCAGTAAGATATCCCTGTCTGTATTTAAGGTTGATTGACGAGGAATAAATGAGTCAACTTCATGGATCGAAATTTTTAGTCCAACTGAACTCAAACGATTAGTTTGTCCGTGACGTCAGAGAAAAACGCGGGAAAAAACGTAATTTAAATTTGTTAGATTGGTGACATCAGCAGGAGCTGATAAAACGACAATAACATGTAATTAGTTTTAAATAACTAAAGAAAAGGTTTACTACTATATTTAGCTTAACGGGAAAGGAAGGGGTGTAATCAGTGGACGCGAGCGCACACATGCACAAGTGTGGAAGGAAGGGAGGAAAACTCGCGCGCACGTAAAACGTAGATAGAATTACTGTATTATTCCCATAAATCATAACGATTGTAAACAATGTTTTCGTTTGAATTTGGGTTTGACCAATTCGTAAAAAAAAAAATAATTAAGACATGCGTGTCCGTCAACCTTAAACAATAATCTTTGTCAATTTTATTTTTCAGTCTTTATGATCGTCCATACTTGATCTATCGCTTACTGTTACATCCCCGGGCAACGCCGGGCTCTACTGCTAGTTCATTATATAATGGACAAAGAAAGTATAAAAAAAACGTATAAACATAAAAATGTCTTAAAAAATAATTGTCGGACTTTGTCCATTATATAATATTGTATATATATATATATATATATATATATATATATATATATATATATATATATATATATATATATATGCACACACACACACACACACACACACACACACATATATATATATATATATATATATATATATATATATATATATCCGTAAGGCTAAGGATAATCCATGTAGGGCTTTTAATATAAAATATTAAAAAGATAGATCCATTAAGAGATCTCAATGTGTTTAAATACAGATATACAGAGCCTATATGATACACATCAAAGTAAAAAACTTAACACATTATTTCGATACATAAGTTTTTATTTTTAATCATTTAAAATTAAGTTACAAGAGAACAGGGAGTAAATATATAAATTACTTGACCTAGGAAATTTTTCCTGATGATTTAAATTATTGAAAATAGGGGTAAGGAAAAGAAAAAAGGAGGAGCAAAGTGTCAGCACAATGAGCACGGTGAGGAGGGGAAGTATAATTAACAGCTAGTGAAATTCATTGAAATTAAATAAAAACTTATAACCTAATCATCTAATTTACTTCAATATAATGTCAATCGTCATCATATATATATATATATATATATATATATATATAAGAGTGAACAATTAATAATATAATATATAAAAAACGGTAAATTCATTATATCTAATTCATCTTCATAATAAAATGCATCATAAGTAGTATATGCATATATATATATATATATATATATATATATATATATATATATATGAAAGAAAAATATTTAAATATGATCACGTAGTCGTCACGTGGGCGATGTTGTTAAAACGTATTCGAAGATGATTTCCAAAAATTAAAATATTAAAAAGTCGATTGAAAAATTTTGTATAAACAGTTCAAGAAATCTCTTCTCTTTTTAATATTTTAATTTTGGTAATCTTCGAATACGTTTTAACAACATCGCCCACGTGACGACTACGTGATCATATTTAAACGGAACGCTGATCTGTATAAAATTTCAGTTATCTGTTTGGATTAGTTGGGCTCTTATGTCCATCGTCTTTTGTGTTAAATTTTATTAAGTTCTAATGTTAATTATGTTTAAATGAAAATGTCCATGAAGATGGTCTTAAATAGACCGAAACGTCCGACGTCGACTTTATATTAACATTAATACTACATAATTGCATATTCAGATTTTTGTTTGTTTTTTCTGTATTTTCTTTCATACTGTTGGATCTATATCCATATATTTGTATATATATATATATACACAAGTAAAAATATATATACAATGCAGTCACATAGATACATACATACACACAAGTATACATATATACATATATATATATGTACATATATACACTCATATGAACACCTACATACACATACATAAACATACCCACATAAATACCATCACAATATATATATATATATATATATATATATATATATATATATATATATATATATATATATATATATATATATATATCTATATATATATATATACATACATACACAACCCATATATACATACATACAAAATAAACATACATATACATCAATATATAAACACTCAAACATGCATATACATATATACACATACATACACACACGTTCATACACATATACACATATATAGGTATACACGCATACGCATATATATACATATACACATCTATACATACATACATACATAGATATATATATATATATATATATATACATATACAGACATACACCCACATACACATGCATGCCTATAAATACACAAAAAATATATATACGTATACACATAACTCAAAGTATATAACTTTCAAGAAATAATGCAAAATAATTGCATGACTGCAAAATAAATAGAAAATAAAATTTTATTTATAAAATAACTTAAATTTATTTTTATGGTAGCATTTAAATACGATCTCATTCGTTTAGTTCAAGTGCTGGCTAGTATTTTTACATATAAATATTTTAATTTTTCTTTCAGGCTCAAAGTAAATCTATTTCTGAAGCTGTTGCTGTTTTGGGATTTACCTATAATCTTCCATTATATCTTTGTATTTCCATAAATATTTAGAAAAAGCTGTTTAGTGTTTTGGAAAATGGTCAGAGAAAGAATGCGTGTGATTGTAGAACCTCTGCTACCAGATGCCAGCGAAAATTCCGATGTATACTTTTTTTATTATTTACATTTTCTTTAGGGAAAATGATTGCTTGGTATATAAAATTTTCAGATTTGCATATACCTCCAATTAGGCAGTTGTTTTTCGTTCTACAATTACAAAAGGGTTTTATATCTGGTAGGTTATTTTTATAAAATTTGTATAATATTTTATTATTATGTGAATTAATAATATCATAATTTTATTTGTACAGGAGTAGCTAATTTTTAAGCTTTTTCTATTAAAAAATTTACTTAGTGGGCTTTTTTGGCTAAAACGTTTGTCAATCAATTCCAGAAATTATTGACCAATATTTACATTAGATAGTTGACAGAAAGAAGGGTTAAACAATATAGCTTTTTTTTTTCTATGTCTGGTTCTATTTATTCTTTTATAGATTCCAGGCAAAATAATCTTTGTTTAAAGCCATTTTTTGATGGCATCATTTTAAGATTTTTTATTTTCATGGAAAATTTTATTATTGGAAGATAATCTATTAATTCCAGTATTTACAGAGGTAGAAATTTGTCTAATTGTTGGAATGGGATGATTGGAGTTAACGTTAATATAAATTGGAGTTTTATTATCCTTATGATATGGTTTGAATGTCCTCTTCAGAAGTTTTAAAGTCATATCTAAGTAATTAACTCTTTTAAGGTTGGATGAAATTTCGATTCTAAACCCAAGGAATTTGAAAGCCCTGATAATTTTCTTTTTCATATTAGAACATAGTGGACCATTACTATTAGGGATAAATATAAGTCCATCATCTATATATGAACTAACCTATTTTGGATCAGTAACCCTACTAAGGGTGTTTAAAATGTAGATGTCTACTGAGTCTCCGAATAATTAGCATAAAAAACAAACAAACAATAAAATAATAAATAAAAATCTTAAACTCCATAGTCTAATTAAAAGTTTAAATGCCCTACCAAAAAACCAAAAAAAAAAACCTTTTATGAACTCGTCAAAAAACAAATGTTAGCGAATTATGACAGTTTTTTTTTATATACACAAAACCCTTTCAGGGAAAAAAAAAATAAAATAAATAAATAAATCTCTATAGACTGATGTCATCTTCCGCTTTGAATATAGACACCCCAACCTTACCCTGACTTGACCTCTTTGAATGTAACTGGGATATTGATACAAATTATTGAACCCTTACACCCCTTTGTTTTTTAAATAATTGCTCCAGCCGTTACCATAGTAATTTTAATTTTAATAATGAATATGCTTATAAAACGCGTAAATTTCAAGAATTAGTTATTCTAAAAAAGATTTTCGCTTAAAGATGGAACAGAGTTTGGTACTTTAATTCAATTTAATTTAAATAATTATATTGAAGTTTTCGGCTCTTGTTTTGAAACATGAGAACTCTTATGTAGCGATGGAATCATATTTTTAAATAAATAACTATATTTAGGCTCTACTTTTGTATCGAGCACTGTTTTTTTTAAATAATAACAAAAATACTAAAGAACTTTGGATTATTTACCTAACGAGTTCTTTCCTATTTTCTATATATTTTCACCCCCCCATATATATATATATATATATATATATATATATATATATATATATATATATATATATATGCTTGCAAATATTCTTTTGATACTTTGTCGAATTTTCATTCAGTCCATTATTGTCAACCATTATTCATTTGTGACTAGTATTTCTTTCATTTTATCGTAACTATTCGAAGTCCTCCTACAACCATTGACTCGAACTTGGTTTTGAGTTTTGCGACCGAAGATCAGCGCGAAAATACTTGTCAACACATAATTATGATTCCTTAGACTTACTGAGCGAAGTTAACATCGTCAATAATTTTTTCGAATATACTTGATTCAACATCTGGCTAAAAACAAATTCCCTGATTTAAATGAAACAGGATATTTTTACTGTAGAAATAGAAATCTCTCCTGCGTTCTCTCTCATAGATATCACTAACGTTGTGGTTTTGACTTAGGACAATGGCATATAGTTCGGCGAGGGCTTTTCCTTAGGTGAGTGATATCTCTCACTACAGTATAACACACCGATATATATATATATATATATATATATATATATATATATATATACTCTTAGCTGGGAAATTCGCTCCTGGGTTTGAAATTAAGTTTTGTTCTAGACTAATTAGCAATCAAGACTACAGAACTCAGTTTAGGCTTTTATTTAATTATAACTTAGGGAAAAGAGGCAATTCTGGCATATATAAAAAGAATTAGTGTTATGGGAATACTGGCTATATCATATCTTGTTTAAAATATTTTCCATTTTCTTACAAAGTTTCACTTTTATTTGCTTTCAAACCCAAAACATCTAACATCTGTTGTTTTTTTTGTAGTCATCCAACAGTTTCTGATAAATTACTTGAATTCTCTCCTTAATCTTGAATGCAATGTCAAGCGTTATCACCTGTCTTCATAATTCCTGTTCGTTGATTGTTGTCTTTCCTTCATAATGTTTTCCTTACATTCTATCACATTCAGCAATCACTTGAGTCTTAGTGTCTTTATTTTCTTGCTTGCGTCGAAATGATTAAAAAATACTGGTCTTAAATTATTCAAAGAGGCTGTATCAATAAATGACAATTGTTTTGACACAGCTTAATTTTTTCTAGCAGTTCTTTCTTCAATATTTAACTTTCTTGCAACATTTTAGTTCCTTTCTTCTTCCCTTTCAAATTTCTAGTTTCTTTCCATTTCCTTCTCATTGATTTCTTCCTTCCTTTTTTTCTTTCTTTTTCTTTTCCTTTTGTAAATATTTAAACATTCTAAAAATAGATTTGGGGATAAATATTACATATATCGTTTGGTGCCGTTTTTCAACTAATGAAATAATCTTTATACACACATATAATTATATATGTGTGAGTGCATGCATATACTCTAACCTCAAATAACGTACGCGTATGATAATTTTTGCCAAGTATTTTACTGCATTAGATTCGAATTAGAATTGCCTTAGAATACTGAGAGTTTAATGATAATTCAGATGCCTGATAATACGCTTAAATTCCATATTCACATTTGCCTTTAGATATTATGGATTTCAAAACTATTGCTGTGATTGCTTGCAGGTGTGACTATTTAGAGACATGATTTAAATTAAAGAGTATGACATTGTTTTGCAATGCGTTTATTCATGTTCATTTTAATTCTTTCGATTGAAAATTTTTCCAATGTTTCAGATTCAAGTCTTTTTTTCCCACTTACTTCACACTTTTCTAGTGGAAAGCAAAGTACAAAATTCAAACTTCCCATTTAAGATAATAATGATAAGAAGAGTAGCAGTGATAACAGCGACCATCCTTCAAAGTGATGTATGGCTTAAGTATTTGGAATCAAGCGAAAACAATATTGCCATAATATCAGCAGCGCCCACTAGATTTAATCAGATGATAACATTGGATTACTGCTAACTCATGGCACCTCATTAAAATCCCACATTTTTTGTTTTTATGTGTTGGAAGACCAGATCCATGAAGTGATTTGGAACTTTTTCTAGATTTCCTCTTTTCTGATTTAGACATTACATGTCAGGTGACTTGTATTCCCAGAAATTCTATTTCTCTCACAAAATTTCGTTGTGGTTTCGTTTATTTTGTTTTACGGCATATCAACCTCAATTTTTAAAATAGGTTTGTATGAATAGAATATGTATTCTCTGTGAGAAATCAATTTGTAGATCAAGTTTCATTGACATATTTTTGTAAAGATTTTTTTTGTCAGGAGTCAAATGGATTCCTGGTAATATTTTTTTCAAAAATTTATTGCTGGTAATATTTTTTTTCAAAAATATATTGTTGTTATTTTTACTATAAAAAAACTTTTATACTTTCATAGCGTTTTAACACCAATTGGGAGGTTAACTATTTACCCATAGCTGGGGCCCTAACTACCACCCCTGGTGAGGGTGGACCTGAGAACAACGGCAGTTAAGAGGTGTTTCCACGCTCCTCAAAACATCCCGATCAGAGGCCTTGCTGCTGGATGTAGTTTATCGTCATACCCAAGACATCTCTCCAGTTTTGCACATCTTGTAGCCACAGAAAGATATCCATCATATGGTGGTGTCTAATCTTTTAGCGAATATTTACAACAACTAAGGATGTGTCTTTCGCTCGCCATCCTCCTACATGCAGTGTATTAGTATCGATATCCACACAATTTGAGATTGAGTGATATGGATGTGATGTTGCATACTGTCTTAGAAAGTGTGCTCTTTTCGAGTTCATCATTATATTATGTAACATGTCTTCATTTGATGCTTTCCCACGTGGCCATGCTCCTTGAGTTAAATGTCATGCAGAGATAGCAAGACGCCTACTCTCCTCATTATAGCGAATCTCTTCAACCACTTCAATTACCTGTGGTCTCCTTTGACCATCAAACTATGGATGGTAACCAATGCCTGCGATGCCAAACATGACAACACATTCCTACATAATCATTCTATGTTATCTACAGTATCTTTGACATTTTCTTTCATTTTTACTTTTTTTATTTATGTTTTTTATTTATTTATTTAATTACGGACAGTTCGGTGCTTTTGACAATCGAGTTTTGGAAGAGATGCAGCATTGTGTATTTCATACATTTCATAAAGTAATCCTAGTGGTAACTTCAGCTTTAGTTTCGGGTTGTATAATATAAAATTTATTAGGCAGATAAGGATGCTAAAATGAGTATTGTATATTACCCCTACATAGTGATTCTGGATTAATGGGTATAAATAAAATGCATAGGCAAATAACTAAAAAATAACAACAGTATTGTTATCCGACGAGCTGATAAAACTACTAATTTCGTTATTTTCAACAAACATGAGTACCACTCAGAATTACACGACATTAAATAAATAAATTTAAAAAGTTAACTAATAACACTACCTCCCAACTTAAAAACCATGTCAATAAACTTATTACTGCTAACAACGCTGAAATAGGCTCCTATAAACTATAAAAAGCCACGACTTCTTTTTGACCCTTAGTCGCTCCATCTACCAAAAATATACAAGTGATTATTTGGGGGATTTAGGATAATCATATAGTACTAATCCTCAACAGAATGCAGAAAGAACTGGACGGCCGTTTCGTCCTATCTGGGATTCATCAGCAGTGCGCATCCATTGACGAGAATAGAACCCCGGACCGCTTCGATACAATGCAAACGTCATACTAACTGTACCAGGGGCCTCGGTTACGAAGAAGGCACATAAACTAAACTCGTGTGTCTTAGCAGTCGTGGCTCTTGGGGCACTGTTCCGGGGTTATCTGAATACTTGGATGAGTATCGCTGCGGAACTGAGTGAGTCGAGAGATATGATATATATATATATATATATATATATATATAGGTATGGAGAGAGAGAGTGAGAGAGGTAGAAAAGGGTAGTCATCAGCCCCTGTGGAATAAACAGAAAATAAGGAAGAACACTGGAGTATTAGATGTCTGAAAGAATCAGTGCATATGCTAGTCTACGAAAACCTCCTTATTAGGCCTAGAGGAGAAGTAAATACAATATGGGAGCCTCTAATAAATAAAGAAAGAACAATGACAGTAAGTGCCAGCAATCAAAACATGGACAGCAGCAATTAAAATAAGACAGGCAGAAGCAGTAGTTGCAACCTAATCAGCAGCCAGTTTAAGTTTAAGGCTATAAGTTTATTACAGCAAATTGTCTTACGGGAAAATGACCTAATGGATAAAATGGCTTGGGGATTTGGCGACATAGTGGCTATAAGTTAATCTCTAGACAGTGTTTTCTTGTGAAAACGGGCGAGAAATAAAATAAGAAAATAAAAATAAAATGAGCACATGATCAGTGAAACGAATACAGTCTACTCCCGGACATTAAATAAATGTTCCCATTAAGTTATCGACATCGATATAAACCTGAGGAAAGAAACGTTGTGATAACCAAAGAACAAAAAAACAACCCTTAACATCAACTATAAAACGAGCACAATGTACTGTGTATTTGTATTCGGAAATTGAAAATATGTTTACTTTCAGTAACTTTTTAACTGGTTAAAACTGCATTTACACATCATTTACAATAACCAATGCTTGGCATGATAACAATAATGATGAAGACAATAGTCCGAATATAAATATTGTAAATATAGTGAACACGATTCAATGGCTTTCCCAGCCATTTACACTTCGATCTTCATCTTATCGTATAGCCCTGACATGAAGTAATCAACATCTCAGTAATCCTGAATGTAAACGACAATCATTTCCCTTTCCAGTGACAGAATGACGAATGACCAAATAGTGGCATGTCTCATTTGTTTTAGACAACAAAATCACGTTTCCAGCAATGTTAATTTTATCAGAAAATAGTTTTTTTTAATCTTCTGTATTCAATTGAAACTCGATGATCGCCTATTTAGGATTGCTTGCATGAAGAACACCAATTACAATCGAAAAGTGACGTTCTTAACGAAAACAATTACAATCTGTAAAGAGTTAAACCCGCTTAATCATTCTGTCACATTTTATTTATTTATTTTTTTTTATGTACCAATATCATTATTTCTAAGATATTGAATCTTCTCTATATTTACAATATTTTTTTCTTGAGAAGAAGTGAGTAGTAAAGGGGAAATAACAAGTGAAAAGGCGAGAAAAATGAATTAAGTAAAAAGACATAAGAAAAAATTAGAAAGCAAAAAAAAAGGACTAATCGGAAGAAAGATATTTAAGAAATGAAAAAAAGTTGTAACTTATGGTACCTCAGACCATGTTAAATTTGTGTTATGAACGAATCTCCTCTGTAAATTCTTGCTTTTCATTTCTGTATTTAGCACACAAACAACTATTATCCTTGAACACTGTATATCACAATTCGATCTTGCAGTATTAGTTCCCTTTGGTGTCGCAAGTATTTCATACTTCTGACACCAATGGGAACTAATACGACAGTGTTTTAGTTTAAGTGAAAGTCTGGTAAGAGGGAAGCGCGCCCAGAGTCAGTCTTCATGCAAATAATCGATTCCCAGTGGCACGCGCTGACAGTTTCTGGTCTTTTCTCATTACAATATGTTGATTTTAGTCAGTGTTTGTTGTACATGTCTGTCTTGAATCTAATATACGGATTTAGGAAATTTCATTTGCACACAATTGCCAACACTGAAGCAGTACAGATTCATCATGAGCAGTTTTATTATCGAACAACGATGATTAATTGTAACAATATGAAATGTGTCTGTACTCTACTATTTGAAGCTTTATATGTAGAGATCTAAACTTAGCTTCCATACATTTGTATGATTTTTCTGCTATCTTGCTTAGTTTCTGTTGTATATGTGAGTTGCTTCCTTTCTCGTTTGCTATATAAACTTTCTATGAAAGAAATAAAAATGTTGTTTTGTTTTATTATTGGGTTTGCTTTTCCCAGGCTCATCTTTGATTCACCCGAGCATAATAGTTCTCAGTCAGGAATAGCAAAAGATTATGGCTAGGCTTCTTTTAAAACATTGAATATGTTAGAAACCTTTTCGAGTGGCTACGCTTAAAACAATTCTTTGACAAACATTTTCTCATTTCTTTGAATGAAGTATTGTTCTCTATGATCTTCCATCTCATGACTTATGGTCGATGGGCGTGTTCAGTGGCCCAAAGGAGCTTTCAGCTATGTGACTCATGGATGGCAACTGATCTTCTTTTATTGCTTATAGAATCCAGGCTCATGATAATAAAGCAAGAGCTGTACTGTCCAGATTTTGTTTCAGTTTTGAATCTTACAACTGATTACACATTACTAATGCATTATCATAAAATTGCATTTCTTTTCTTATTACGGAACATTGTGGTTTCTATGACTATGGTTTTCTTCGGTAGAATGGAAACCGACTAGAATGTTTAAAAATAGCCTTGGCATAACCTTTGGACAAAGATGATACTGACTAACCCTGATCAATGCGGGGTAAAACATTTAAAGTAATCTCTACAACACAAAATATTCTCTGCTTTCTGTACCAATCACGCCAGTTTTCTCTGCTTTTATATTTCCGCTTATTTATTTAGAGGAATTATTTTTTCCTTGTGTTTTCCCATGTTTAGCCATTGTCTTTTGTTTGTAGTAGTAATCCAAATTTTCTCGACTTGTAGAGAAAAGCTTCTTCAGCTTAAAGGTAATAAAACAGGATTGGTCAGAGAAAATGGGAAGGAAGTACGTCTTTGTTCTTATCTTTTTATGACCTCTGTACACTTTTTAAACCTATCTCCATTTATCTGTATTGTGTGTGTGATTTACTAGTATGTGTATACATATTCTTTCTCCATATATATATATTGTTTTATTATTAGGAAATAATATATATATATATATATATATATATATATATATATATATATATATATATATATATATATATATATACACACTTCGTATGGTGTGTAGGGTTCGTATATAAGTATGGTCTGTCTAGGGTGTTTGTTTATGTATATACATAAACAAACACCCTAGACAGACCATACTCATATTTGTTCTCCATAGATATTTGTATGTTTATGTGTGTGGGGTTATGATTTGTTAGTGATGGTTTAAATTTGTCTATGAAGTTTTTTCTTGTATTTTTAGGTGAGAATAATTGCCTGTTTGATACATTGGCATAATTTTAAATTTAACTTCCTTACATTTGTAGATGTGTTGTGGTACAAGTATTTTCCTGTTTCCTGGTAATTTAATGTTACTTTTGTGAAGGGAAACTCTGTTTTTTAGCGTTTGGGTGATGACTGTATAGGACTTATTGCATTTTGTGCACTTGAGTGCAGAAACTAGATTTTTGGAGTTGCGGTTTAAGTTTTTCTTTATTGTGTTGCATTTTGTGACCCCTTGTATTGTGTGTTGGCTAAATTTGGATGAGGTGAATATGTTTTAGGTTTTTTGATTGGCGTTTGCTTTTAATTATTTTGATTGTTTGTAGTATATTTTTTATTTTATCATTCTTGTTAAGCAGGTCTAGATTTCATGTAATTTCTGTAAATAGTTCTGGATTGTTCTTGTTGTATGTTGTGACATATGCTAGCATTTGTTCGGCCTTGCAATTCTTTGGCTCTCGTAGTTGGCCTAAAGGTATTTTTCTGTTAGTTTAAAA
Source organism: Acanthosepion pharaonis (assembly GCA_903632075.3). Classification (NCBI taxonomy): domain Eukaryota; kingdom Metazoa; phylum Mollusca; class Cephalopoda; order Sepiida; family Sepiidae; genus Acanthosepion; species Acanthosepion pharaonis. The sequence goes on along the minus strand of CAHIKZ030005501.1, from coordinate 567,212 downwards.
CCTTTGTGTATTAGTGTCGTGGAGTAGCTTCGTTTTTTTATGTAGTTCTTCTCGGCGGATTTTTCGGAGCTGTTTGTCGGTCATTATTGTACAAATTCTACGTGCTAGGGAATAAAAGATGGATTTTAGGCAGCTTTTTGGGGTGATGGCTCTTGAAATGAAGATATTGTTTGTGGTAGATATCTGTTATAATGTGGTAATTTCTATTTCTGATGAGTATATCTAAAAATGGCATTTTGTTAAAATTATATTCTTGGGTGAATTTCATTTTTGGGTGTAAGTTCTGAAGTAGAGTGTGGAATTGGTTATTGCCTCATGAGGATTTCCAGTAAATGAACCAATCATCTAGGTATCGCTTCCAAGATTTAGTGAAGTGTTTTTTTTATATTTTCCCTATATATTTTCCCTATCTTTTCATAGAGGTTTTCCTCTAGGTAAGTTAATGTTAGGCATATGTTGGTGCCATTTTCATTCCCATCGCGGTACCTAGGGTTTGGATATAGTTTTTTGTTGTCAAATTCAAAAGTGTTATTGTTCAGAATTAGGTCTCCACTATCGACAATGAATTCCTTAGTGAATCATATTTCTAGGTGTTTTCAGTCCAGAATGAGATTGCCTGTTTACCTAATACATGGGTTGTGTTGCTATATAGGTTACAGGTGTCAAACTTTGCCATGAGTGTTCCCGGATGTTATGGAGCAAAGGAAGTAGATGTCATCTCTCTTGTAGCTCTTAATCTGTTTAGTAAATGGGTGCACTATGGTGTCTATTAAGTTACTGACTGCTAGTTGGACAGGCTGGTCCTGCTGCTATGGGTCTGAACGTAAGGTCACTGGGGTTTGAGATGTTAATCCATTCAGATTTTGTGTCTAAATAGCTGCTTTATTTCACTCAACTTGTAAAATTTCGGTAGTTCGTAGAAATTGCTTGTTTTTGAGATGAAGTTTTTTCTTTTTTTCTTAATATCTTATGTGTTGTGCAGAGTTTTGTAATTTTTTATATAATATTTTTGTCTATGTTGGTGTCGATTATTTTGTAGTTGTTCTTATATCCTAGTGCCTCTAAAAATTTTGTTTTATAGTATATTTTGTCCATGATCGCTATAGTGCTGCTTTTGCCTGCTTCCCTTATAATTATGTTGTTATTTCTCCGGATTCTTTCTTAGCCTAATCTTTGTATGTAAAGTTGTTGAATGGTTTGAATTTTTCTCGTAGGTTGAGATTCCAGAGTTTTTCAAAAAATATGTTTAGTTAATTTGCATTATTGTTTTTGTTTGGGAAGAATTTGGATTTATTTTTTACGAATGGGTCATCTGTAATGTTTTCCTTATTATTAAATGTTTCTTTTAGTCTAAGTTTGCGTTCAGATTTTCTAAAGTCTTTTTAGGTGTGTTATATTGCTTTTTAGGGCATGGCAGAATTTTAGGCCTAATTTTAATAAGTTGATTTCGTCCTTTGTAAGTGCATATGTAGATTTATTATTTTGGGTTTTGTGTTATCCAAACTGGCCGTATGGTTTCTAAAAGATGATTGTTTCTTTCCACATATTCCAGTTCTAAGATAACTCTTCTCGCCATGTTTTGGGTTTTCCAGCGAGAATTTCTCGGTATTAGATAGCTTTATATAAGTGTGTTTGTTTTTGCTGTAAGGTGTTGGGGGTTCAGATGTTTCTGGATTTGTTGTTTTTGTATGACGTTAAGGAGAGATTTGTGGGAAATTTGATTGTATTTCTTGATATGGGTAGTGGTTGTTAGGTTTGTTTTATTGTGTTAGGTGGTATCTGTAAGTGTTGGTTTTAGTAACGTATGTGTGTGTGTGTTCTGTCCTATGTCTGGCAATGTTATGGTATAATGGGGTGTTGTAAAGGTTTATTTCTGTGTTGTCAAGTGTATTTTAGTAATTATATTTGTTGTATGGGTGTGTTTGTGTGTGGTAGTATGCATTAGGATTCTTACCTCTGTTGTGTGGTTTTCTCTGTATTTGCTGGGGCCGTTGTTCTGTATTTGAGTATTGTGTTTTATTGTAAGTTTCGCTCGTGTTTTTTGGTTTTATCTCATTATTCGATTTTTCCTTACTTGGTAGCCAGATTATTTTTCTTTCCAAAATATTCCGGGATTTTTTTCCTCTTCTTTGCATTTTAACTCCCATAATTCTGATAGGAATTGGTAAGTTTCTTTGGGACATAGTCTTTTCGTTCCCTGATTTCTGTTAAAAATTCATTGTCAATCTCGTATTTTTTCGTAAAGTGTATTGTTTTGTCTTCCTGTATTGCAATTTGAGCCTACAATTTTGCTAGGCTCAGGGTATTTTTTATTTGTTTCTCTTTTCCCATGTCTTGTGGATTAATTTTTCCCGGAATTTCCTTGGAATAAATGTTTCCTCTATTTCTATGAAGGTTTTGTATATTGTTGCAGTTTCTTTGTTTTTGATGTCACTAAAAATGATAGTTTCATTTGATTAAGTAGGTTGTCCCACATCCGGAGATTCTTTCTTTTCGTTTTGTACACTTCCTCTTGAATATGCGACTTACCGATATTTTTTAGGTATCCGAAGCGAGTTTTGAAATATTCTACCAGTACTTCTGTGTTGCAGTTGTGTTCCCAGGTTTGTTGGGATGTGACTTGTACAAGCCTAGTGTCAATTTGTTTCTTTAATTTCCGTATTTCCTCCTCCTCCAGAAGTTCTTGTTTCTTGTTGGTAATTTTGTATAAATCAAGGAGTTCTTCCATGGTTTTCTTTTCTGTTCGGGGCATTCTTTCGTTGTAGTTACATATAAAGGAGATATTATAGTTGTTCCAACGAGAGAAAAGTGTATATTTTAAAAAGAAGAAAGAAGCCGCGAACGTTTTTGGTTATAATGCTGATTTTTAAAATATATATTATACTTTATTTTCCATATTTTTGCTACACGAGTTTCGGATGTTGCGACCTTCATCAGGCGAAGAGTGGTTATTTATACATATTATTTAAAGGAATTAATTTTTCCTTATGTTTTCCTATGTTTAGCCATTGTCTTTTGTGTGTAGTAGTAATCCAATTTTTTAAGGGCTAATAAAACATTTATGATTGATCAGAGAAAGGACGAAGGAAGAAGGTCTTTGTTCTTATCTTTTTTATTTTATCTTCTTAAACCTATCTCCATTTTTGCACATTGTGTGTGTCTTGTGTGTTTTTGCTAGTATGTGTATACATATTCCTTCTCCATATATTGTTTTATTATAAGGAAAATTATATGTCTACTATGTAAGGTTCGTGTGCTTGTGGTCCATCTAGTGTGTTTGTTTTTGGCAGTATGTGTGTATATATTCGTTCTCCATAAATATTGTATTTGTATGATGTGGGGGGGGGCGACTAGTGTGTTCGGCTATTATGCGTGTATGGTGTGCATTTATGTGTGTGGAATTACGATTTTTTTTTGTAATATATAAGTCATATATCCTTGTCTATTTTCACTCATGAATAAATTGTTACCAAAATGGCAAATATGATTGGACTTATTTTAGTAACATCAATTTATCTACCCCAACTACTGCGCTAGTTAAATTGTTAAATCAGAATAATTATTAATTAGTAAACATTTTAATTTATTCTTTTTTGAAGTTACGCCCATTACATTCACTGATTTGTCTTTTCTGTTTCATTTTTGCATTTTGTTTATTATGTAGCCAGATGTAAGGAGTGATAGGATCGCAAAATTGTCCGGAGCATGCCGTTTCCAGATTTCTGGCAGGATGAATTGCGTCATGGTGCTCGTTTTGTCAAGGATGGTGTACAACTGGCACTACTATACTGCGCAGTTGACAAAATAAAATAAAAAATAAACAATGCGCATGCGCTAAATTAAAAATATAAAATGACAATTTACCCATCGCACTTTGTATTTAAAACAAGAATTAAGTTATTAATTTTAAGGCAAATGGTCAATCTTAGACAGTTAAGAACTTAACGTAGAAACTATCTAGAGACCAGAAATTTAAAGCTATATTTTCTGGTTGGAGTGTGTCAAAGATCGACATTTTAGAGTTTGGAAGTTTAAAGAAAAAATTAAAATGTAAATATAAAAAAAAAATATTGTAGATGCGCTATCTTTGATACTTAACAACTTGAAGATGCGCTTTTTACCATTTACGAATGAGGTGAAAAAGCTGAATGAAAAACAATCAATTTGTACACACACGTAGCAAACTAAGAAAGAATTAAAATAATCAAATATTTCCATGGATGAAACAATTTTTTCATTACCAAAATTCTATTCAACTTTTCCAGTTTTCATTAATGATATTTATCAGTGATTATGACCGAATATTCTAATTCAAGTTATTTATGCTCTAAATTGCTGCCTAGTATTTATGTTCGAACGTTATGGTGAATTATTGTTTGAATAACAAAATGGCCAATGTTTATGACTTGCTTTTCACATAGCCGTTTCAATGGTTTTTGTTTTTGTCAATTCAACTTTAAATTTAAAAAGCAAATCATTGTTATTCATGTATAATGAAATGTTTAAAAAAGTATATAAGTGAATAAAGCTGAAGGAGAATTTGACAGAGTGGGAAATATATAAGACAATCTGAAAATCTATTTTACTTTATGAATTTATATATTTAATTTATTAAAAATAAAATCATATTTTTAATTTATAGTCATAATTTGTAGTCATAATTGCCTTTTGGGTCAAATTTGATCTAAAGATGGATCAAGACGAAGTTGAAATAAAACTCAAATTTTGTAAAACTCAGTGGAATTGGTTGGTAAATCTTTTGTCCTCCCCAAAATAATTTCCAGTGAAATTCGCACACAAATCTTTACAACTTATCTCTTTCCCATAAATTTCGACATGTGAAGAGTTACCAGCAATGCGAGGATATCGTCTATGCGGACGCTTCGGAACAACATGAGTTAAATCTTAAGTTTTGTTAAACTATGGATCATCAATACTGATGTTTGTTTTTTATAGACCTTTTCGCAAAAAGCCTACCTACAATGATCAGCTTTTACGAGAACTCTTTGAGAAACATTGTTTCAAGAAAAACGTGAGAACATTCTTCCATTTTCTAGAAAATATTTCTAGAAAAGATAGGCACGAACGATTCAACAACTACTTGTTACTTACCAACCCACGCACATAGAACGATTTGTGCAACCTTTATAAATCATTTACAAATATCTGTTTAGTGCCCCTAAAGCGGTAATTCGCTTTCATGAGAGCAATCACTTTTTATATATTTACATTTTTTCTACGTAATTTGCGTGCTATAGTAAATAATTTTTTCAACTTCATACATTAAGGACGTTTCGACATTTTTTCCTTTGTTGTTTTTTTTTTTTATTCTCATATTTTACAATTTCTTTATAATATATATATATATATATATGTGTGTGTGTGTGTGTGTGTGAGTATCTGTCTATATATATATGAATATATACGTATGCATATGTGTGTGTGTGTGTATATATATATATATAAGTAGAGAGAGAGAGGGGGAGAGATATATTCACGTTGAATCTTTATCTGCTTTATTAGAAAAAGCGAATTACATTTTGATTGAAATCTCTATGGGGAAAATATTTTTCTTTTGAAATTGATATCTCAACACTGATTACTTTGTAGAAAGTTAGTCAGTAATATGGCCTCTGTGAACGTATTTAGCTATGTATTTATAGCAGCATTACAGTAAATATTTACAGCTACAATAGGTGCAACGAATACAGAATAATGCCTGTACGAGCAGTACTCAAACTCAATATTGTATATATTCCTTGTGATTTAAAACAGGCTTGTAATCTTGTATGTAGACAAGAGTACAGATGGTTAATATCATTCATCAATATGATTATACCACTCTTGTTACCCCTTATTGACGCAATGCAGCGAAAGTTGTAGGTGGGCTGAGTCATGCTTTGTGCCTTCATTAGGGCACAGGTCTGGAGATCACGTTTGCAAGGAAAATTATCGATTAACTTGCAGAGCAATCATGTGCGTCAGTATCATGCTGTTGCAGGAATGGCAATAGAAGAATTAAACAATGTCCTATGTGTTCAACATTCTGTCCACAAACACTGAGCCGAAAGCATAAACTCTGGCACCACCCCCCACAGAAAGATGTGAGTTGTTGTGCCAATGTGTCATGACCGAATATACTAGTGAAGCTGTCGATTTTCCGTTCTACGACGCACACGCAAATATTGTTACTGAATAACATTCGACCCCCCCCCCACCCCTGGAAACATGCACGATAGTATTCTCTCGTAAGACGCACGCTTGTCCATAATTAGACCAGTAAATAAACGATTCCCGGTACATGGTAGTACTCTCAGATCTATGCTATGAAATCCACGGGATCTGCCACTGCTGCCCTTACAATATAGAATCTGATATACGCAATTGGGAAATTCTGTTCGCCTATAGTTGCCAACATCGAAACACCACAGACTCTTCATACACAGCAAATCTCCAAAATGACCATCCAATCTCTTGAAACATCACAATCTGATCCTCGCTAAAAAGTAGGTACGTTCACTTTTACGTGGAAAAAACAGCAAGTTTTGTCATCCAAATGTTTATGTTATTATTAAGAGGAAAGACCAAAGTATTTTTTTCATTAGTTTTTGAAATTGTTTAATCCTTTCAAGGACGTTCGAAATTTTAGTCAAAAATCGTTTTGTTTACACCAGCGGCCAACGTAATGATAACGGTTAGTGTTTTTTGGTGGGGTGGAGGGTGGGGGTGCTGTTTTCCGGTGAAAACCACATTTACTTGGAAATTCTTGCAAAAATTGTCGGATTTTAATGAAACTTTCAGGGCATTTTTCAAAATTTTTTTTACATATGTTACCAGCCACTTATTTACTTATTATGAAATTTAGAGAAATTCAATTTTTAGAGTTGGGGATTTTTTTTATTAATTAAAAGTTAAACTCTTTGGAGATAGTAAATCATCAATATTTTTGTAAACCAGCTAACCCATTCACCGAAAATCTGCTCTGAATTGTAAAATAAAAAAATGCAATAAAACTATGACATTATTTAATTAGAAAAGCTTTTAATTGCTTTGATAAATAAGATTTACTAAGGACACTATTGTCTTAGGAAGAAAGTTTTTTGATAAATAAAAAAATGCGTTCACTTAGACTTCGTAAATTTATGTCAATTCTGGTCATCCATACTAGCTTTCATCACCTCGGAACATCGATACATAAATAAAGATCAAAGAAAACAGGACCCATCGTTAAGAAATGCTTGTATATTGCTTTTTTATGCTATAAGTCATATTTATTTCAAATCAGATTAATTTAACTTTAAATTTGCTAATTTTACTCAAATAACGTGTCACAAATATATATTTTATTTTTGGAAGATATTTAAAACCGATAATTTTGTTTTGTTTACAAATTTCTTAAAATTAAGAAAATTTTCTGAAATCGGCCAAAAATGTTGAGATTCCGACCTATATAATTTCTATTTGAAATATTTTTTGAGTATTTTACTGGAAATAGTCAATTTAATCATTTAGCTTTCAATTAAAGCAAAAATAAACTCATCCAGAATGCTTCTTCACTTTAAAAAATATGGAAAATTCAGTGAACGTACCTACTTAAAAGCAACAATTGATAAAAAGGAACAGGTATTTGTTTTTGTAGAATAACACCTCTTTGCATTGAACTCTTTCCTCACACTGAGCTTTATTTCAGAATGCATCATCGTCTAAGACTCCGACACAGGCAGTGAACTATATCATAAGATGGCCGACGACTTTGAAAAGTTTATCAAAGTAATACCTACTAGCCACCATCATGCGCATGCGCTATTCAGGTCAAAACTGGCTTCGTTCTCCAGGGTGGTACAATTATATTTTCCGTCAGTGTAGATGCATAAGATAAATTTAGAACATATATATTAATACACACGCATGCATGCATATATATATATATATATATATATATATATATATATATATATATATATAAATTCTAGCGTTTGCAGCATTAATTCAAAAGAGGATTCGATACTAAGAGTAGAGTAATAATTATTTATTATAATTTTTACATACGGACAAACACGCACACACACACACACACACACACACACACACATATATATATATATATATATAATATCATAGAGAAACCCCATTAAAAATGACTGAAAACCAGCCGTTAATATTTTTAATCAAACAGAAAATTATTTATCTCAAATTGATAAAAAAATATTTTGATATAATGACTTTTAATATCCGTAAGCATTTATGTGCATTGATGCGAACCCATTTTAGAGTGGAAAGAGAGAAAATAAATTAAAGAATTTACATTATTTAATAAGATATTCAGCTTAAAAAAAGTAACCAACAGCTGGATGATAAAAATGTTTGGTGAAAACTGGTTGATTATGTGAAATAAATGATTGAAAGGCAGTTGCTGTAAAAATAGATAAAACATTAATGAGAAAAAGATTGAAAGTATGACGAACGATAAGGAAATGAAAATATCGCGAAGCAATTTCCAGAGATAATGAAATTAACTGAAAAGAAACGTCAAGTTTCAGTTAATGTGTTTTACTGAGAAGATTTCAAGGAGGAGAATGTAGTAGAGCATTGCAATAGTTGGATTACTGGTTTCAAAATAAAACACTGTTCACCCAAATAAAGAAGGCATTGAAAAAATATTGAACTGAAAAGTTTTTAATAATAGATAAAATTAAAAATATATCCAGTATTTTCGGTAATACGTACAAATGCAAAACAATAAAGCGATAAAGATATACCAAAAATAACAGACATTTAAACAGATTTTTTTTTAAGCATTACGCCCGAGCAAGGCATGAAGCCACTAGGATGCAGGGGGTTGCAGAAGATTTGGAGCAAGAGCAGATAGGAGTGATAGAAGAAAGGATGAGGAGAGGGATAGTGGGTAGATCAAGGTAACTGGAGATGTCGATTGACATTACATTTGAATATTTGGAGATTATAGCTCTCAGGGAAACAGTAATTGGGAAGGGTGTTCCACAGGCGAGAGGTGCGAGGTATGAAGCTATTGGAGTAGAAGAGACGGCTACATTTAAAAGTTTCTACAGTGTAAGGGTGGGAGAGGGATGAAGGGGGAAAGATGAAACAAATAGAAAAAAAAGGCTATTAAGGAGACCAAACGATGGTGAGGTAGGTAAGAAAAAGAAAATCAGAATAATTATGTGTAATAAAATAAAATAGTCATCTCTTACCATATTTAAATCTGTACACATAGTTCATGAATTTTTTCACATCCAACCTTCACTAGATTTTTCACCAAAATGTAATATAAAAATTCACCCAAAAATCTGCTGCTGATTTGACGTGAAAAAAATCACGACACTGACAATAAATAAGTGGACTATTTTATATTATTTTATTACTACTAATTATAATTGCTTTATCTCTTGATATTGAGCTTTATATTTGGAAGATTTGTCTCCCTTGGATGCGTTACCTTCCTTGAACTGCACTGATTTATTGCATTTTGGACAAAATTTTTTCTTATTGTTATAAATAAAATTAGAAAGATTATTTTTGAAAACTAGAATCTAACAAAATGTAACATTCGTTTCTGCGTTTAGAAAAAGAACGAAAGAAACAAATTAATTTGGACACGAGCAAAAATAATTTAATCTATAATTACTGAGTCAACATGGCAATTCATTTCATCAAGTCACGAATCTATAACCGCACCTTAGTGTGAAAATGAAAAGACATTCTTAAAGATACTGCCGTTCATAATTAAAATAAAACATTCTGTAAAACTAGGCCGCAAATCTGCAAGTTAAACAAATTAATGATTAGAATTCTACTAATCGAATTCTGTGGGATGTAGTCTTCTAAAAGTAAATATCTCACCATGTTTTAATCTCGGCTATTTCAGGGTAGAGTGCATAACGAGACCAACTTTGTTCCCTGGAGGTTTTCTTTCTCTCTCTTTTCTTTGCCGGATAAACTCAGCTTTAAATAACGTAGAATTCTGGCAAAAGAATTTAAAGGTTTTAATCCAAATATTTGCCATCGCACAGCAATTCATCTCCATTGAAACCGTCTCTCTGGTTATCACTCAAGGTTGACTTCTTATTCGTCCGTGTGATAAGGCATGGCTTTTATGCATCAACATTTAGATCACTTGATTTAATACTGTTGCTAGTGCCATGTGACAAGGAAGGACTATCGTCTTCCTTTTATGAATTCAAAAGACGAAGTAGACTAGTCTTCGGAACCATAAATGAAGAACGCATTTCAAACTTCATTTAAATAAAATGAAGATACTTAAAAATTCGCCTTAATTTTGCGATGATGCATTTTATAATATTGAAATATTGCTATTTTCAATGCGCCCACATCACTACCGAATGTGACATAAGAAAAAAATGAAGCTGTAAATAAACTTCATGAAACATTATAGAATTTATGGAGAATGCATCTGTCGAATGTTTAGTCGCAAGTAAATTGATACAAACATATATAGATATAAAATATACATGTATATATGCAAAAATATAGATGGGTAGAGTACTGATAATGGACGTCGACAGAAAAAATTTCCCAAATAAATAAAATCTATTCTAATAGGTAATAATAATTTTTGAAGTTTGAAAGGTTGAAGGTTCTTATTCTTACATGCTGACTCATGGCATCATAGCCAGGTGTTAATGCTACGAATGGTAGTATCGCAGCAGAAGTTGAACTTTTCAGACAAAAATTACAGATGGTAGCTCAGCGCCAATCTGTCAAAATGGCGTGACATGAAAATGCGTAGAAAGAGAAGATGTCATTAAATTCATCTGTGTGAAAAATATTGCATCCAGTGTCATTCGTTGATATTTGCCGAACGTATACGGAGACCGAAAGGTGGATATGAGCACAGACATTCAGTTGGTACCATTGGTGTGGATTTGTAGAAAAGCGACATTCAGACCATTTTTCATCGCTGGTAAATACGCATAATAGCAGTGACCATGTGAAAAAAGACTGTTTCTTTGCTGAATAGTGTTATTTTCCTCCTTTTATATCTTGTAGTTCTCTTGGAAATTAATAGAAAGCCTTTCTTTCGGATCACCCCACATACGACGGTTTGCTGAAAAGTTCTCTACTCGTTCTAATCAATATTTCAATAGCCATAAATCAGAATATTGGTTTTTGTAAGTGAGTTGGGGCGAAACTTTTTAGTATTCTTTTGTGGGTATCAACTACTCGGATACTCATGTTCTTAAAAGGCGTTTAGTATAAAACATTACATTTTTATATTTTGGATTCTATTTTTCGATTTCATATTTTTATGGATTTCATATTAAAAATATTGTCATATTGTCTCTCTGAAATCGGATGAGACAATCAGAATTCTTTTATTAAGCATATTCCAAGTAAATACGTTCTTTTCAACAAGATGTTCAGAAAATCATTTACAGAATTTATCAAATTGAAGTGTACACAACGTTTAAAAACAAAAATCATTTAAATGCCGAAAACAGTCTTCCTATGTAGTTGAAGGCTTCATTGGTCAAGTGGTTTTGTTTCTTAAAGTTAATGCAAATAACAAACACAGATATTACCGCCATTCAGCAAAAGAACGTATTTAGCTGTATCTCAACGTATACACCTGTATTTCAATTCTGATAGTAGGGATGTCTGTAATGGAACAATCATGAGTCACATTACTACCACATTTACTTTCGTCACTAGGAACTAAGATATTGTGATCGTCTCCCATTGTTGGTCTCATCATTAAATTATTACTTTTTCTATTATGTACATTCATTTTTCTGTTGTTAGAATATTTGTCTTAAAACATTCGTTGATATAATAGTTTAATAAAACATTACGAATTTTCCCACAATTCTTACTTCTTGCTTTTTTCTCCAGTCATGATAAACGGTTATACTCTAAATTAATCTCCTTGTGTGGGGTGCCTGTCTATTAGAACTGAAGCGTAATTCGTATATGATCCATCGCTAAAAATGCAGGGGAAAATCGCTCCAGAAAGTAGATGAATCTTGCCAGACTCTGTCTTTACAACAATCAGATCAGACCAAATTCACGAGCTTAGCATATAAAGCGGTAAACAATAGCCACTGTACTGACAATGATGTGGTGTTATATGATTGTTTAATTGATATGTTATGATAAAAGTTGAAAGTGTGTAAAAACTGTCCTAGACGACTCACGTTACACTTACCCGACCATAACTCAAAAACACACGAAAACCTACCAAACTCCATCCGAAATATACTAGCAGAAAATACAAGTTTTTGTGATGTTAAACTCTCACTCGTTCTAAGTTTCGTTAGGTCAACAAATGTTTGTTATCACTTTCAAAATGTTCGTTGTAGACGAGACTTTGTAAATGCAGATACAAAAACCTTTAATAAAAGAATTCTGAGTGATAACGCCTTCAAATAATACTCATAATAATAATAATGCAATAATACTTGTTCAATTTACAAAATAAATATTCTACCTACTATACTATTTCATTATATTGATCATTATACGAATAGTAATTCGTATAATGATCAATATAGAGAAATAGTATAGTAGGTAGAATATTTGTTTTGTAAAAAATACAAAATTTTGGCACAGGGCCAAAAGGGAAGTGGGGAAAGTCTGGTCTTTCACTGACTATCCAAGTCCTAGTTAACCACAATCACGACCCATTCTTTCAATACAATATGCACACTCACCACAAGAACTTGTCCATCACCTCTCAATCCTACATGTACCACAATACCACATATTCCAAAAGGACATATGAAACATGCCATGGTGTAAAAAATTATGTTCATAAAGGCTTTTTGCAAAAATATATAAAAATTCCATGAAACATGAAATATTAGGAGAGGTGAGATGAACCCAGAAAGCAAACTTAAAATGTAAACAAAAGATAAAACTAAAACAAAACAATGTTAGTAAGAACCGTTCACCCGTCAAAATAATAAGAGTGGCCGCTGTTCTCTGTCGAGAGACACAATCAGAAATCACACTCAATAATGGAATGGGAAGAAAAATGGAGGACAAAAACAAACTTAGGAGGTCGGGAATCTCCACATGAGCCATAACAAAAGAGAATGCCGGGAAACAGACATTCACATTAACTAAGAAAACATAACAGTCTAACTTAACCAGGGGTGGTTTTCACAGGAAACCGCCTTGTTACATCAAGGGGGCTTAAAAGGAAAAATCAGGGCTAACCCTATCCACGAATCACGCTCGCCTCAGTCACCCTCCTTTCGCTGAAATTTGTCAAAATCAAACGCTTTCTGTCAAATCTGATTTTTACCCTAAGCTGATGCTTAAGAAACACAACCAGATCATGATGCGAATACCGTTTATCTCGCAAGATTCCCTCCCCTCGAGACGTCCACACCACCATTACAGCCACGGCTAGCAACGTAAAAACACTATCCGTTTTACCCCAGAGAACGTGGTCGACACATTGTCACACGCCTATGCCATATCAATGGACACGAGCTACTCGAGAGCGATACGAGCCGTCAACTTTTCGACGTAATCCTAAAAGGTTCGCGCATGTGGACAATGGTAGAAGGCGTGAGAAGCCGTTTCCTCTAAGCCAAGGTCATACCGATGACAGTCTCGGCAAATCTGCCTCGCCCCACCTGTACCTTAGCCAGCGAAGGAGGGGCTCCAACGCCAAAGCGTAAAGTAAGCGCGATAGTGGGGTCAGCACAAAAGCGCTCGATCGCTTTCCGTTCACCTGTACCACAGCACTTCCTGATAGAGGAAGCTAATCCACTTTCAGAAGTCGGGTTCGAATCCGGCGGCCTGCAGAACAGCAGCCAGGTACTGATGGTCACACCCTGTCAAATGCCTTGGACTGGTCCAAATTGATCAGCGCGGCTCGCCTATCGTCTTTTACACCGTCTGTGATCGTGCGGATCAGATGCAGGTTGCTTTGAACTATTCGTCCCCTCACAGCACAAGTCTGTTCGCGACAACTGACTGCAACCTCTCTGTCAGGATTTTGGCCCAAATGTTTAACTCTCTGCTTAGCAGAGTTATGGGCTTGTAATCATCTAAATCCCGCTCAACACCCTTGCTCTTTTTCAACAGCGTGATCACACCCCTGGAAATCCAGTTGGGGATGGATCCCCGCCGGAACCAGGTTTTGGATACCACTATCAAAATCGGGACAAAGACAAAGATGTGCGTACATTTCATATGACAGAACAGATAGTATAGAGAATAGCGATACCCTTAGACGTCACGCTAATTCCCATTTATACGTTTCCTTTCCGATCATGTGATATCCTTATTTATTAAATCGTCCGTATTTGCTCACTGATGATCCGTGTTCAAACTACAGTGTCGCAACGAGACTTTATTACCATACAACACAAATAGCCTATCCACATGCAAAAAAAAAAAAAAATAAAGATTAAAAATAATGAAAGTCCTAATAATAAAAAAAGAAAGGCAGCACTCAATAACATTAACTACGAACACGGCCACAATGTGCTGACCGTGTCTTGAAAATAAAACATTCCTATAACTTTAGACATATACATAAAAACCACACATTCAGTTAAAAATAAATAAAAATCGTCCTTGATAACGACTAAAAAAATAGCCGAAATTACTCGAATATGCAGAACATTTGGATAGTTTTGACACAACTTGTGTCCAAAAAATCAAACACTTGTACGAACACACGAAAAATTAAATAAGAAAATGAATCACAGTACCTTGTTAGTCGTCTTTAACGAAACTTTTATAAAAGTGGGATTGCTGCCCAAATACACAATATATATGTGTGTGTGTATATGTGTGTGAAAGAGCGTGTGTGGTTGTGAGCGCATATATTTCTGCTAGTCAAGTTACAAAATATTTTCTATTTTTACTTAGGCAGTTGTTGATCTAATCAATATATTGAAGATGTCATCCAACATTCAACTTATTCTCGCATCTAGATGTCTTCTATTTTCTCCATTATTGGCTCTCCTTGTATATTGCAAATACAGCAATGAAAATCTATTATTATGAATAATCCATTCGAAAGAGCAAATGATATAATTCTCGGTGTTGCGAAAAGTATATATTTCTGCAACTATTTTGTTTAATAAATTCTTAGTCTTAGTTATGGCCGGCTAACTCGTGACAGGTTGTCATCCTTTGTGTAATTTCAGGTTTGTTTGTTAACACTAGATTACGTGTTATGTTATATGTAAGTGTTAGGACCCTACTCAAGACTTTCAAAATGACGATTTCCATAATCAGAATACTCTCCTACCTTATATTGATTTATTAGACAAAGGGATTTTATTTGCCTTCATGATAAGCTAATATGCAAATTTAATAATTTTAAATCCTTGAAATATACATATATGTGCTATTCTCTGCATATTGCTGAGATTGTAAACGATTCATATCTATAAGATATCTTTTTCGTTATATTTCATACATTTAAATTGTCTATTACTGTTAATATTAGTTTGAGTCATAACTAATTTCCGTTTTGGGGACTCAACTATAATGACGAATCCTAATTGTTACTTAAATATATCATATACTACAATGTTCAGCGCAAAATGTTTTGTATTGATGAGTATAAATCTTCACAAATGGCCTCAAAATATGAGCTCCATGAAAAAAATTAATTTGCGTGTGGTGGGATAGTCAGGGTATTATGCGTCTACAATTCTTAAAATGCAGTGAAACTCTAAATGCACATTTATACTTCCAGCAGCTGTAACAAGTCCATCAATGGTTAAAAAGTCAATAAGAAAAATGTTGTTTTCTCCACGACAGCGGAAGTTCGCATGCAACAAGAATAACAGAGGAAAACATTTTACAAACTCAATTGGTCTGTTCTACTCCACCCGCTATATTCATCCAACCTTTGCCCCAACTGATTATTATCATTTCCTGACCTTTGTCCCAACCGATTATTAAACTTTTTCCTGACCTTTGCCCCAACCGATTATTAAACTTTTTCCTAACCTTTGCCCCAACCGGTTAATTTTTCATGACTTTTGCTCTAACCGATTATTACATTTTTCGATCATTGCAAAACTCTTTGATGGGGAAAACTTTAGATTCAAAAGTTCGTTGAAAATTATTTCCAATCAAAACTTTCGGAATTTTAGTTAAAATGTATCGGCAAGGTAACAAGTAATCATACTTATTATAAAACCCAGGTTGTGTGTGTGTGTGTGTGTGTGTGTGTGTGTGTGTGTGTGTGTGTGTGTGTGTGTGTGTGTGTGTGTGTGTGTTCGTTTATATATTGGATCGGATTTCCCACACTTTTCAACCGATTTCAACAAAACTTCACAGGACTACGTAAAATTACCTTGCGGTGGTTCTGACGGCGCCAAAAATGGGAAAAACCCAATTGTTTTTGCACGAAATCAATTTGAAAACACGATTAAGAGGCATCGCTGTTTCGAGAATGAAAGGGGGACAACACATATCGAGTTATACTTATTATAAAAACCCAGGTTGTTTGTTTGTTTGTGTGTGTGTGTTCGTTTATATATGGGATCGGTAGTGTTTCTTATTGTCTTGCACACTTTTTTCTTTATTTTTACATTCAGAATGCTTTAAAATTCCATTTACAAGACAATTGTTTATAATAAAATTGAAAAATTCTATTCAATCGGTAGACTCATAACGATTGAAAACAATGTTTTTGTTTGAGTTTGGGTTTGACCAATTCGTAAAAAAAAAACAACAAAAAAATAAAACTAATTAAGACATGCGTGTCCGTCAACCTTAAACAATAATCTTTGTCAATTTTATTTTTCAGTCTTTACGATAGTGGATACTTGATCTATCTCTTACTGTTATATCCACGGGCAACGCCGGGCTCTACTGCTAGTAGTAAATAAGGGCGAATGTATAGAATCTTTTCTGTTAATTCCCCCAAATAATCTAAAATTACTTATAGCAAATATTAAGTCACCGTAAGAAGTTATAAATTTTGTATTTTTATTAAATTTTTGGCATTCTTTCGAAATTATAAATTTTAAATCAAAAGTTTTTAGTTTGCCTCGCGACAACACCAACCCTCAGAATGAAAAATTACCAAAAATTAGGAATTATTCACATTTCGTAAGTACAGATGATATTTGACGTACTTATAAGGAATATTTTTTACAATTTAAATTAAAAAAAATCTGTTTTCGGCTTCTTTATCGGAATGAGCGTGAATGTTGACCCCACATAGCCCACCCGAGTCGCCCACATTTGGAACGATCGCAAAGGTCAACCCTGCCGGAGTGCAATAGAAGAGCCTCGCTCTGGGAATATTTGGTGTGAATTTTAGTAACTATGAATTCTTTCTATTTTGGGGCGAATTAATATTTTGGGATGAATTAACATATAATGTATAATTGAATAACATGTAACTGGACTTTATTAAAAATGTTGATAAAGAAAAACGGAAATGATTTATGACTATATATATATATATATATATATATATATATATATATATATATATATATGACTATAATATAATGATCTCTTGTGACTGTTGAATGCTTATTGGTACAATCAGATTATCTGGAAAACTTGATATTCGTTCCCTTTTTAGATTCCACCTGCAAAGAGAATCTAGCTTGGAATAGACTACAGCAGGAATAAAGTCACTGTAAGGTGACATGTTAAAACTGGCAACTTTAAACACCGTCAAAGGACCCAGTCTTTAATGAAATCTCACTTGAGTATTGAACACGTGTTCAGAATCCATTTCCAATGTCTGCCTGAAATTATATCTTTCAATTAAAACTCAGCTCCTCGCTAAATACGATTTTCATTAATGTTTACAGGTGATGAGGACAGTCGACGTATTTGCAGAATTGCCGTATTGATTGTTTAGTCAGTTTGTACAACGCCTTTGTTAATAACTGTCTAATAGATTTATAAAAATATTAGCAGTTAATCAGTGAAAATTGGTGTGTATTTTCTAATATCCAAGATTCGCATGAAGTCCAAGTCAATGTACCTTGCGCTCTTTGCATTGTTCAGTTTTATTTGAAAGAAAAATAAATAATTCATACAACTTTGTTAATATAATGTTTTGAGGTCGCCAAACAAATTTCGAAACACTATCAATAAGCTTAAATACGGACACAGATTTATTAACTGAATTTTGATCTAAAATAATTATTGTATAATGTTCGATCTAAGTATCCGTTCATATTGATTTACCTAGGTATATGAAATTTAGGTACCTCCACTAATTCGATGAAAAAACTGCATAGCATGATGAAAAAAGGCTCCAAACTTGATAAAAAAAAAGTTTTATCGTCAAAGTGTTTAAGCTATGATTAAACAAAATTTTTAAAGCAATTTTTTAAAACAAAAAAAACATTTTTTTTAAACAAAAGACAAGATTTTTAACTAAAATTTCGAACGTGCTAAAAAAGATTAAAAATTTAATTATTTTATCACGTTCGAAATTTCGGTTAAAAAATCTTGTCTTTTTTGCGTCAGTGGTGCACCTAAGATTACTATGGCTATTTTAGCGCCTTTTTCAGATAAAAAAATTATTTGGAAATTCTTTCGAAAATCAAATAATTGTTGGATTTTAATGAAACTTTCAGGACTTATTCACAAATCTATGAAATCTTTTGTTTTAGAAAATCTTGATAAAATCTTTTTTTTATATCTGTTACCCACACTTACTTAATTTTTATGAAATTTCGAAAAATTCATTAATTGAAGTTCAAGGAAAGAATTGAATTTATTTGTGTTTTGTTTTGATTTTTGGTAAAAATATTTTGAGGTTTGCATTGCAGTCTAATAAACATAGCATAAAATCATTAAAAACTTTTTATATATTTGAGGCGGAAACTTCATTCCAGTTTCACTTTCTTTTTAATTGCTATCATTTTTGTTTACATCTTGCATTATTTGCCTTGGTTTTCGAAAGTAAAAATGGTCTGCAATTGTTTTAACAAGCGCCTCGTTAAGAACAATCTTCAGTTCCGTTTTGAATTCAATGTTACGAATTTAAGGATCACTAAACATTGAAAAAAGTGTTATTCATTGATTTTACGCGCTTTTCTCACTGTTTTAACGCGCAACAATTAAGAGCCACATACGAGTAAACATCTGTGTGTCACTCTCGGCAATCAATATATAAATTCTAATCAACAAATTTTTAATTTTACACACTATAAGTAAACTTTTCCTGAAGAAGCCCACTTATATTGATGTCCATTCATTGGCATTAATAGAATGGCATTTCGACGGGGTGTAATGGTTAGCAAGCTTCTCTCGCTAGCTCAATTACGACTGAGTTCGGTCCTCATTGGGTGCTGTACTCTTTCGGTCTTGCGCCACATCTACTCTACGCTTAGAAAATCGCCACAGGCATTAATAGGATCGACAGTAACGAATTAAAAACAAGAAACGATTATATACTAACCTTAACTCGCTAGATAAGATTCTAATCTCATTTTGGTTTTTGATATCGAACTATAAAAGTTCCTTAGCACAAGTCATTGGTAAAAAAAAAAGAAACCTAGCTAGTCTATGTAATTTCAGTGTCAGCCTGTTAGTTTGATATGAAAATACCTTCAGTTCACACATTTCATAAGTATGTATAACTGATGACATTTTGCATTTATCTAACAGGCTGACAACGAGAGGATACGGTCTACCTGAAATTTTTAACTAATGACCAATAAAGTAAAGCTTTTGATATCATAAGATTAAGAGATTGCCTCTAGCAATTTAAATGAAAGTTTGAATGCCTTGATTACGATTTGAGTAACGAACCGTTCCTACTCGGCACAAGGGATTACTATATATTATCTAGGCACCGATATTTAGAGCATCATTTTACTTACAGTTATAGTCTCGTGATGCAAACAATAGTCAGTGCATTATTTAAATAAATTAGCCATAAATAATCAACAGTGCCTTTTTATAGACATCTACCATTTATATCATTGCTAACTGTTGACTGATGCCAATCCTACTGACTATTTTTACATTTGTATAAGTAGCGAAGTAATCGTTGTAAGTGACGCAGTTAATCGAAATAAGTGCTGCGTCATTTCTTGCGTATTAGTCATTGTCTATAAACTGTGAAAATGATGTGCCATCTACAAATAACAATCTTGTAAATGTTATTGTTTGTTGTTGTACAATGTCTATATTCAATTCTCTCCCACACAAATCATTGAAATATTAATAGCAGTAAGATTCGCATCTTATCGACATTTCTTATCATCAGTGCTGCCAAATATATTGTTAAATCATACTAAAGAACTTTTCATTCTTAGTGAATTTTGACGTTGATATCTCTTGATTCTGAATGGATAAAAAATAGAACAGAAATTGGATTGACATTCTCTACATCAAAATGAACAATCTTTGACCTCAAGTTCGCTTTTAGAAAATCACCAGTTTTATTTAATTTTCAGAACGTAATGCAGTGCTTGTGTATTGTAATATGGTTTTGTACTTAACGAAATAAATATCAATATTCCGAATATAAACTAAAACGATTTCATTGAGTTATTGACCATCAACATGCTTTCTTACTATCTTTTGTGGTGTAAAAGAAAGTACAATTATAGAATTCTATTTTAAACGGTATTATTTGTTGTTTATTTGTATTGAAGTGATTTAATTTTCGATTCTTCATGCCGATGACTTAATAACTTTACTATAAATGGGTAATTAAAAATACTATTTTACTAATAAAGGTTATTGTAAAGAACAAAACATTTTCGATATGTCTATCGATTCGAACATTGAAAAATATTCATTGGGGGACAATTACGAGGCTAAAAATATGTTTGGCCGAATTTCCGAGAAATTCAGGAAATTTATGCTCAAAAGCATACGCGCATTTGCTATTAAGGAAACAGTCAGGCAAAGAAAATAATGCCTTAGTCGTCTCTACAGTACCCAGTTTAGGAATCTGCATATTTATCTCTGTTTTCCTTAATCTCATCCACGGTATGAAATCTTCAATCTATGAACGACGATTTTAGCCTTTTAAAAAGGACACGTCACAGTGGGCCAACACTAGACTGAAGAGGAAGCAGACATACTTGGATGATGAAATGATGCTGCAAAATCCTTTTTAGGGATCACGTTCTACTTATTACTTGACCACTGTTGAAAAATTATGCTTACAGATTAGTCTTTCATTAGAAAATATGAAAACGGTTGAAACGATGAATAAACATAAAATGTTAATATCGAACATAACATAAATGTCAGTTTCTTTTTATTAGTAAAATGTTACTAAATGAGAAGGCTGTTCTTATTTCTACATACACACGTGCGCATATATATATATATATATATATATATATATATATATATATATATAGAGAGAGAGAGAGAGAGAGAGAAATCATTTGGTATACCCCTCCGTTCAACCAAATGGTTAGTATTAAGCTAGGACAAAAATTCCTAGCTTTAATTGAAAAACACTTTCATACCAATAGTAGATTTAGTAAAATTTTTAATAAAAACACCCTAAAATTAAGTTACAGCTGCACTGAAAATCTAGAAAGTATAATAAGAAAACACAATAATAAAATCCTGAATAAACCCCCATGCCTGAATAGTATTAATAAAAACCCTACACTTAAATTAGACAAAAATAGTGAAAAATTATATTTGTAGAAACCCAGAAGACTGCCCATTGGAAAATAAATGCTGCGTAAAATCTGTGGTATACCAATGTACTATAGCATCCATTGAGAGTCCTAATACTAATATGATATACATTGGGTATACGAAGAATGAATTTAAAACCAGATGGAGGCAGCATAAGTGCTCCTTCAACAATATAAATAAAAGAAATCAGACATCTCTATCTAAATATTTTTGGCATTTGAAGGAAATGAATAAAACACCAAAAGTAAAATGGAAAATTATAAACAAAACTAGAACTTGTAAAACTTGGGATGACCCATGCCCTTTATGCCTACATGAAAAACTACACATTATTAAGTTTCTAAATAATAAAAATCTATTAAACAATAGACATAAGTTAACGGTTTTTTGCCGACATCATCACATTTTCGCATTGAATAATTAGCATAAAAACAAACAAACAATAAAATAATTTTTAAATTCCATAGTCTAAATAAATAGTTTAAATGCCCTACAAAAAAAAAATAAAGAAAAAAGATAACCCTTTATGAAGTAGTAAAAAAAAAAAAAAAACAAATGTTAGCGACTTACGAGTGTTTTTTTTTATATACACAAAACCCTTTCAGGAAAAAAAAAAAAAAAAAAAAAATAAATCTCCATAGACACTTAACCAGACTAGACGATGTCATCTTCCGCTTTAAATTTAGACACCCCAACCTTACCCTGACTTAACGTCTGTGAATGTAACTGAGATATTGATACAAATTATTAACCCTTACGCCCCTTTTCTTATAACAAATGCTCTAGCCGTTGCCATAGTAATCTTAATTTCAATAATGAATATGCTTATGAAACGCGTAAATTTCAGGAATAAGTTATTCCAAAAGAAATTCGCTTGAAGATGGAACAGAAGATGAAAGATGAACTTTAATTCAATTTAATTCAAATAATTATATTGAAGTTTTCGGCTCTTGTTTTGAAACATGAGAACTCTTATGTAGCGTTGAGTCATATATTTATATATATATATATATATATATATATATATATATATATATATATATATATATATGCGTGTGTGTGTGTGTGTGTGTGTGTGTGTGTGCTGTAGTTGTTGTTGGACGGGAACAGGATTCAGCATTGTTTGCCCATAGAACCCAGAAGTATGGGGCACACATTATCGAGATACCAACTTTTATAGATTTTCATTGTTGACCACTGTCAAGGGTATTCCGAACAAACATCAATAGCACTTGAAAAGGGTAGGCGCCAACAAGAGATACAAGAACGGCGTTGCCATGGGTGATATCCACCGAAAGAAGCGGAAAATTAGATTAAATCGTATTGTAAATCAACGATCCACCTGATAATGCACTATACACTACATTCCATATGTAGGTTTTCTTAGTTGTTGATCAACAAGAAAAGCATTACTGAAACCACACCGGCTGCCTTACCTTACCTTACTTAGACTAGTAAGCATCTCAACCGTGTAATCTTGGCATATGGATGTCTGACCAGACAAGTAGCATGCCTAGTTCTCTCAGATAGACGAGTTTTCTCAGATAGAATTCATTTTACCACATATTATATCTAAATATATCTCTATAAATATTATATATCTCTATATATAGCGATATATCCATATATATTATATATCTATATCTATATATATATATATATATATATATATATTATATCTCTCTCTATATGTATATATTATATATCTATATACATATCTATTATATGTCTTTATACATATATATTATATATATATTATATGTATTTTCTATATCTATATCTATACATATTATATATTTATATATCTATATATTATATATTATATATCTATATGTATCTCTTATATATATATATATATATATTTATATATATATATATTATATTTATATATATATATATATATATATATTTATATATATATATATATATATATATATATATATATTTTCTTTACATCGACAGGTAAGTTACTACGATTAAGCACTAGTTAATTTTTTGTTGTGTTTGAACAAGTGTTTTCTTTTTTTTTGACATAGAGTGTGTAGAAACTGTCCAAATGTTTTATAATTCCGAGCACATTCGACTATACTTTTTGCCATTCTCAAGGATGATGTTACTTTTTTCAATTTAATTGGTTGTATGGGTTATGTGTCTGTATTTAGTGTTATACAGATGTTTTATTTTCCGAACATTGTGTTCGTAGTTAATATTATTAAGTGTTGTTTTTTTCTTTTTTATTATTAAAACTTTCATTATTTTTAATCTTTTTGATCATTATTTTTGTTGAATATTTTTGCTAATCGGTTTGTTTCACAGAAGTGCTTTTCTATTAAGTTTAGGAATGTCCTACCTATGTTTGTTTTGACGGTTTTGTTGTATGGTGGATTAAACTAGATAGTCTTTCTTTTTCTGTTTTTGCGTTTTGGTTGTGGAGGTGCATATTGTAGTTGTTGTGTGTATCCACTTTCTTTTAGTGCTTCGTCGTATGGTGTTTTTTTTTTTTTTTATTGAAAATGTGTATGTTAGATGAGTTTTCAGATAGTCTACGGTTGATTGATATGGGTATTTGTTAGTGGATGTTAGAGAATGTGTGTACGTAAGTTGCAGTGTCATTTTCTTTTTTGTAGGGTTCGTATGTATTGTTTTTCGGGTTTAGAGTGACGTCTAGGAAATTTACTGTTCTTGTGCCTGAATTTATTTCTATTTTGAATCCAATGGTTTTTAGGGCGTTTATTATTTTTTCCCGAAATTTGTCTAATTTGGGGCCATTGGGTTCTCTTATCAGGATAAGTCCGTCATCTCTATATAGACCCGTGTTCTTTTTCTCCAGGATTCTGGCTAGGTATGAGAGGATGAGTATGTCAAAATAATTCGCATGTAACAGCTCTATCGTAGCTACCCATTGTTACATCAAATAGGTCGTATTCCTTTTTTCTTTTTTTTTGCCCATGGATCATTACTGTGAAACAGCAGAGATTTGCGGAGGTGCTTGATTATTTTAATATCTCCGTCCATGATTTTTACATGTTGTTGTGCTAGTTGTATAGCGTCATTCAATATGTTTCCGTGATGGATGAGTAGAAATCCACTATGTAAAATTGGATGAAAGTAGCGTTGTTTTTGTTTTCTATTGCTCTAAACCACTCTATGACAGTTTTGATGTTTTTCCATTGGTTAAGACCTAATTTTCTCTTAGACTGATGTTGATAGTTTCTAATATGTTTTTGCTGATTTTTCCTATTTCGCTTTTCGCAGGGTTGATTAGTTTGAATGTGGGTTTTTTGACGAAGTTGTTTTTGGGGTCTTTTGCTATCGTGAAAGCTTGTTGTTCAGCTAGTCGGTTTATTCTTTCATCTATCTTTAATTTGACGGCTATATCTTTAGCTTCTTGGTTTATCATGTATTTTTGTGTTCGCGGTTGTCTTCTTGTATAACTGTGTGATATTATTAGTTATGAGTTTATTCTAGGCTGTGGGATCCATTGTGTTTGTGTTCGTAGTCTTGTCAGCCAATATGAATACCTTATTGGAATTCATTATTTTTTTCTAGTCTTCTATAATTTTCTTCTGGAAATTGTCCAAGTGTTTTTTGAACTTCAGGTTTTTGACTATATTTGTCATATCTTCCTCGAATTTTAGCATTTCCTTACATATTGCTGGACATTTCCTTGTATTGAAGTTAAATGTCTCGGTTTTTTCAATTATTTCGTTTTTTGGGTCGTTGAGGAAGAAGTATTCCTTCCATTTCATCCTTCTAATGAGACTTTCGATACCCTCTGTTAGTTGAAGTTTATACGAAGCTTGGGTGGATATAGGGATATATATATATATATATATATACATATATATATATATATATATAGTCATCCACAGACAGACTGTTTCGCTGTATTACAGGTCCTCAGTGTGGCTACACGTCGGATCGCTTCAAGCCGCGTTCGAAAGCCAGGCTAAGTACGTATATATATATATATATATATATATATATATATATATGTGTGTGTGTGTGTGTGTGTGTGTGGCTAAGGGTAAAATTTTAATAAAGTTCGAACAGGGCAGGATTGCTGAACTTCAAAGACGTCTTTCGCAATGAGCCATTGCAAATGAAATTGGGTGTAGCAGAACTGTCATTTCTAAATTCATTAAAAATTCAGATCTATATGCTTCTAAAGAATCAAGCGGTTGCCCCAATAAAATCTCACCATCTCTAGACAGACGTATTTGGCGAGAAGTTAAGAGATTCAAGCCTAACATCAAATCAGATAAAAGTGAATACAGATGCTGAATGTATCTCTCGAACAATTCGACAGCACTTAAATAAGAAAGTGTTTAAGAAGGTAAAACAACTACAGAGGCCTCGCTTTCTTCCCTGCTATAAAACCTCCCGTTTACTATTTGCTTCTGATTATGGATGTGGATAAATGGAAGAAAGTGTTGTTTTCAGAGGAGAAAAAATTCTACCTTAATGGTACAGACGGTTTTAAGTGTTACTGGCACGCAAAAGATGTTCCAAAAGAAATTTTCTCAACACGACACAGTGTAGGTAGATCAATATGGTCTAGGGTTCATTTTTGTACAATGGAACTCTTGAGTTACAGGAGGTAAAATGTTTTCAAACATCTGCTAGTTACAATGACATATTAAGAAAAGCATCGCTAATTACTGAAGGTCTTCGTCTGTGTAGAAAAAACTGGATTTTCCAGCATGACAATGCTGCAATCCACAACGCTCGAAAATCGAAGGAGTTTTTATGGAAATCAACATTCAGTAATTCCCAGGAATGGAGAATGTACTGAGAATATACTGAATATTAAATTTTCGCTGTGACATTTGTTCTGTATTTTCTATTTTTATTTCCATGGTCTTATCTTTATGACCAACCCCCAAAATATTTTTTCAATGTTTGTCTAAATTAATCAATCAAAAGCTTAAAATTTTCACTTGTTTGTTGATTGATGAACTAAATTTTCTAATTAAATGTAAATGTTTCAAATATATTTCGATTAAAGTAACATTATTTTATATTTTTTAACTCTTTTGTATCTGGTCTTAAGATTTTGACCAGGAATATATATATATATATATATATATATATATATATATATATGTATATGTATATCAGTTAGCGTCACTATTGGTTGAAATTTATAAAAGCATCTCTTGTCTGTTTCCGGCTGGCCTCGTGTTTTTCTGCCACTAGCCCTTAAATTTAGATTAAAGTAGATTTATTTTCAAGGCATCTTCTGACTGAAATCCCAACCATCTTAATTAAACTTTTATTAAACGTTGTGTATGTTTTTCTAAATTTTGAACACATTTGTCTGAGATTAAATATCACAATGGCTTTATTCATATAACTGAAACAATGAATGATTCGAATGATTTCAGTTTTTCTATTCACTTCACATCTGGATAATCGAGGAAGTGCTGTACTTAGCTAAAATTGTTAATAGTTTTGTTCCTCAGTAGAAGATATGTCGAAGGCTGTTCAAATATGAACATCGTTATTGGCCAATTGTACGCATGAAATTCATCAGGTTTTCGTATCTTCCAAAATGACTAGTGTAACTAAATTTGGGCATGCAGTAGTGCAGTTGCAAGTCTAAAAAAGTTTATTTAAATCTTGTTACAAAATCAAAATACACGATTTTTAAAAAAATAAGCAACTGCAGTCAAATAAACAACAGAAATCATATCTTATGCAAACTCCACTACTGACGTTTAAGAAAAAAATTAATCAAAACGAGTTACTAAATATCTTATGTAATACTGTATTCGAGAATTCTCATACGTAAAAAAAAAAACAGATTTAACCAAACTAATTATTTAGAAATTGTTATGAGGGAGAATATTTCTCTACAAGCTTAAATTCAGCCGTCTGACGAAAAACATAAAAATACTCTTACATCAGAAGGAGTAGCAGGGGGAATAGTAGCTTTTGGTGAAAACAGTGGTTCACGGCTAAACATTCTCTTCCCTATTTTCTATTCTACATTAAACATAACGTACTATATCCCTGTACCAAAAGTTAATAAACTTGTTCTTAAACCAATTCCGGGTTTCTACCGTTGTTTTTCATAACTCAGTTGCACCAGAAATGAAATTGAAATTTCGAACTAAAAATTAAGATTTTCATTCGTTAGAACACGAATGAAAATTATTCTAATTTTTCTACAATTATTCGATATGAATTGCAGATCACATCATGTAAAAATCTTGGTCGTCTTCAAAATGAGTAAACAGAAACAAATACTTCACTTTTAACACTGGTTTCGCTAAAGATTTTGATAAGCGGAAACCTACTGTATTGTTCTTTTATTGTATGTAAAATGATATAACAATAGAATAGATGAATTACTTTGAAATATTTTTCTTTCTGTGTATTATTCGCAAACAGAAACATTTCAGTAACCATTTACTCAACTTCCGTATTAATTCTTGTGCAGTAATTAAGCATACTGAGCTCTGAAGAAAGACTTTAATATCTGGCAAAAATCAAATATCCGACATGTGGTCACTTGTTTGCTTTATGTTGGGTCTTTTCACAGCATGAAAAACATTAAAAGTAACTATGCCTTACCAAATTGTAAAATTGATAAGCACATTTTATATATGACTCGTACATTCAGTGAATGTATTCTAAATGCTTTTGCGCATTTATCGTAGTTACTGTGCAGCTATTATCGGGCTTTCTATTTTCGGTACTTCAAAAACAATTCCTCCATTAGAATTTCTCTTTTTCATAAACTATCTATCCTTCTTACTCTTCCTTCATTGCTTCCATCACATTTCAAAATCAACATTATTGTCAGACCCGAATATATATATATACAGTTATATATCTTCGAATAGAAAAGTTGAGATGTGCTTTTAGTCAATAGCTGTAAAATAAAAATAAAAAACACTTATTAGTTCTAGAATTTTCAGTAGATAACTTACACTGTTGAAATATTTCTTGAAGCAAGCCGCAGAAAAAGACACGAATTTTCAATGGCCGCAGTCTTCCTATAAAAAAAAAAATAGTATTGGTGTATCCAATATCTGCAAAAATAAATTCATTGCATCTCTTGTATCTATTCGTAAAGAATGCGTTGTACGTACATTTTTATCTGCCTCTGTTTGAAAATGCCGTCAGCATTATGCCCCCTTAAACTCTTTTAAACCTGTTAAACATATATAGATAGCTCCAATGATCGGTAAAAAAATTAGTACAGTGTAACCCGGATATAAGAGAGTTGTCGGGACCGGAGAAGAAGTCTCTTATATCCGGGTTTGGTCTAATTTATATACATTAACACAGGCTCTAATTTGGGACCAGAGAAAATCTCTCTTATATCCGGGTTTCTCTTATATCCGGGTTTCTCTTATATCCGGGTCTCTTATATCCGGGTTACACTGATCATAGTTAAAAAAATACCCCAAATTTAATAAAAACCAAGTTTTATCATCAAAAGACCAAATTATATTTTTGATTATTAAATTATATTTTTGATCCCTTTTAGAACGTTCGAAATTTTGCTTAAAAACCTTGTTTTTCTTTCGTAAAATAAAATTAAGACATTATTTAATTTGAAAAGCTTTTAATTGCTTTTATGAATAAAATATTTCATAATCATTATTGTCTTAAGAAAATTATTTTTTGATGAATAATGTATTCTTACAAGAACTGTTTCCTCCACTTAAAAAAAAATTAATTAGAATAATTTTTAAAGTTTCAAATCTTTTAAATTTCTCATTTTACTTACTTGAATCCTTTTTCCTTTCAGTAAAAACAGATTACTCAATTTTCAGAATTATATTTTACCTGAACTGATATACACAGCAGTTGAGGGTAATTCATTTATTAAGATTGGTTAAATAATTAATAATATTTGCTATATTATAAATGAAATCAGTTATAATATTGATTATATACTTCGATATTGGCTGTTAGTAATTACAAGTGTCTTCATGAACAAATTATCGGATAAGTAAGCCTATTTAATACTCACTCAAGGAGCTGTATTTTCTTGGATTTCTAAAATCGGTGTCTCCAAAGTCGTATTTATACTTTTATTTATACGTCCAGTTTAACGTTGTTTTCAGTAGAAAAGTAGCAATAATACATGTGGTTAATCGATATATCCGATATAGATTTATGTGCCTACGTTTACTTTCGGGTCTTTTCAGCCTTTTCCCGAATAGCCAATTTTAGCCATCGAAAATCACCTTGTCATTCCAGAAAAAATGTACCTAAAATAAAACTCCATGTTCAATTTCGGACAGACTGTTGTCCACGGATATCAATATTACCAAACCTTACATTACAAAGAACACTTACCGAAAAGTTTGAAATGCCAATGGAATTGGTTTATTTGTAGAATTACTGGGAGGAGATGTGAAGTAAATTTTAGATTAACGCTCGTTTCGTTGGCTGCGTTTGTTTATGCAAGGTAAGATCTAGAATCCTCTCAACCTGTTCAATTTACAGAGAAATGATTTCTCGAAATTGTCCCAACTTGACAAATATGAGAAAGTATTTCTGACTTACAAGTGATTTAAACTTTTATAAAAGAAAAAAAAAACGCAAGCTAACAATATTAGGACATCGATACTCTGACAACGGAATATGATTAGAATTTTGTTGGTGAAATTTCGAATCTGGAACTCAGCTGCTAGATATTTTAATAGAATAGTATTTAGATATTACTAGGCTGTCCAATGACCAATTAGAACAGCTTTTCACAACCGGGCATACTAATGCGCCTTGTAAAGTAGCCAGCTGCGCCCCAAATTAACAGAAGAGTAATTTATGAATTATTTTTATATTTAAAAGATCTTTGTTTTTAAAAAGTTAGAGACACTAAGCACATGGCTTAAGTCAAGACTTTGTCAAGTGTAAACTATATTTCTTAATCTTTAAGAAGACGTGGATAATCCTTTCCTTTTTGCCTTCCTCAGGGGATTTAACTCAATCATCATCAGCCTCTCTAAAAAAAATAGCAATTTTTTTTTTATAAATCCCTTTAAATGAAAACTGTACCACTTATCTTCTTTGAGAATACTAAACCAAAATTTCACATTTTCAAATTTCATGACTAATGATTAATTTGTCCTTATAAAGTGCACTTCAGAGTTTTAGTTATTTTACAAGTGCGCCCTGGTGTAAAAAAACGTTTGAGAAACAATGACTTACAATATAGAATTAATTTTACCTGCCAAAAATGCAACAAGCGAATTTTCTCTTTTATTACACTTAATTTTATTTAGTCATTATTGTGATGTGAGGCCTGACAAAACACAATACTTAACTCGACAGCCAGTAGTCATTGTAATAGTATTATGTTCTTCTCAAGACAATTAACCAAGACTACTTATCATGAATCGATCAACACATTCATGATAATAAGGAAGGTTATCACAGCAGTAATAAAACATTTTTTGCTCACAGAGGAAAATTGTTTTATTACCAAATAAAAATAAGCCTTTGCTTCTGCTTTGATATTTTTTAACGGGATCGGTGATGATCTATTCGAGTAAAACCTCTAGGAGATAAATAGAGGTCGGAAAATAGAATTCTGTTATATGTATAAAAGTCAGTTTTATTGTATAGATCCGGGGAAGAATGTGACACAAGGCTTAACAGCGTTTTCTGATCATTGGTATTAAGTGCAGATATGAACTAAATAAGAGTATTAAATATTAATTATTATTATTAAATATTAATTATTTTTCGGAACATTTTAAATGAAAAATTATAATTCGCTTTGCTTTCTGACCAACATACTCATCTTGTTTGGTATGCTCACAAAGTTTCAGTCGTTGTCCTCTCCGGCTTTCTTTAGGTGTCTTCTTCACACTCTCGGTAACCTTTTGGGAATTTCCAACCAAACACTTTATTCAATTCACATGGGTAGATTTTTTCTCTTTTTGTTTTCCATGTCTCTTCATACTCACCAGGCTTTTGTTGCCTGTTCATTTCTTTCACTGAAGCAGAGTTTGTGCTTTTTCAGAACTACCAAACCCAGGGATTGAACTCACAACTACCACGGAACACAATATATTTTAACCAATGATATGTTTTAGACAGAGCTTTAATCCACTAGGCCATGCAAGTTATTTGGTTTTACCAGGTGCGTGCGCGTAGGAGAGAAACACAAGCAGACAGTAGCAGTATTTTTTATTTAGGAAAAGTCATAAAATATAGTTTCAAGATAAATTGAAAAGAAGGTAAAAAGAAGAAAAACAGAAGTGGATATGAAGAGAAGAAGAATTAATAACTTCTGAGAGAAGAAAGAAAGAAAGAAAGAAAGAAAGAAAGAAAGAAAGAAAGAAAGTGAACTCATTCGACAATATACTTTCAGGGGTATTATCTCTAGTCATTCAGTGCAACTTATCATATTCACATTAGCACAGAACACGGAGCTATATAGCGCTGAATGCACGTGATGCTGAATAAAGGGTATGCAAAAATTATGAGCATCTTGACCACGCTCCCTTGGTAAGCATCTTCCCATATTCTCATAGGCCAAACACGTGCAATTAACTTTGGAGACATCAGGTTGACTATTTAATGTAGTTAATTTAATAAGGGGGTGGTGATCTTGAAGAATTTGACACTCACATATGTTGAAGACAAGAGAGGCAGAAGGCAAACAGTTTAACTAGTTTGGGCGTGGTAAGCATAGTAAAACCAAGCATTACTGAGAGGCGCAAAGAATAAGAAATTGTGGAGATTCATGATTGCTCACATCCAGTAGGGATACAGTACACAAAAAAAGAGGATGAAGATCATCATCATGTCACAAAGAATAAATCAACTTGAAATCACTAAAGAACTTGGAATATCATGTTACTATGTCCAAAGCATCCATGTCGACATTGGAAGAATTGTTGATAAACAAACCTTCGAAATTCAACAAAAACGTTAGAAAGTTAGTTAAGGTATCAGCATCCAACCCATGGATAACCAGTCATCAAGTAATATATGAAAGTAGCTTTGTCATTAAAGTGTCAGTTGATGCAAGAAAGATATCATGTAGAAATAATCTAAATGGATACATGACAGCAAAAAAGTCGTCGCTAACAAAAAAAAAACTACACGGTGTATGACGAAAACAGTTGATAAAAGAACATCTGTTACAGGCTAATGAAAAATGGGAACAATGACATTTAGAGATAAAAACAAAACATAAACTGCATTCTAGTGTAAGTGAGTATGTTTGTAGAACAACTGGTACATGTAAAAATTCAAGATAATGCCGTGAAGACTAAAATTTAACGATGGGACTTGATCAGTAACTAGATGAGGGACCTCTTAGAAATACCAGGTATTGTAAGCTTGAGTAGTGGAATGGATAACTGCGCGGCATTGGAAATCGAAAAGCAAAGTTCCAATTCCACTCGGGTTTGTTATATTTACTTATGCGCAAATATCCTTGGGAAAGACATGAATCTACTTCTTTTCTCAGCTAGTGGTTAATTAGTATAAATTGTATTAAATATATATTCTGGCTTCAAATAACCTGGAAAAAGTTGATAAGCAGTTATAAAAACAAAACAAATCAACTGTTATGGTGAAACACACCTATTATATAGTTTATAGACTCTCCCACCTAATATAAGTAGGAGTAGTAATAGAAACGGGGGTCAGCCAGTCAGTCAGCCAATCAGCCAGTCAGTCAGTCGATGTTAGTCGAATACGAAAGTATCAGCGACCACAACCAGATTTCTCTGTGTTACACCTATTATATCAAGTTCCTAACGTTTTGTACGTCGAACCTATTTTAGAACCGATTTAGTACACATACAAGCTTACACTGCGAAATCACTCGACAACAATATTTGTCGACGAGGGAATCGTACTCATACGGAGGAAAAAAAAATTCGCTCTCCATAACAAGATTTGGCGACAAGGGATTCGAATCCATACGGTGGAAGAAGAAAAAAAATTCGCTCGCCACAACAATATCTGGCGACGAGGAATTCGTACTCATACAGAAGAAAAAAAAAACTCGCTCGCCATAACAATTTTTGATGACGAAATTCTTACTTATACGAAGGAAGAAAAAAATTCGCTCGCCACAATAATTTTGGCGACAAGATCTCGGATTCACACTTTAAAAATAAAAAAAATCTTGGCAAAGTTTTCGCAAGCCAAGACGTCACCTTAGGGACGAAAAAATCTGTCGTATTCTCAACTGAGAAAAGAAATTTTGTTTCCCGATAAGACAGTTTGCTCAAATAGGTCATGAATTGCAAATTCGTAGGACCCAACTCTACATTATTTAGGCATTGTGTAAACTTTTGCGAAGATGGAGGAATACAAAAATATATTCCGGGAATTCAGTCGGAACAACAGATGACAATATTAGAGCAACAGAAAACATTCCAGATGTAACTACAGGAGGGAACTTTTAATAGACAAATGCAATTCCAACAAGAAATGGAACAAATGCATAGGGAGTTTCAAAACCAAATTCTGAAAATAACTGAGAAGAGGAAAGAGAAAAATCTACAAAATGATTCTTTCCCAGAGAATACAATATGGAATTCAATTGAAATATTCACGTACAGTCCAGATGAAGAGATAACGTTTAAGGAGTATTATGAAAAATATACGGACGTGTATAACGAGGACTGCCACTCGTGGTCTGAAGGGAAGTAGGTTAGGCTTCTTTTAAGCAAACTAGGAACTGCTAAGCATAACAAATTGGTAAACTACATTTTACCGAAAAAAACTAGCGAGTTGACTTTTACCGAGGCGGTAAATATATTAAGTGAATTATTTAGTAAAAAGACCTCTGTTTCACAAGAGGTGGAAATGTTTGAATCTGATGAAAGATGACGAACAAGACTATATAACGTACAGCCAATGTGAATAAGCATTGTGAAGAATTCAAGCTGGCAGAGTTTAAGCGCAGATAATTTTAAGTGATTGGTGTTTGTTCAGGGGCTGGTATCGGAAAGAGACGCAGAGTTGAGAAAATTAGTACTGGCAAAATAGGAAAGCGATCCAAGTGTTACGGTACAGAAGTTGGCAGAAGACTGTACAAGATAAGTTAGCATAAAGAAATATTCAAAAATGATAGAACAGTCTGGCGTTTCGAATGTAAGGAAAATGCGCTACAAAGAAGAAAGTCAGTCTACCAAAAAGAATTCTAAAATTGCGGATTATCAAACAAAAAGTGAAATACCAGAGAAAAAAAAAAAAAACTTCCGAAGCCATGTTTTGCTTGCGGTGAACTACACTGGTACAGATATCGCAATTTTAGGAATAAAAAATGTTTCAACTGTAAAAGAGTGGGTCATAAAAGCTCGCACTGCAGGTCAAAAAATAAAGACAATAAAATAAGAAAATTAAAGTCCAACGAGGTGAACGACGGAATAACCAGAAAATGTGTTACCGTCGAAATAAGTAATAAAAAAATAAAAATGCAACTCGACACTGGTTCCGACCTATCTATCATCAATTTGCATACGTGGAAGAAGTTGGGGAAGCCAACTTTAATGAAGACAAATAAAATCGCGAGGTCAGTGACGGGAGAAAAATACAATTTATTGGAGAATTTGTTACAAACGTCACGTTAAATAAAAAAACGCGAAAAGCTAAACTATTTGTCATAGAAAATACCACGAACTTACTTGGTACGAATTGGATAACAGAATTCCAATTATGGGATCTACCGATAAATTCCTTCTGTTACAAGGTAGAAAGTTTAATCATCGAAGCCCAAGAATTAGTAAAGAAACTTAAGGAAACATTTCCTACTGTTTTTTCTCCAGGTTTGGGAACGTGTACCAAGATGGAGGCAAAATTCCAGCTAAAAGAAAATGCTCAGGCGGTATTAAAAAAGAAAAGGAATGTGCCGTTTGCCTCAATTGAACATATAGATAAAGAATTGGACAGATTAGAGAAAACCGGTGTACTTAAAAAAAGTTTAGTATAGTGAATGGGTAACACCGACGATATATGTGAAAAAAAGCTCCAGAAAGCAAAGATGAAGCCGACACCGTGAAAAACTGGAGAGTGAGTTACCCGCAGCCAAGGACATGCAGTATTATTAAATGATTTAAGTCAACTGAAGTCACCACAGAAAACGTTAAGAAGCACAAGATCAACAAAAGGGAAGCTAGAAGCTGAACAAATAGAACCACAAGAAGAACCTACAGAAACTGTGACACCATCCTTAAGAAGCTCAAAGCGAAAGGTTGTTTCTGGTAACACTATGGAGGTACCAAAAAATAGAAAAGCGAATTGGCAATATGATGTACTTGGTGAAAGGCGAAAAGTTCACGTGCAGTAACCAGATCAGACGACGTTTTTTAGACGTGGTTGACAGCGGTCCCGCGGAAGAAACGCCGATGGAGGTGATTTTCGATACGTTTGATCTAACAACGCCTACAACGATTTTACCTGAGGTACGCCGATCCAGGAGAAAAAGAAAGGCAACTGATCATTTAAAAGTGGATCCAAAACGTAGGAGATATGCTACGATGTTGCTAAAACAATGAAGTTTTTTTTGTTTTTTCTTCATGTTTCCTGTAAAAAAAAAAAACAAAAAAAAACTGTTTTACTCCTACCGAGTAAAGTTTTAGGAGGGGGTGTTATGGTGAAACACACCAATTTATAGACTCTCCCACCTAATATAAGTAGGAGTAGTAATAGAAACGGGAGTCAGCTAGTCAGTCAGTCAGTCAGTCGGTCAGTCAGTCGATGTCGGACGACAGTTAGTCGAATACGAATATCAGCGACCACAACAAGATTTCTCTGCGTAATACCTATTATATCAAGTTCCTAACGTTTTGTACGTCGAACATATTTTAGGACCGACTTAGTACAAATACAAGCCTCCACTGCGAAATCACTCCACAACATCAACTAATCAATGTAGTTGTTCACAACTTACACATGCCCTATTTTTAGCTATACAATGTATTCAAATCTGTATTTCCATCCTGTCTGTGTCAGTGTGAATTTAAATAATTGCACGATGTTTTAGTAATGACCACAGACTTGACTCCTGAAAATACATTGTTGAACACTTACAAAATTAAACAAATTGATATTTTTAGTTAGGTGGTTCATTTCTCTGCCTTGCCACTTACTGAAAAGTTCTTAAAGACAATAAAATGGAACAACTAATACTAACAAGTAACAAATAAAAAAAAAATAAGGGAGGGGGGAGGAGGAGGAGGAGGCAGTGAAAACAGTATGTTTATGTTTTTTTTCTTTCTTATTTTTATCTTTTACAGGTTAAGAAAAGAGAATAAATAATTATCTAAGAACTTTATTTATACTTACCGACATTTTCTATTGATACCCGAAAAGAAGTGTATACGCTTTAGGCTTTTGGATGTCTGAAGTAGAGAGGTCCTCTTTATTTGAAAGATTTGTCTATCTCAATATTTCTATCCACGTTTCATTGTTTTTGGCCGCACATCAACAATAATCTGTCTTCATAAATATCTGTATATATGAGCATACCTAACAATCTATCTCTTAGCCTGCCAAATGAATTAAAATGATGTTCAAAAGAGGTTCAACTAAAAAGATAATTTTGTTATAATTATATTTAAGATTTTCTCATAGCAAATTGTTGTTAAATTGTTTTATGGGCATCAGTAAAAATATCGTAGATACGATTATATATTTTAGGACTGTAAATAAAATATGGTATCTGAATTATTATCCAAGTAAATGTGAAGGTGCTTCAATTTTTTTTCCTCTAATAAGAAACCTCCCAAAATATGAAGTTTGTTAATCAAGGCAGATTTGGAGAGAGGTGAGTTAGAATTAACATTTTTCAAAAATCTCTACTAATATATTTAACGCATATTTTAATTTGACAACCATATATTGAAACAAATCTTAGTGTCTTTTGTACACTTAAAAATATCCTTTTTCCTGATGACCATTCAATACTGCCTACGATTCTGACTGCATTTCATCTAAGATTTCGACTCCATCCAAGCAAGACAGTGAATGTTTAACTTGGCGATGGTCGCAATAGACGGGTTCATGGATTTATTTCTACATTTCTTGACGGTTTAATGATGACTACTTACTTTGAATGCTCTTGTCCATTTCAAAATCTGTGTTGAAACTAAAAAAAGATGTTTGCCAAAATCCCGAAGAAGCATTTCGAGGGTTTCGATGGTAGATCTGCCGTAATTGTAAACCCGTTATAACACATTACAAAATTTCACATAAAAATAGAAAACGAGTAAATAACACGAAACCTAGAGCTGAGTAATCTGACTAGCAATGAGCTTTTTTTATTTCTGCCCGAGTCTGCATTAAATGATGTCATTACATAAATTATATTCCATGATATTTCACATATTTCCTCATATCAAAAGACTAAGACGACCTGTCAAAATTAACCTTTCTCTATTATTGGGTGATATTGCATCATCCACTTTTAGTGCATGTAAAAAAATACATCATCCTCAAGACTGAATCAGGCTAGTTTAAAAGCTGTGAAAAGTTTCCAATACGTTAAAATAGGCAAAAATCATCATTCTCAAACATTGAACATGGAGAATTGTACTCAGAAGTGAAATCTTAGTCCAAATGGGGTCAAGCAAGACTGCAGTCCATAATGCCAAGTAACAAGCTGATAGCTTATATTCTGATCGAAAGAAAAGTGTTTATCCCGGGGAAACAACACCCATAGATATGATCCATTCATCAAATCCATCGTTTCACGATCTCCGAAAATGTTATGCAAAAGAATTCGAGCTCCTCTGGAGGGGAGGTATTAGCAATGAAGAGTAAACGGACAGGTCAGTCGGGATGCTAAAGGTAATAATATAAATCAATTAAGTGATAAACCTTTACTCACATTAATCCTATTAATGCTTTATCTTTGATACACTTTATTTCAAGGACTGTTTGACTTAAATGTCTTTTCTCTCGATATCCCTTTGTCAGCATTTTTGGCTTCATACTCTCTCTGACATCGCTATATATATATATATATATATATATATATATACACACACACACACACACACACACACACACACACACATATATATATATATATATATATATATATTGGTTGTACAAAACTTAACCGCCATAAACAGAAAAAATAATTTTTAATATTACCACACATGATAACAATTAAAAGAAAAAAAAATGAAAAAGAGCTAGCTAACCAGTTTCGAACGTCGCTCAACAGAGCTAAATCGAGGTTAATAAATAGGTATACAATAAAAAGAATGGAGTGTAAAAAAAAAAAAAGATTTAAGTCTTTCTTGGCTAGGTAACATTAGTGAGAGATATACTAAGCGGGTTTCCTTAGCAGTTCGACAATGCTATTTTTCTGCTAACACGTATGCTTTTCTCTACTGCACCTACACTTGCATCCATGAGGAAAGACATTCTTCCACCTCACCATAATAGTTCCCTGATTTATTTTTATAAATGTATTTTCAGGTTGCACTACATCGGAAGATCGGCTCAAAGGTTAGATGTTAGGATTAAGCAACACGTGACTACAAAAATCCGGAACTATAATTATTTACCATTAGATGTTCTGACCAATATATACGGGTCTTCTATCACGGTACACCTTATGAATAACCGCAGTTGTTCTGATAATTTCAATGTGGACTCGTTTTCCATCTTGAGTAGGTCCCACTCTAATTACCACCTAAAAATACAGGAGGCCATATACTTTTTACCGATGAAACCTTCTCTTTTCAAACAGAAAGATTTTGTCCTTGGCTTCCAATTGATTTCCATTTAAATATTTTTTCACACATATTTTCCATTCCTTTCAGTCTTGTGCTAAGCTACACTTAGAAAATAACCATATTTTCCATTCCTTTTATTGACAATGTATACCTACTTCTTAACTTCGATTTAGATCTGTTGAGCGAGGTTCAAAACCAAATTAGCTTGCTCGTTTTTAATTGTTTCTTCATGTTATCATGTGTGGTAATATAAAAAGTAAATTTTGTTTGTTTATGGCGGTTATATATGCAGAGGTAGATTATTTGTGCAGCGATTTTCATTGATACAAATTTGATTAATGACCAGCTAAAGTTATTTCTCTATTTTGAACCAAATTTTTGATGGAAGTTTAAATATAAATTAATTAACGTGAAAATGCTTTCGGCCTTCACAAGCCATAATCAAAGAGTTTTTTGTGTTATGTCAATTTCATCGTTTTTCTTGCAGGCAATAAATGCTACTTTATAGATTTTAAATGCTTTTCTTACGTATAGCGCTGGTCTTTAAAAATATCGCGTCTTTGATAATTACTTTAAATTCAGAGTGACAATGAATATTATGTTAACCTTTTCATAAAGAGAATTTAGAACATAGCTTTTAGTTTTAGACAACACCAAGAATGCATAGAAAAAGAAAATTGTATATATGATAAATCAGGGTGAACGTTTATATATCAGCAATCAAACAATAAATCGTACACAAGTTGGTATTTAGAAAACTCGATGAAAAGGTTTTCGAAAAAGTTATGGGTACAAAATTTTAAGTTTGTCGTTATGGCAATTGCAAATGTTCTCTAAGTGCGCGCGCGTGTGTGTGTGTGTGTGTGAAAGAGAGAATATATGTTGATAAGAGAGAGGGTTTGTTCATGTATTTATGTTCAGAAGGAAATTAACGAAGTCAATCAAATAGTGGTTAGCGTTTTCGATATCTCAATCTGTAGGTTGCGAGTAGAAGATCGGTAGAAACTTCTTTGAAGTCGCCGCTGTACTAAGTGGGTCTTTTGAGGCGAGTGTACTTTTTTGAATGAGGACGGACTTGAAGTCAACGAAAGAAAAAGCATTTTTCTAGGATAAAAATGCAAAAGGTTACAGGACAATCTCTACCAACCTATGTATATGAATGACTTTGAAATATTGTCAACTATTCTGCTTTTCTACTGTCCTCCTTCCTGACTCATCTCTTCCAAAATATTTAAAATTATTTAGTTTCCTGTGAGATTACTTTTGTTACTCTGTGTTAATCCATTTAGTTGAATTTTGTGACGGATTACTTAAATAGTCAATAGCTTAGAGGAATAAAGCATTACTTAGTGAATTTGGGGGCAGAAAAATTGTGAGTTCAATACCTACGAATATACTAAATCTCAGCGAAAATAGGACTAACAAACAGTATTAAAAGGACAATTAACCAAGACGACATTTCCTTAGACATGGACAGCAAAATGAAAACTATTTCCCTCCTGGAGATTGAATAAAGGGTTCAGCTGGAAATTCCACAGACACCTGAAGAAGACCAAAGAACACAGCGGCCAAAAGGCTGTGATAATAACAACAAAGATAAGAACATTAATCCGACTGTAAATAATGCTAACTCCTCATCCTAGAAATTAAGTTATTTTGATTTATTTCTTTTCTGTATTTCCTTTCTGTAAAATTTTTATATTTTGTCGATGAATCACGTAGTTGGATCTATCTGTGTTCTTTTTGTGGGGAGGGGGTAGTAATTTTCCTTCTTTTTCCTATCCTGCTTTTGCATTTTTCATGTACTGATTATAGTTTCGGAGAACACCAAAGTTTTCCGTGGTTATCTTGTCTGAACTGAATTATTATTCAGTTCAGTAATTATATATATATATATATATATATATATATATATATATATATATATAGCAAATGTTTATTAACGTTGTCAATTTCAATTATTTCTGTTTCTTATTTGTCTATATTTGAGATATTGAAACTATTTACATTATTTACATTGTTTGGACTGTTGTTCTCATTTTTATTGTCATATTCACGACGTTTCGGCCGTTTTACATCCCGCCATTCCTCAAACAAATATCAACTAGGAACGTACAACGAACGAAACGTTAGGAATGTGACAATAAAGACAGTACTGTTTTCTAGTTTATAGATATTTACTATTTGTCAAGTTCTCTTTATTATTGACAATTTCTTTCATTTATTCTTCGGTTCAATTTTCAGTATCTGGAGCGTTCGTTGCATGTTACTAAATGTCTCATGCATATATATTTTTTTGGTTTCTTCCTATCTAACGTTACAATTCTTTCTTCTGCCGATTTCTATTGACTTCTTTGCTTTCAATACAAATAACCAGCCTCGCTTTAAAATCTATTTTCCTTGAACAGCATGTCTCAGCTTGTTACACATCATCCCATCGTTTTAACATTTTTCTTGTATCTCATTTGTGATGAGTTTCTTCTGAAATCGAAATGAACAATAAACGCCCTGTCATGTTTCATTCACTTTGTCTTTGTTTGGCCAAAAGCCGCATTAGAACAGTTAGTCTTCTGCACACAAGCCATATTAGGAACAGCTTTTTTTTTTAAGTAAACACTGAATCCACGAAACCTTTTAATCATAACAGCGGCGCCATCTGTTGCACAAGCCACAATGTTCTTGAATGGAATGTTGTTCTCCTCAAAATAGACCTCAAGTTTTTTGAAGATGGATTCATCTTTAGTGTCAGTCATTAATTTCAACGCGAAAAGTAGTTCTTGACATATATCATCAACATCAAGAAACCTCACAAATGCAATCAAAAAAGCAAATTTATCAGGTGAAGTTGATTTGTCGAGTTGAAGCGAGAACTCTTTCACCTGCAGTTTTGTGACTAATTGGTTTTCAACATTAGCTGCCGAATCATCAATGTGTCGTGATACTGATGAATTGCTGAGAGAAATAACTCTAGTTACCTCTTGTGGACCAATTCATGACTGTTGAAATCACTACGGCCACTGCAGGCATGATCAGAAATCCACCAATAGTACGAAGCTTACCAGCTTTTGCAATGAAATTTGCTATCTTTTAAGAAGGCAACATTACTCTGTCTACTTTTGACGCTTTTGGGGTAAACACATGATTCACTGTCATCATTTTATCTTTAATTTAAACTTTAAATTATGAGTTTTAAATTTTAAGGAATTAAAAACTAAAAACGCCCATTTTACAATAAGTAAATATTTATGTTAACAAAATGGCTTAGATTAATTTAATATTTAACTTAATAATAAATTTGATATTTTATTTTAAATAATAATTATTAGTTATTATTAGTTACATATATATATATATATATATATATATATATATATATATATATATATATATATATATATATTTTTGGGGTCCTAAATTTTCTGTGCCCCCTCGTTGTCCACGTTGGGAAACCTTATTGTAGACCATCAACAGCATTTAACATGAACCATATGCCTTCAACATGTAGGTGATTATCTTTTTCACAGTTTTAGATAAAATCCTTTCCTAAATGGATTTAGTTCTTCTCGTCTTGCAGTAAACCGACGATGCAGACCCCAAACTTCTCTGCTGTAGATCTGGGGAAAAAATGGCGAACAGCTGAAGGGGACAAACGGGTCTCTTCTCCTGACTACAACATGCGCATGCGTCAATCATAATATTCAAGTCTGTTATTTGAGTTACAATGATGGGTGGTGTAGTGACCTAATACAAAATCCAGAATCGTATTGCCTGTGAATCTGAGAGATAATATGATTTTCTGAAGAAAATCCATTGAATACTATCAATTTTGAACATTTCTTAATCCTACATCGTTCATTATAAAAATGTAAGATCACCAAAGTTAAGCAACGCCGAACTGCGTCAGTACCTAAATAGGTGACGACTTGGGAATACCAGGTACTGTAAGCTTGGATGTACGTTTGGTTTAATGTATAGCAACTGCAATTCGAAAACGGAGAGCCGAGTTCAAATTCCAGTCGAGTTTGTTATATTAACTTGTGCGCAAATACCTTTGGGAAAGCTATGAATCCGAGTCTTCTCCCCACAGTTATAGGTTAAATAATAGAACTTGCATTAGAAAATCATAATTATATCCCCCAAATTCTTACAATCCAAATATATATTCTGGCTTTAAATAACCAAGGTCCAGAATGATGATGATATTGCATCATTCTAAAAATAATTTGTCATCAGTGATGATAGAAAAGAAGGGTATTTCATCATCCTACTCTCCTCATTATAAAAACAACCCTTTCACCACAAAAGAATCAGTAGAGTAGTGTAG
Organism: Acanthosepion pharaonis; assembly: GCA_903632075.3. Lineage (NCBI taxonomy): Eukaryota > Metazoa > Mollusca > Cephalopoda > Sepiida > Sepiidae > Acanthosepion > Acanthosepion pharaonis. The sequence goes on along the minus strand of CAHIKZ030005501.1, from coordinate 523,592 downwards.
ACTAGGATACCCATTCAGTAATAGAGTAGACGAGAAGACAAGTAGCTATACAGAAACACACATCTGCCTGCGCTCCGGGAAAGTTGAAAACAGATGATTTCAAACGCATCCTCATAAACGAAATACTAGGAACCAAACCACATAAACACTGACTTTTAAACAAAAGAGACAGTGGGAGCATTTTTACACACACCATATCAATATTCTTTAATTCATATCACAAAAAATAGAAATTCTTGCTATTTATGTCAACACGTTGTCTAAACCTTTTATCGTTGTAGGTTTATGCAATTTAATTTCTGTCATTAATATCAATAAATAATATAAATTACAGTCAACAAATAAATACGACGTGGAAAATAATACATCAACAACAAAATTACCATACCCTGTTACAACCTGCAATAAACTGATATTTCATAAAAACCAACCGATCGTTATAAAAAAAAGAACACTTTTTTATAACGATTGATTGTTTTGTTTTTTTTTTTTTTTTTTTGTTGTTTTTTGTCATAAAAATTTTAACATGCTCGGTTACATCAGTAAAATCATTATTATATCCCCAAAATTTTTACAATCCAAGAATATTTTCTGGCTTTAAATAACCTTTTTATGGTCCAGAAGGATGACGTCAGCAGGATTGTGTGCTTTTGTTTTTTGGAGTTTTTTTTTTTACTATCGGCACTTTTAAAGTAAAAATTTAAATTTTGAAACTAAGATATGAAATAAATAAGGCAAACATTTAACAATTATTAACAAATAAAAATACAGATAAAAAAGTACTTGGCCATCACAACTGGAAAAGTTTCTCTCAAAGAAATGTTATTATTATTATTATTGAAATGGCTGCTAAAACACAAGGATTGAACGAATTTAAAAAAAAAATCCCTTACATGACTAATATGTAAATTCAACAAATTAATTCTGTTGCTCTAATTATATTTTGCTGGGTAAGAAAAGATAAATATTTTTAAAAAGAAAAGAAATAAAAAATGAGTTGAAATTGAACCAAAAATATAAACGGGAGAATATAATGACCCTGACGAGAAGGAGAAGACAAACAAAGAAAAAGGGAAAATGTGGCAAAATTTATCGTCTACAAATGTCTTAAAACTTTTGGAAATATAAGAATATTTGTGTATAAAGTATTATTTCTTCAAGCTTTAGTAAAGTCTACTTTTGATCAGTAACTGCAATGTCAGCAAGTAATAACTATGTGAAGTGTGATATCCAATTTTCTTGAAGTCTCGTTCATCAGTACGTTTATTAAAAACCAAAAGGGTAAAAATATAAAAAGAAATAAATAGTCTGAGGTTAGTCTGAAAATACAAACAAACAAGGGTAACGAGAAATATGATAAAAACAGCCAAAGGCTTGAACATAAAACTAAGACCATTTGTCTAAACGGGTAAAGGATGGTAGCGAATACGATGTTTACATGAATATGTATAAAATTTACTAGAAGAATACATTCCAATGTTGGGGTGAGTTCGCGGAAAAGGAAATTAGAAGGTTACAATGTATGTGGACACGAGTTGAAAGACTTCTTCACGGAGAGATACAAACGTAATATAAACGTACGAAATATGGCTACATAAAGCATATGTACAAATAATGAAGTGATAATAAAAAAAAGGCAAATATAGTGTGAAAAAGTAATATGTACTTGTTATATAGAAACTCTGGAAATTTTGTACACACACACACATTGTATTGATGTTAAAGGACGAGAGAAATGTGCTATAGCTGTTCAAATTTCTTTTATTTTCATTTCCCAAGTACTTTTGATATTTTTCCAAGATCATCTTCAGAGATGCAAGTAATACAAAACTATATGTTGTTCATTAATATAGGTATTTATTAAAAGTTATCCGTTGTTATGCATTACCGTAATTTTTTTCATTATGCTTTTAAATGCAAAACTTTTGACAATGTGCTGAGCGTTCATTAGAACGTGAAAAAATTATCCAATATAGAATTTTTTTCTCTCTAGGTTATAATGTCATGGTCACGTGAGCATTAAAACTTGAAAAAACCGTTCTCTTACAGACATTTCGAAACATTACTTAGAAGTTAGAATTGAGCCCCCCCTTTTTAAGTGCTACGGAAAGTGGAATTATACTTGTACTTATCTTATAGCTGGATATATATATATGCCAAAACTGTTCCTCCCAATATATTAGAGAAACAAGTAGAAGTTTAAAAAACGCATTTATGAGCACAAAAGAGACCTCACAAAAAACAACTTAGCTAGTCATACATAGAAATAAATTCAACCATAATTTTGATTTTAAAAATGCTACACTCATAAAAAAAGAAAATAACTTACTCAGAAGGAAAACCCTAGAGAAAATAGAAAATTACCCAAATATTAATCTACGCCCAGGTTTTTCCCCCCCATTTCACCTTTCTTAACAAAATTACTGCTCTCACAAACAAATGTACACAACAGATTAATAAAATCAAAAGAAAATCGTTGAATACATCAACACAGATATAATGACAATATTCTCCACACGTGACAAATAATGACGTTATTTTAAGTTAACAATATGAAAATAGCGTTTCTCTACATTCCAGTTGCTAGGAACATTCTGTTTTTGTTTTTATTAGTTACCTTGTTCAATTAATTTCATTTCGTATTTTGCTTTGATAAAGTCCACATTGGACGAAACGCGTCAGTAATTACTAGTTTTCCTATTGTCATTTTTATTCATAAATATTGTCTTCTCTACTTGTTAAATCGGAGAACTTTTCATATACACTGCGTGCCAAATTATTATCGAGATAACGTTTTTTCTAATATTTCAAAAACCGTCCAATCAATTCACACAAAGTTTTCACAGAATGTTGGAAACACTTACCTGCGCAATTACTGAAATTTTCGTACAGATCTGCGCAATGTAAACAAACTGGCGCCATATTTGTTATCAGCACGGTGATTTGAGCGTGCCAAATTATTAGAAAAGTGTAAGAATTTAGTGAAAAGATGGGCCGTAAAAACAGTTTAAGTGATGCTGAAAAGAAAACTATCACCTCAGAACTCTCAAAAGGTAAATCTACCCTAGAAATTTCTAAATTGATAGGAGGGTGTCAACAAACAGTGAAAAAGTTCACTGCCGACCCTACACAAGTACGCAAATGGTAAGAATTCAGTGAAAAGATGGGCCGTAAAAGCAGTTTAAGTGATGCTGAAAAGAAAACTATCATCTCAAAACTCTCAAAAGGTAAATCTACCGTAGAAATTTCTAAAATGATAGGGAGGTGTCATCAAACAATGAAAAAGTTCACAGCCGACCCTACACAAGTACGCAAAAGGGCAGATAAAGGCAAGCTGAGGGTTATTTCACGTCGTCTCATGTCACGACTTAAACGAGAGGCCACGAAGAACCCTGGACTTACCAGTCAAGAGCTTTTCAGTCGCATTGGGGATCCTACTGTGTCTAAAAGTACTCGGTGTCGGTATCTGAGGGAAATAGCAACAGCAGTCAAACCTGTATCACATTCCAAATCGATTGAAATGGGCCGAGGACAATATGAAGATTGACTTCTCTAAAGTTTTATTCACAGACGAAACTCGAGCAACACTTGATGGGCCAGATAGATGGTGCAAAGGCTGGGTAATGAACGGACAGAATCACCATCAGCATTTGAGACGCCAACAAGGCGATGGAGGCATAATGATCTGGGGTGGTATTATTGGAAAAACATTAGTGGGTCCATGGAGAGTACCAGATGGCGTCAAAATGACTGCTGATGCATACATAGCGTTTACGAAGGAGCATCTTGAAACGTGGATGAAAAGGCAAAGAGTTGCCTTCAGAAGGGCCATTGTTTTTATGCAAGATAATGCTCCCTCACATGCTGCTCACAAGACTACTGAATATTTGAAACAGTTAAGCTTCGATGGACCTCGAAAAATGAAGTGGCAAATTCTCCGCATTTGAACCCAATCGAAAACCTTTGGAGCATCATGAAGCGAAGACTGTACGCCAACGGACGACAATTCAGGAGCAACGCTGAGTTGTGGGAAGCAATTCTTGACATATCTCGTGGCATTACAGCAGATGACATCCTACAATTAACAAATTCTATGGATCGTCGACTTGTTCAAGTAATTTGAAAACAGGGAAAGCATATTCCCTATTAATTTTTTTAAAACTGTGCCTTTTTTGTATCTGTTATTATTTGTTTGATTACTTATTTATTAGCTTCTTTTGATCATAAAAATTCACGTGCAACGTTTTGTTTGCTCAATTCTGGGAATTTTACTAAACCTTTCTAATAATTTGGCACGCTCAAATCACCGTGCTGATAACAAATATGGCGCCAGTTTGTTTAAATTGCGCAGATCAGTACGAAAATTTCAGAGATTGCGCAGGTAAGTGTTGCCAACATTGTGTGAAAACTTTGTGTGAATTGAGTGGACGGTTTTTGAAATATTAGAAAAAACGTTATTTCGATAATAATTTGGCACGCAGTGTGTCTATATATATATATATATATATATATATATATATATATATATATATATATGGGAGGTTGGGCAGCAATTTTTTTTCACTTATGACGGTCTGAGTGAAAACCAAGGAAATTTCTTTTTTTTTATTTCTATACATTGTTCTATGTTTAAGGCCATTTTTCTGTTTTCCGGGAAGAATTTAAACGTATCTTGTACACTGTCTTTTGATCGCTTTCCTTCGTCATTATCATTTTTTGCAGGTCATGTGCCATAGCACTTAATGATATTAATAAATCTTTGTGTTTTTCTTGTTTGCTTTCTTATGTTGGTTGGTGATATGCGCATTAATTGAACAATTATCAGATAAGCAAAAGTGATTATGTAACCAATGTATGTGTTAATTTGTCATTATTAAAAATGCATTCTCTAAGTGGGCAAGTGAATCAATAGACAACCTATGTTTGTTGAAATTTTCTTCATTTTCGTTCTATATTTAACAAAATGTTAAAGAATTTTTGTAGTGAGTGAGAGATTTGTTGTCGAGAGGATATATATATATTGCTACCTTTTCTCATAATTTATTTTCGTCTTGATTACTGTTTGTTTATTCTGCGGAATAGATTAACGATGTGTTTCATATTGTTATTATTAATTGAATTATGGTAATATTTATTTTTTCTAATGATAATTTAATTTGTTTATTATGTGGATTGGGAAATTATTATTAATGTTTGTTTGTTTTTTGAACTCGTTATAAAATTCCATAGAAAAGGTGTGGCAAGGACTTCCAATTTGGGTTCAATCCAGGTAACCTTAAATTTAGTAGAGTAAGAGTGAACAGTTTTCGTAAATTGAAACACTATCAATAGATAAGATAAACCAAAGGAAATTTGTGATAGTTTAGTGGTTGACTAAAGAAAACATTTATTTAAAATGTTATTTGATCTGAAAGGATATGGCATTGACTGTCAACAGAAGAGCACGCATGATTTGGTTCGTTTCTATCTTGCTTCCCTTTTCTTCATAATGTTTTTACATTGAATAAAAAAAGTTTCTGAAATGAATTATGAGGATTTATTTAACATTTAATATCATATTCAAATTTTTTTGTGTGTGTGTTTCAATATTTGAAACATTAATTTACTTGAAATGGAATTTATTGTATCCTTACGCTTAATTTTGCCTCCCGCTCCTCCCCCCTCCTCTCTCTCTCTCTCTCTCTCTGCATATATTTTCTAATGTGGAAAGGATGAATATTAATAGGTTTAGGTATTGTTAATTATTGTTCCATTGACATTTGGTGTTAGTGAATCAATTTTCGGCATCCAATAGCGCTGATAGGCTGTTACTTTTGAAAATTTGGTTGAAGTTGTATAAGGAGTTTATACTGTATTTAGAGGATTGATCTGGTTTGCTTTAATTCTTTGGTTGATTCTTTTGTAAATTTGGTAAACAGTTGTCGGAATTCGTGAGATTATTGGTCTTAGTGGGCTTTCTGTTTTCATAGATATGTCCTAGATTGTACTTGCCATTGCGAGTTTTACTTTGCCACACCTTTCATCTTTATTGACGCTGAAAAGTTATATATATATATATATATATATATATATATATATATATATATATATATATATATATATATATATAAGCAAATATATGGATATAGATCCGACAGTATGAAGAAAATTTCTTCATATATATATATATATATATATATATATATATATATATTTGATTAATTTTCTGTGAAGATTTATAAAATTTTGCTTTATCGTTTAAAATGATTGGACGATTTCGTAATTTTAAAAAAGTATAACATTGGTGTTGTTTTTGTCAACGAGTCGAATTGTAATATTTTTTGTTTTGACGCCGGGCTTTTGCTGCGTTATTAATGTCTGAGCGGCGAATTCCGTTTGTGGTCGATGTATCGGTTATTTATTCCCGTAGCTTTTACCAGATCGTTTGGGTGGATTAGGTTGTTAGTTTGTAGAGTTTGACGATTTGGGTATAGGCGTTTAATTTCCATTTCTTTTGTGGGGTGTATTTTGTGGTGATATGAGGTCCTGAATTGAGGAATTCTTGTTGTCGTTTAATCATTTTGTGGTAAAAATACCTGATAAAATCGTCTAAATTTGGGAGGTAGAGTTTTCTGTAATTTGTTCAGTTTTGTGTTATACTTAATTTATTTATATGATTTTTCCTTTTTATGATTTCGTGAAAATCATTTTGAATTTGTTTGCATTTTGTTTTATCCGTTTTCATTTGTTCGAGGTTTCGTTGTGTTCTTTGGAATTTTTAAAAAGTTTGTTTATCGCTATTTTAATTTGAATTTAATGAATGAAATTTTTTTTTATGAAGCTTGAGGTGTTGTTTTTCTTCGCAGCTGTTTGGTCGCGTAATTTGAATTTGTAGCTGGGCAGTAATACGAATAATAGCTTGAATAATAAAACAAATAATCCAACATCAATAAAAAAAAAAATATTTGAAACAAAAATACTAAATATATTTCACAAATAATTGCACAAATAAAAAGAAAAAAAATATAACACCACACACTGACGTCATACTTAAAAATACTGACATGGCACCAACCGACAAGTGAAGCCTGAACACTCGAAATATGACCAAAGAAAACACAATGCATACACATAGACACAACTTATCACAGGGGTATGCTCGGGTATGCGGGTATACCAAATACCTTAAACGTCCCTGCCTAATCATCAGAATGTCGGAGGAGGAGGGGGACTTGTTTTAAGGGAAGACATGAAAAAAATTATCACAGAAGAAAAAACTTTGAAAACAAAAACTTATCGCGGAATAAGACTGATCGTGAAAAAATCTGGTCTCTTATGCAAACTAGTAATTTAGTAATTTGAAATGTTTTTATTGATAGAACCTATCAATGCAAACATTTCAAATTATCTCAACCTTTAAACTACAAACGAGATATCCGTCATTAATCATGAGATTAAATAACCCTAACGGAGTTGAAATGCCATAAAATTAAAAATAAAGCTCTTTGATAACGACTTATTAAAGAGAAAATTAGTCAGGACAACGTATGTTCAAATTATCTCCGAAAAACAAAAAAAAATGTTCTGAACCATATTTATGTGTGTGCGTGTTTAAATCTTAAACAAAAAATTCGTTGAACTTCAAATCAAAAATGCATAAGTATATAAAGCGTGGGAAAAGGAGAGTGGGCAAGGAGTCGTGCACGCGCACACACATACACGCTCGCGCATTCGCGCGTACCCGCACACATATATGTATGTCCATTTTTCTTTCTATGAACTATTGTTATTTACTAAGATTAGCTTAATAAGGCACAAGGCCACATGTATGAAGTACCTACTATTTTTATGCACTGTTGGTAGCAAATATGTTCAAGAATCCAACGCACCATCTGGAAATCTATTAACAACAAACAGAAATTTCTTCAATGTGGAACAACAGGAATAGTTATCATCTTTAGTCAATATCTTTTTTTCTTAATTTATGATATTAGCTTTTAAGAATCAATGTTCTGGGTAAATTCAGACTGGATTTATTCAAACTGATCTGTTTACTTAAATACAGTGATTCATGGCCTAATTGTCAGGCATTCATATCACAGCACTAGGAAAGCCGGCCCCATTTATTGACTTTACCATATGAAAGCTTGTTTCAAACTGAATGTTCACTACTAATATTAACTTAGTTATCTGGGTGGCCTCTTTCTTCAAGCACATGGGACTCTGTATTTATTATTGATGTTGTTGACTGACGGGGATAAGTTAAACGTTTCTGGGGCTTTTTCGATAAATGATAAATTGTTGAGATTATCTGTAATGTATATAATATTCAGTCGCCTTTTTATCTCAGTTGGCACACACGTCTGAAATTTTATGTATAATTTTCTCTATAACCATTTCTCTCTCTTTGATATATATATATATATATATATATATATATATATATATATATATATATATATATATATATATATTTCTTTTCATATCTCTCCTCATCCCGAATACCATTTTTAATCTTTCATTTCAGGAAAGATCGAATATGAAAGTAATGCCGAATACCATATTTGTAACATAAATTTTATTAATAGACAATTTTATAATGGATAATAAAATTTAACATTTTATTTTTGGACGTTTATTTATATCAGCAAATTTTCTTTGTTCCCAGAAAGTTATTTTATTAATGTATTGATAAAAAACGCAAAGAAAGTATAACACATATATGCAACAACAAGCAGTGCGTAAAGGTAATGAAAAGAGCGTCTTACTTGTAATAATTCCACACGAGAATTGGAACTGATGGAGATTTTTCTGTGTTTCTGGGGAAGCCATATTTAGGATTCAAGATTCGAGCAAGACGGATTTACATATACGGTGATATTGCGCAATATTTTTGACTCAGAAGTGCAATGCTAGCATATATACGGTGAGAATTTTAATGAACATCGATAACTGAAAAAAGAAGCAATAAAGACAATAATGGCATAATCGAAATCTATGTTTTTACCTAAAATCAATGACAGCAAGTGTCCTCGTAAAAGTACAAATATCTATCAACTTTTTAATCCTCTTTAAAGCCCACCCGACGGCCACATCCACTACTTAAAAGTGATTCCTTTTCTAGTCTACAACAACTAAATCTGGTCTTATTACTGAATTTGTTTTCTTTATTATTGTTATAAATTTCAATTTCCATTCTTGTTCTTCGTATCGATATTGTTCTTGTTGGGCTACTCCTTCTTCTCATTGTTGAGTAAAGCATAAATCGTTAAAAGTGAGGCTATTAACTCCCAGACGAAGCAAATAAGACCCTTCCACCTTTTTTGCAGAATATAGCTGAAAATTATCTTCCGGGTCTAAAAGACGAAATAGATTATCTGATAAGTTAATATTTACACAAAGGCTGTAGACTGTCTGTATTTATACTTAGCCTAACTTCATAATACTATAATATATAATAAATAAGGATTCGCATGTGTCATTTAATATGTTAATAATCACTTGTTACTACATATACTAAATTTAAAATTGTACCATCTCATTATTTCCAACATCTTCCCTGTCGAAGGACTTCTAAATAATTAAGAATTAATTCCGATTTAAGTGAAAAAATTAATCGACTTGATATTGATTTACGAGGAAAATCCATATAAATGCAAATTGTTACATTTTACAAGTCCGAGTTCAGATTTTTCCAATCCAGTAACACAAAACAACCATATGACATATAAATGGCTGCTCTTTCGTGTGAAGCAAATCATTAAACTATTTCAACTGCAAACTGCTTGCATTACCAATAACAATACTTAAAAGCTGTCAACTCTCCTGAAGTTCCAGACTTCATTAAAAAAAAATGTGCAAATATTAAATAAAAACAGAAATTATCAACTATTTGCAAGCGATTTTTTTTCGAATGAATTGTTTCGCAGCCGGTGGCATTTCAACGAGACTTGCGAAAGAGAGATAACTAAAAAGTACGAATTTAGTTAACATCATTCAACAGCTGCGACGAGACATAAAATCAAGAACGATGCTATCTCTCTCCTTCTCACTTCTCTCTCTATCTATGCGTCTCTGTCTCTGCCTCTCTCTCTATCTCTTTGTACGTTTGTGTGAGCATGTATGAGACATCAGTAAAAGTTTAGGCTACCAAAGTCTTGTTTTTATAAAAATATATATTATTTGAACTACTCATTTTTTAAAGTCTTCACGAAGATGTAAGCAAAATCGAAATAAAATCAACTAGCAATATTCATTAAAAATTCACGTCTTTTCTATTTTAATTTTTTTACAGTAAGGTGCTCCCTGTATAAGTCCCGGTGGCCACTCGAAGTAGAATGTTAAGTTAAGGAGTAGTTTAAATGGATAGGTGGGGAAGATAACAGTTAACATTGTAGTGATCCGAGAAATATTCTCTTGAAAGTCTGTTCCACGGGGCAGTGGTTTGCGAGAAGAAAGTATTTGGGTGGAACTTATTTCTCGCCGGTGAAATACGGAGGGAATGTAGGTGGTTTGCTACAATGTAAGTGGCATGTCGGGTCCTAGCCGTTAAGGTATGACCTGGTGGAACTAATGAATTATAGTTCGTCCGAGCACTTTCCATGGAAGTAGCGATAGACCAGTGAGAGACTCGCCACATCCTGCCTGTATGAGAGAAGGTGAAAAATAATTTTTCTCCAACAAGGACTCTTTTCAACTCTGACTAAAAAGTGAGGATTGGGCAGTTCCCGCCCAAATATGATAAACAGTACTCCATTTTCGGCCTGATCTGGCTCATAAATTTTGTGACATTCTTAATTTAGTAATTGAATAATCTTCTTGCGATTTCCATGACTATGACATACCCGCAGGGTCGACGCGTACTTTCCCCGAACTCCCCGATTGGAGGACTAGGTGGAGAGCAAGGCTGCTTGTAATCCCTGGAAGGGCGGTTTTAGTAGTGCTTCGTAGCTATCCGCCATTTTATCAATATTTAATTTTTTCCGTCTACGTTACACTGTCAATGAAAATTATTATAATGTACATCGTGTATTATATATTATTATTTATTTTTGTGAGTAACCTCGATTTCATGTTGAACGTGTTAGATAAAGAGACCTTGGGCTATACATGATAAGTTCACCACTTATGGTATCTTCAGTCCTTTTACTGATTTTTATGAAAGTTGAGCCAGAACGAATTTAATTATCTTTCTGGCCATCAAAGAGAAAGTTTTTGAATGGAAGAATTGAATTTTGTGAGCAAAGTTGTTGTCTTGCATAACCCCTTGCATAGTTCTGGGGAGGGGAGTCTTTTGTTTGATGAGGTCGATTCCATAACCTTGTATTTTCTTTCGTTCGTCTTCTCCCGGTCGCTGATCGCTGGTTGTTGTTTTTAGTTCAGCAATAAATGAGAATTTCAACAAAAGGGATTTTAAAATTATCTATTTTATTGAACACCTTGACGTGTACATTTTTAACTAGTGAGGACGTTCTATCAGCCCCAACTGGGGAGGAAGTTCCCCGAGACACGAAATAACCACGTCTACTGTGGATCACGTGTAAAACTTAACTCCCTGAAATCACTTTCTATCTGTCTAACATTCCCACGCTAACCAAAAACGACTTCCTCTATTTTCTTGTATATGACCGCGAAGGTCAAAATGATAAGGTCAGAGGAGAATACAATTCTGAAAATAATAATTGTCTACTAGACTATTATTTAACGTCTTGAGTTTCACTTGTTGTCACTGAAGAGGAAGTCTTCATTGGTATTTCTGAGGAAAAACACAGTTGTTCTGTGCCATAAAATATACGTGAGTAGCAAATTTTTGTCTCATCTGAACAGAAAGTTAACTTTTCATAAAGAAATGATGAGGGGTGTATTTATTTTTAGACTGCTACATTATTCAAATTTTTATCAAGTAAGATCTCATGTTGACGTTAAAAAATTGCCGCAAAACGTTGTTGATTTATAAATGATATGATCCATTATAGCGTATCTCGAATTTGCACTTAGATACATTGTATTTTTTTTTTTCAATTTTTCTAGTTGAATTGTCCCCATATACGGCGTGCGATGGGTAAATTGTCGCCATTTTATATTTTTAATTTGCGCATGCGCCTTGTTTATTTTTGATTTTGTCGACTGCACGGTCATTTGGTCACCGTCTGTGAGAAGAAAATTTGGAAACGGCATGCTGTACTGCTTGGAACCTCCAGTACAAACATTTTGAGTTTTTGGATGCCAATCTGAGAACAGTGCAGAGGATTTGGATGAGTCTAAGTGTGATTGCGAAGGTGTTTGGAATGATCATTAGTTATGGCGACGTTGTGCCTCCATTCATCTTCCCACAGGGACTCAAACGGAGGCTTACATCAAGTGCTTTGAGAAGCTAGTGCTGCCCTGGGTGGCTGCTGGAAACAGGACTCTGCACTATGGCACAGAAGCAGGAGAACCCAGTCATGGATGTCAGATAATTTCTGCGACCATCATCACCCCTTACATCTTACATCTGACCATGTAATTCTGCAACACCCTTTATTATCATGTGTGGAGTACAGTCGAGCGAAAGACCAACAAAACTCCTTTGAGATCAAAGATGAACTGAAAGCAATAATTCTGGCAACATTCACCAATTTAAACAAGGAGACCGTCTAGAAGAGTTGTAAGAGATTCCGAAGTCGTCTAGAGGCCGTGGTTGAAACCAGTGCCGATTTTATTGAATAAATTTACTCATTAGTATCTCAAGATATTTTTGCATAATTTTGATAAACATATCTATTAAAAACAAAATAAAAAAATTGTGTAATTTAGACGACAATTTCTTCGTCGTACCCGATATAGGATGATTGGCCACTTCAAAGTGATGTAATGGTTAACAAGCTTGTCACGCTAGATCGATTACGGCTGAATAGTCCCATATTTTCGGTCTTGTGCTGCATCTAAGTTACGCTTATAAAATCACCATATATAGGATGGTATGTTCCATTATCCTATATAATTATGTTACAAGAAAAAAATTATTTTATGTATATACTACTTTATGAAAATTGAGATCTAGTAGAGTGGGAGTATGGTACCATAGATTCATGTAACCCTAGTACCGGCTCTGGATACCCGTAAAAAATCCCCTATTGCATCGTTAAATATTTGAACATACCCGTAAAATATTGCAATAACAATCATGAGTATGATTGCAGATCTTTATTTAAAGAAGTAAAAGGGTACAAATGAAAAGATTAAAATTGACAATGTTTTCCATTTCACTGAAGCAGACGTTAAACGCATGAGAGCCTTATCACCTCCTCTATCTTTTTTTTCTATTATTACGTATGCTTTATTTTTCTCATTAATTCAGCGTCTTTAGGATATCTTTTTCTTCTATCTTCACAGTCAAAGCGGAAGGGTTCATTATTTTTCTAAGTAATGACAAAGCGTAACGCGCACGCTAACTTAAGAGCTAATGGAGAGTCTAGCAGAATTATATGACTATAAAATATCAAACTAACCATCTTCTTTTATGTGCCGTGTCCATTCAGAAAGTAGGTGATCATGTCTCTCCGATCCCCTTATCCCTTGTAATTCTCAATATTTTTTGTCCTTTTGCTGCTTCTCCTAGCGCTTGCTTAAGCCCACTAGGTATGTCATATGTTGCTTTCCCTTGTCTCTCTTTCCCTCTATCCGCCGTATAAGTATTAGATTCTCCAAGCCCTCCTTTCTCATTACGTTTCCCAGAAATTTCAGCTGCCTCTTCTTGATGTTACGTATAAGCTCTCACATTGTTTGCATCCTCTTCAAAACCTCATCGTTGCTCACACCTTCGGTCCATGGTATCCTTAGCATCCTTCTGTAGAACCATACCTCCGTTGCCTCGAGTCTCTTCTTCATCTTTGAGGAGACCGTCTAATATTCGCTGCCGTAAAGAACAGATATTACGTAGCAGTTCAGTACTCTTTTCTTTGTTACCAACGAAATCCTCCTGTCTCGTAATACTCTGCATAGCTTTTGGAATGCGTCTTTGGTCATCCCAATACGACTTCGGATCTCAGCGTTGCACTTACCGTCCTCTGTCAGATATTTCTTGATTAGACGAATAGATGTGATAATGGCTATTGCAATGGCCGATATAAAAGTTAATGACAAAGACATGTAATAAAAAGAAAATTTAACAAAAAAATTGATTCATCGTCATTTTTTCCTTGTTCGGTTTTCGTCGTATTAGGAGTGGTACTCTCGAAGTATAATTAGGACATGTTTCGTTTTGGTTGAGTTTTCGCTTTATACAAAGTGCTGCTTGTAGAGAACAGATAACTGAACGCTGGATAAGAATTTTTTGGGGGGGGGGGCACTTCGGAAAGGGAAATAAAGCCAAGGCGAGAAAATCTTCAATATATTGTTTTCTTTATTCATGGAATTCGCCTGGCACGGATTATTTTGTGGGGAGGGAGGTTCCGTGATACTTGGAGAAACTTTGCGCTTCTTCTCTTTTCTCTCCGAACAATGGACCAGATCTCTTCGGCTAGCGAGAAATCCGACTGCTTCTAACTCTACAACTCTCTTTTGTTCTAACCGTTTCTAATCATTCTGATTACTGATTCTCGCCTAACGCTCCACTCCCCATCTCTACTTTAGTACGTGCGTTTTGTTACCTGCTAACGGGCGGCTTGTAACTGACTTTTCTAGTATATAACCTGACTATATAAACCTACGACTAGTATTCTGTACTTTCCGCCCAAGTGGCACTTGATCCCGAAATTTTTTATTTACTTGTAGTATTTATACCATCCTATATGTATTTAATTCAACGATACAGAACGAAAGCACAATATAAAATGGTGGCAATTTTATGACAAAATAGGAATAAAATCATAAAAGTTTTTTTTTCTGTGAAAATGGTAAGCCTTTCGTTAACAGCAAAGCCTGAGTGTCTACATTTCTGACAATAGTATAGTGTCCTAAGCCATAATAGCCTAGTGAATTCAAGTGTTAGCTCGTGAATTTGGTGTCATAGTAAGCTTAAGTTTAATCTCTGAGTTGTGCAGTATATTCTTGGACTCAATGGAAATGAAGCGAGCAATGAACTAGACGCGATATCCCTAGACACGAGACCAATCTAATTCCCTAGTTTAAATAAAGATTTCAGTTCGAAATTGCCTGAAAGTTAACCGAATCGACAGACATTCGATGAAGAGCAGATACACAAGATCAAAACCTTGTGATAACAACAACAGAATACAAGGAATCAAATATTGCTATGAAGTGTAGCTGCATCTTTTCATCATGCTGAAGACATTAAGCCGAATAGAAAATTAAATTGCCAAATCAAATAGAATGAAAACTTCTGGGAAATATAAAATCTCGAACATTGTTGTCTCCGTTGTGAACAGTAGGCACGTGTTCTTATTCTACTTTATTTTACTTTCTTTGCATCAGTCAAATAAATGTGTAATGCTTTTGTAAATTACAGTGAAATTTAAGAACCTTTTCTTTCGTGTATGATTCTTAAACAAATACTGTAATTTAAGCTAATATCAAATGCATAAATTTAATTGACGAAATTAAAAAGAAAATTAATATATAAAAGAATATGAATTAAACGAAAATCGTAAAAATAAATTCAGTTAAAGATTATGTAGAAAACATGAATCTCGGCTTTCAATTTTAATAAAAACATTTGTTGAACTAGGCTGCCTATCATTTCCAAGCTAGTATCAAGATGTGGCGAGCTTCTCTTTGCTTTATTGCTACTTCCATGGAAAGTGCTCGGACGAACTGCATTTCTTGGTTCCGTCAGTTTTAACCTTCACGGCTAGGACGCGCCATGCCACTCCACTCACATTGTAGGAAACCACCCACATTCCCTCTGCATTCCATTGGTAAGAAGTCAATTTCACTAGAACAACTTCTTACTGCGAACCACTGCTCTGTAGAATCGACTCTCAATTTCCCTGATCACTACAATCTTAACCTGTTCAAGTCTAGGGTTAACCATTATCTCCCCGTCCTATCCGTATAGACTTCCTTTTAACGCAAGCCTCTAACACGAGAGCCCCTCAGGCCTTGTACAGGACGAAACCTACTGTAAAAAATATATTTATTAACTTAGTAAACTTATATTTTATGACTCACATCAGCTTTGGTTAATTGCCATATTTTTAAGGAGATGACCGTGACTAACTTAAAGTCAATGACATCAGTTCTGCCTTGTTAACTATTTTAACTCGCCAAATGTTCCTTGTCATCATGTGATATTGTAATTTGTCAGCCAATGAAACTTATTTGGTTGGTATGATTATCAGTTTCTCTGATTCATTTGATGGTAAACAAATTATCTCCAAGGTAATAATGCTCAATTTTTTGCTCACCCAATATTACTGTGAAGCAACATCCTAATTTTATGCATTCGTTCACGACATAATTTCAGTATTTAATGGCACCTTCACATACTGCATAATTCAGAACACAGATCGTTATTTAATGCTCTCTTTTCATTTTATATTTTAGGCTGGTAATCTTATTTCCATTCTTTTTATCTCACAGAAACATCATTCAAGTCTTCTTTCTTTATTTCCCCTCATTATTTTTTTACTATTTCTTTTTTTTTTTTTTTTACATTTACGATTTTTCTTGCCCTATGCGGTTGTCTTATAATTTACTTTTGTTTATTTTTCACAACATTACTCTTCATAGCTTCTTTCTTTTTCCATTTTATTCATTGCTATCATTATAGCCGATTTCTTTGATAAAGCCATATTGGTCAGGACCATACTGATAACGCCTTCATCACAATGCAAGTTAGACAAGCAACAAGGATACAGAGTCAGAATTTCAAATTACTTTCAAATAAACATGATCAGCGGACTGTCATTTCTCTTCTGGCTCTTAAAAAGCAATGAAGGTCATTAAAGGTTTCTTTGAAATGAACCTAAATAAATACAAAAACTTTAATACTTGAAGCGAATTTCCATACTTTCAGTTCAAATTTGTACTGTATTTAACTTTATTTAGAAGCACGTCTTCCTCTCGTCATCCATAGAGAATAATGTCGATTTTCTTCAAGTTGCCTAAAAAGTTATGCGAAAACTGGCTTCATTAAACCAAATTATTCCATACAAACTTCTATTAGAGCAATCCTTCTTCTAATGTACACACAGTTAAAAGCCTGTAATTCTTACATTGTTATCCATCTAACCAGTTGAAAAAGATGGTGTGTATTTGCATAATTCATTGGTATCAATTTTGTTTATTATCCATTGTGATTGGATTATCCACCAAGGGATCTGTCTAATGAAAATCATGTACATCCAATTAATTACACAAATGGACTCTAGAAAGGAATGTCTAGTCAATATTGGATGGAAATAATCAAAATATTCGTGATTACTTTGGAATGGAATTGGTGCACCGTTCGGTTTAGACATTTTAGTGATCACAATAAAAATCTGCAGTCCTCAAAGAAATGTTTTTGAAAATGATGTTCTTCAAAGTTTACTCAATAATTGAAATTTCGAAATGGAATTTTTGTCACTCAAATTGATCGCTGATTAGAGTTTATGTCTGTTATAGCAATAAAAGTAATTTATTTAGTTTTGTCAAACACTGTTGGAAAGTGCTTGAATAGTTCCGATTATCTAAACTTAAGTTAAAATAACTTTTTTAATGGATATTAATTCTATTCTACCTTGAATATTCAAAGTAAATAAAATGCATTGTTCCTGTTTGTTATTGTTGTTGTTATTATTATTATTATTATTTAGCCCATGTGTTTTCATAGCAGATACGGTGGCATATACTGGAGATTTGGTGGCAGCCATGCTCCTCGACACTCTAGCAGTATTCTTACTGTTTTCAATAATGCTGTCACTTGAATAGTTTAAGCTTTTCGCATAATTTACAGTTCCTCTAGTTTTTCCTAGGCTCTTCGGCATCGTTCCCAGTACTCTGATAACTAATGACATAACTGTCACCCCCATCTTTCAAACTCCCTCATTTCTCGATCAAAGTCAAGATATTTATCGATCATTTCACTTTATTTCAATTTAATCTGTCACAACAGCAAAATCCACTAGCAAAGCTGCTTCCTTGTTTACTAATACCAAATGCACTACAGAGAATGTTATATTTCAATCTGTTCTGTGCATACATTATTGGTCTGTATAGACAAAATGCAGCTGCATGCACAGTTGCCAGTAGATCACTTTTCCTGCCCATTCATGCATATTCTTGTATTCTCCATATGATTCTCTTGATTCGCAAATGAAGCGGTTTATGTTTTCGTCTTTATTTTTCCACATCTACATTTACTATGTTATCTATCTTCATATCGTTGGTTCTTATTGCGTTATTATTGCGTTCTTATTTCGGTCTGCTATTAAGTGCAATTCAATTTCTGTTTTGATTTCTTCTATATTGTCATCCTTTCTCCCAATTCAATTATGAACACAGATTTTCATTTCCAACAAAGCATTTGATACAAAACCTAGAAAGTGTAAAAATTGATTAAAAACTTAACTGTCTTTTATTTTCTATTCGATCCAGAAATGCATGCACACACACGCACGCACGTACACACGCACACACGCAGACACACACACACACACACACACGTGTGTGTGTGCGTGATAAAAATATAGTTTTAAGGTATGTTATATTCATAGATAAAAGTGATCAATATCAAAGATATAACGTGTGTAAATATAGACGTGAACCCTAGTGTTAACACTGAGTAGCGACAGTCTGTTTTATGCTGGAACGCGATCTTCAGGCACTAAATTTCTGTGTTTTGGCGTTATCCACCTGATAGTCAGGTATCTGAACCTTTGAGTAATTTCAAAGGAGCATATCCTATCAGCAGGTGTATAATATCGGTGTTATTGAACTGCCATTTTGTGAATGGGTTCTGGACCTTGCAGTAGTCTCTGGTAGGGCCGATATCATGATGAAGGGTGTTGTTACAATCAAGATTATTGATGCATGCATCTCCTGTGGGTGTCATTGTCTTATTACCTAAACGTCTACAGAACACACTAATTTCCAAATATGAACACAACTAAATTGAACAAAAAATGAAACCCAACCTCACAAAAACAAAAATAAACCCTATGTGCAACATGTCCGATAATAATATGAGGAGTCTACTTTCTAACTTTCCAGTGGTGGAACTCCATGTTCATGCCAAACCTAACCTTATACCCCTATCCGACACTTGTACTGATACCTCTATCGCAGTGCAGGAACTAACAATCCCGGGATGCTAGTATCTAATAGATATACATGACCATCAAAATCACCACAGTCACGGATTCGGTGGCTATATTAAAGACGGGTTTCCATGCGACAGAAACAAAACAAAAAACAAAAACAGACAAGGACACTGATGTCCCGTATATGTGCTCCTGCGTTGCACTTATCTACAGTAGCACTATCATTTTCCCTCTGTATCGTCTTCAGGATGATGGAACTGTAATGTTCAGCCGGAAATCTGAGACGATTGATAATATTTTCACTGGATATCCATCAGCTAGCTTTTTTTTTGTGGGGGTTCAATATTCATCACAAAGAGTGGTTAGTCCGCTCAAACAAAATTCACGAAGACTGCAGAGACATTTCTGACGGACTAACACAGATCATCGAAGAACCCAGCCGCATTTTTGATGCAACAGGACACCAGGTGAATCGCCCTTAACTCTTCCGGAAAAATGCTTCGCTGAAATTTTTACACCCACTGGAAACTTCAGCAGTCAGTGTCAAAGTTGACGTCAAATCAAAAGCATCTCCTGATGTGCCGATCTATAGAACAATTTATCGGTACTGGAACAGTTTCGGATATTACATAGCAGCAACTTCTCTCCCAGCCTTCTCCAAACATACTGCATCCAAAACTGCTGTCCTCATCTCGGAATGGATCCTTTCTGGAATGGAGAGTTTTATAAAAATTCCAGAAAAAAATACGAAAAGCCAGCTCTGGTTCATGCCTCAATGTGCAGTAGCAGCCATAGTTCACTGTAACCATCAATACACTCTCTATCAGAGAGGATGGTGTAGTAGGACACTTGCTGTATTCAGAACTGATCCCAATCATTGCAAGAGAGTTATTTAAAATGCAAAATGTAGCAAAAGAGAGGCAAAGCGTCAGTACCTACTTTATAAATGTCAACGAGGTCATCTCAGATTCGTTAGATAAGACGAAGTTCTTCGCCCCGATCTTTGCTTCATTTGGCCATAACAAAGCGCTTCCACGTCTCACTAAGTACAATCTCAATAATATTTTTTATTACAGCCTGGGAAGTCTCAAGACATAAAAATCACGACTCTAAAAAGGCTACTGATCCAAATAAAATCCCAGTGGTTGTCCTTAAGAATATTACAACGAAGTTATCCCCAATCTAAGCGAAATTATTTATGTGACACTGCGCTGTCGGCCCGTGGTCAACTCCCAGTCGTAGCGCGAAGCTGTAATGTTTCTTCCACCGACGTTTTGGTGTTGACTCTTAGTCGCTGCCACCAGCCTATGTCCCAGTCGATCAGTGGTCGTACCCGGTTCGATACCAGCTCCGTCGTTACCAACTCACTTCCAACGTCTGGTTACCGAAGTAAATACTTCGATCACAACTCTAACCTACCCACATTGTGATTTTGATCTTAGGTAGACGAAATCAATCAGGCGTCGGGCCGTAGTTGAGTCCAGACTGAAGGTGATATCGCACAAACGTAAAGAAAAAGAAGCAAATAAGAGAAAAACCCAAGAGGTTCAAGTATGTTAAGAAATAACAACTTAACTTTATTCGTCTGTTATACACAGGAGGGTGTTTTCCTCCCAGCCCGTTTTTACGGATTGTGACCCTTCTACGTTTCTTAAGCAAGTTTTGGTATCTTAAGTCAACTGGTTTAGTTCTTAGGTGCTGGCTTGGCTTCGTTCGTCAGTATAACTTGCTAGTGGTAGGATAGGCAAAGTCGGAGAAATCTCTCGGTCAGCTTCATGACCCATGCCCTTTATGCCTACATGAAAAACTACACATTATTAAGTTTCTAAATAATGAAAATTTATTAAACCATAGACATGAGTTAATGGTTTTTTGTTGACATCAACAAATTTTCGCATTAAAGAGCATAAAAAATTTAATTTCATAGTCTAATAAAAGGTTTAAAAGCTTAACTCAATCATAAGATAGAAAAACCCTTTATGAAGTCATCAAAAAACAAATTGTAGTTCAATGCGGCGCGCTTATGTATGAAACAGCACTTTAGAAAAAAAATAAAAACTAAAAAACTAAAAACACTAGAAAAATAAATAAATAAAAGTAAATAAATAAAATAAATTTCTCTAGACAGTTAAAGACGTATTATGGTTCCAACGGCTGTGACTGACCAGAGGATGTGCGTACATGAATACCATCATTTCTTTCTTTTGACCTCTTTACGAAGGTGACTGATATCTTGATACAAACTAACTCGCATGCACATTATCAAAATGGTCAATTCCATAGTAATTAATTTTGCGTATGAACATGCTTATAAAGACGCGTAAATTTCAAGATTGGTTATTCCTAAATTTTCGCTCGAGGATTAAACAGGGCTTGATACTTTAATTGAATTTAATTTCAGTAATTATATTGAGAATTTTGGCTTTTGTTTTTGAAACATGAGAACTCTTATGTAGCGAAGGAATAATATTTTTTTTTAAATAATTATAATTTAAGCTCTACTTCTGTATGGAGCACTGTTTTTTAAAAATAAAATCAAAAATACTAAAAAACCCCGGATTATTTACCTAACGTGTTCTTTCCTATTTTTCTGCATATTAGCGCGCGCGCACACACACACACACACATACACACACACACACACACACACATATATATATATATATATATATATATATATATATATATATATATATATATATGAGCGTCTGTGTGTGTGGTGAGAGAGAAAAAAGAAGTTTGATAAATGTATTGTCTGTTCTGCGGCTGCGTTTTTGTTTTTTGTGGGGATTTGTTTCTTCTTTTTCAACTTTGTCCGAAATATTTATATATAAAAATTAAAAATTATTATGTCGTTAAACAAAAGTTAATTGAAGTAAAAGAATACATCACCAGGTTACATTCTTCTGCCCAAATTTTTTTTCTATGCAAGAATAAAAAAAGAAATAATGTCCTAAGGGAACTGCTGGGTACAACAACAACAACAACAAAGAAACTTCAAATCGATAGAAATGAAAGAAAAAATTTGGGGTAATAGAATTTGGGTAGATAACAAGGACGATCTTCGTGTCTAAATAAGACGTTCAGTTTGAAATCCACCATCTTCTTTTCGTTTCGTCTCTTCAAAATAAAATGTCACATAAATCGAAACGAGGTTTAACAATTATTTTTCCCACATATCCTCATGAACTGTACTTCTTGCTCTCGCAGCTCATACATAACTCAGTAATCTTCTACCTTGAGTGGCTCTTAGACTTTGGTTTGGGTTAACATTAGTAAAAAGAAATTAAGATTCGTTTAAAAATGTGAACTATTGCATCAATAAATTATAAAATAATTTTAAATGTATAAACTTTCCATAAACTGCCAATAATTAATTGCATAGATGCTTTTCAATTTTCAAATATTAAACATCATGATAAAAGTGTAAATTAGAAATATCTGTTGTTAAATATAAGAGGTTCATTATTTTTTTTTATTATTATTACTGTTTTCATCGCAACGCCCAGGACCGTTGGCTTTCATATGTAAGACGTTTACAATATGATAATATGTAAAGCTTTCATAATATGTAAGATGTTGCCAATACGATACATATTTGTTTACTATATATCCCGCTTTCTTAATAGTTATAGAATATAATAATAACATAAACAATGCCATAAAAACAAGAAAAAAATAGACGAATGAAAAAATAAGTTAAAAAATCAATAACAACATTCTAAGAAACTCGGACAACTTAAAACTGATACACATTTTAATGTTCTTATCAAAGTTCACACAAAATCACAAACACATACACACGCACATACGAATAGGCAGATATATGCAATCATACGTATGATAGATGCTTGTTAGCTAAAAGAAATACAAATATATTCCTTATAAACCCAGGAAAGTCATAACACACAATCTTATTACGCTATTACATGCCTATGTAATCAAACAAATACGTGTCTATGTGTGTGATAGAAGAGTATGCATATATTTGAATTCCCTAAAAGCTCCATCATACTTTCATGTTGTTCATAGAAATTCGAATCCTTTTTAAGCTTGTTTGATTATTCAGAACCCATTTCTTCTTAAGCCCTGACGCTGATTTTTCTATTATTTTAATTCAAATTAGTATCAGAGAAAAGCCTTAACAAAATATGTTTTTATAGGCTTTTAAAAACTGGACAAATTTCCTTTGTACTTAAGCAGCTTCTTGTAATTGTTTCAAATATATCCTACCTCAACAATAACGAAAACAAGTAAAAATGATGTTGAAATCTTTGAACAGTTACGTTTACAATGTTGTTAGCATATGTCGTGGTCCCACAGGAAAAAAAAACAATCACAAAGGTTCATTTGACAGTACAGAATTAAAAACTTCTTTGCCAAAATATTTATATGCTTATTAACGAATTATCCGTTAGAAAATAAAATTCGATTTAATGACATTCAAGCGAAGAGCGTTTTCTAATTCCTTTCTCTCTAGTCTCCTAACTTAGCGGAAAATACACGTTGTCCGATATTTGTTGAGGAGTTTGCAATTATGTGCTTGAATACAAGGTTTACTTTGTCGTCTCCGATGATTTCTGGAATAAATCGGGAGTCAATATTGTTGAGATGATTAAACCAGTAAGCTAAATAAAAGAAAAGTAAATGAGAATGTCTCAAATAATACTTTGTTTAGAATTTAGGGATACGTTTCGTTAGATAAATCTCAAGAATAAGTGATAAAATATTTACATTAATTTTACAATTTTGTACCGAATATCTAATTGTTGTATGGAAGCAGAAAAAATACAACAATTAGATATTCGGTACAAAATTGTAAAATTAATGTCAAATTTGATGTATTTCGAAAAATGTTCAGAAATATTAACTCTAAAACATCATTCTTTCAATTCACAGCAGTCATTTCCAACAGAGGCTGGATTTTGGACCAACACCAATTCAATGCATGTAAATATTTAACTTCTAAACAAACCTCAATTCGTTAAATCTATTATCTGTTCTAATCCTGCCGGAGGGGCACATTTTCTTTAATACGTTTTCTCGGATGTGCAGACTGGGAGACGAATTAAAATACTTTTTAAAATAAACGGAGGTATCCACTAAAATAACTTTTAAATTAAATATATATATATATATATATATATATATATATATATATATATATATATATATATATATAAAAACGTGCAATCAATTTACAAATACATGAATTATTCACACAAAACTAATGCAAAGGTTAATGATTTAAATGGCGAGACATCCATCATCGCAAACAATTCAAATAGTATAGAAAAACCTCCAGATCCGTTATGAATGAATTGATCCTTGTTTATATAAATTTCTGCCGTATTAGTTGTTATTTTTACTACAAGCTTTCGTCTGTTCCTACAGACATCTTCAGGTATAGAATAGATGTTGTTTTTTTTTTGTTTTTTTCTCTTAGCAATAAGAGGACAACGAAAATATATGTGTTGTTGTATCCGAAAATGCTATTGAAAAAGAGTTATTGGTTTTGGAACGCGCCAAAGCAACGCTGACTTTGATTTAAAATTTTTAAAGTGTTTGCGTTTATACCAAATATGGTGATGAACAAATTTTTTTATTGGTAAATTTTCCTGTCAAAGTGGCATGAACTATATTGTTCAATAATTACAGTAATGTCGCACTTATTATCTAAAAGTCGCACTTGGATCAGTTATTTAAATTACAATAAACGTGCAATCAATTTACAAATACATGAATTATTCACACAAAACTAATGCAAAGGTTAATGATTTAAATGGCGAGACATCCATCATCGCAAACAATTCAAATAGTATACAAAAACCTCCAGATCCGTTATGAATGAATTGATCCTTGTTTATATAAATTTCTGCCGTATTTAAAATCAAACTCAGCGTTGCTTTGGCGCGTTCCAAAACCAGTAACTCTTTTTCAATACCATTTTCGGATACAACAACACATATATTTTCGTTGTCCTCTTATTACTAAGAGAAAAAAACAAAAAAAAAAACAACATCTATTCTATACCTGAAGATGTCTGTAGGAACAGACGAAAGCTTGTAGTAAAAATAACAACTAATACGGCAGAAATTTATATAAACAAGGATCAATTCATTCATAACGGATCTGGAGGTTTTTGTATACTATTTGAATTGTTTGCGATGATGGATGTCTCGCCATTTAAATCATTAACCTTTGCATTAGTTTTGTGTGAATAATTCATGTATTTGTAAATTGATTGCACGTTTATTGTAAATTAAATAACTGATCCAAATGCGACTTTTAGATAAGTGCGACATTACTGTAATTATTGAACAATATAGTTCATGCCACTTTGACAGGAAAATTTACCAGTAAAAAAATTTGTTCATCACCATATTTGGTATAAACGCAAACACTTTAAAAATTTTAAATCAAAGTCAGCGTTGCTTTGGCGCGTTCCAAAACCAATAACTCTTTTTCAATAGCATTTTCGGATACAACAACACATATATTTTCGTTGTCCTCTTATTGCAAAGAGAAAAAAACAAAAAAAAAAACAACATCTATTCTATACCTGAAGATGTCTGTAGGAACAGACGAAAGCTTGTAGTAAAAATAACAACTAATACGGCAGAAATTTATATAAACAAGGATCAATTCATTCATAACGGATCTGGAGGTTTTTGTATACTATTTGAATTGTTTGCGATGATGGATGTCTCGCCATTTAAATCACTAACCTTTGCATTAGTTTTGTGTGAATAATTCATATATATATATATATATATATATATATATAGATAGATAGATAGATAGATAGATAGATAGATAGATAGATAGATAGATAGATAGATATAACGGCATGGTCTATCTTACAAAACATACTGTATGACTCGGTAAAATAAACACTCGGGTATGTTCAGCGAAAACATTAAGACTGGTTTGACTAAAACGAGCCTGATATTAAATCTCCTTGAAAACTTGCATTAAATGTCATCAGGTCTGGATGTCAAACAAAGTATGCCTATCAAAGGAACGGGCCTTTAAATCAGCCAAGAGAAAGTCTCAAACAAAATTGGGGGTGATGAAGGAGGGCTAGTGGGCAGCAAAATCTAAATCTTTGCTGGAGGTTGCTGATAGATATGACATTAAATCATTCTACCAAAACTTAAACGGTGTTTTTGGTCTCATTTCCAGCGGTCTATCAACAATCTTTTCTTCAGATAACACACATTTGACGGACAAAAGCCACATTATCAAACGCTGGGCAGAACACTTCTCCACGGTCCTAAATTAGGATCCGTCTGTTGATGCTGAAGTAATAAACAATCTTCCTCAGAGACCTGTTATACAAAGCCTTTCTGCTAACTCTTCAACCTTTGAGCTATAAAAAGCCATCAAACAGATTTCGAATGGAGAAGCCTTCGGCGAAGATGGAATTCAAGTCGGGAAATGAGCAATCGTACGTCTTCATCTTTCATCTCCAACGGTACAAAGCAAGGTTGCGTCCTTGTTCCTCTTCTTTTTGCACTTTTCTGCTATGCTTGAAAAAGTATTCTCTGACTTAAGTGAAGGAGTTAATGTTGAATTCAGAACAAGTGGAGTCCTATACAATCAGCAAAATTTCAAAGCACAATCGAAACTTGGTCTGCAGTTGGTACGCGATGTTCTCTTTGCAGATGCTGCTGCTCTATTAGCACACAGTCTGGAAGACATTCAAAACATCAACATAAAGAAGACTTAGCTAATGTACCAGCCATTACCAGGCAATCCATCTCTCACAAATTCTTTTATATTCATTGATGATACGGCATTAAAGCTGTTGAGGCGTTCACATATCTTAGATCAACAGTCTCTTCTGAGGGAAAAATGGACAGAGAAATCCAATCCAGAATAACCAAAGCCAGTACAGCATTCGGTAAACTTAAACATAGGTTATGGTACGCCAAAGATGTGTCTCACAGAGTAAAGATCGACATATACAGGTCAATTGTTCTCTCAGCCCTTCTCTATGGAGCTCAAACTTGGACCCTGTACCGCAAGCACATAAATCAACTTGAAGCTTTTCACATGCGCTGTCTTCGTGCCATATGTGATGTAAAATGAGATGACAGGTTCAAGAATAGTGCAATACTGAAGAAATGTAACATCATCACAGGCATTGAATCAATAATATAATATAGTACATGCCACATTGACGAAAAATTCTCCTATTACTATATTTGTACAAAAACGCACAACCTTAAAATTTAAAATTCAAACTCAGCGTTGCGACCGCACGTTCCAAAACAATAACACATTTCTCATAGCATTTTTTCGGATTACATCTCTATTTTCGTTGTCCTCTTATTACCGAGAAGTAAAAAACAAGAACAAATCTATTCCCATACCTGAGGATGTCTGTAGGAACAGACGAAAGCTTGTAAAAACTAAAAAAAGACCTTATGCAACTGGAATTTATAAACAGGGATCACATCATTCATATACAGGTTCGGGGTTAGTGTATCTTATTGAAATTGTTTGCGAAGATGTATACTCGCCATTTAAATCATTAACCTCTATATTTGTTTTTTGTATGAATGATTCATGTAATTATAAATTGAACTGCACCTATAATCGAAATGAATATATATATATATATATATATATATATATATATACGCGTATGTGTGTCACTTAGACTGAGAATCCTATTCATTGGTTACATCCCGAGTAGAGTTGAAACAATTATTCAAGTTTTGCAACACTGTAGCGATGTAAAGAAATCCTATTGAAATCCCATCGTTCGTGATATAAATAGCTAGGTGTGGTATACAAAAAAACTGGCTTTCTCCTGTCTTCCGCTTGAGGAAAATGTATGTAATGCGGAGTTTTGAAAAGATACGGCTTCCTAAAAGTGTCTTAGAAAATGATGATCATTTTCTTTCCTGTTAGTTTTTGTTGCATGTAAATCAGTCAAGGTCAACGGCATCCAACCAATTTTTTCACTGTCGGCCGCGCTTTGCATACCGAAAGGTTTCACTCAGTCCTTCACGAAAATTTACCACAAATAGACAGAAAATCAGACAGGATGTATGAAGATTGTTCGTATTTATTTGTATAAAAGAAAACGTCAGTTTGATACCTAAATCAAGAGTGACAATCTTCGTAATAGCTTCATCAGAGTGAAGACCATTGCCTCTAGTAGTGAATGACACAATTGGCAATTGTCTCTTTTTTATCACAACTTCACAATATCTGACTTTTTTTTTACTTCCATTTCCCGCTGAAGATGTTACCTACACCTTTGTGTTGTTTTCCTTCCTTTTTTTCTCACCAGTTTCACTTTCAGGCGGACTGAGTGGTAGAGTAAACTAGTGCATTGGTGTGAATTTTTTTCCACGAAATCTAATGATGCTGTTTGTTTTGTATTTGTTGTAGCATTTAATGACAATTTCAAGTGATAATTAATGTGTTATTTTTTTCAAAAACAAACATTTATGTATAATATACCTTTTATTTTCTAATATAAATTAATTAAACATGCGGACAATGGAGTATGTTGACGAGTTTCAAACTCAAGAACATTAAAATATGTTTCTTTTCATATTATGTACTTACAATTTTTCTTTTCTTTATACTTTTAACTTAGCTCAGAATTTGTGTCAGTTTTAAGAATTATTTCTTTATTGCTGAGTGCATGGAAGCGCGTCCACAGGAACAAT
Organism: Acanthosepion pharaonis; assembly: GCA_903632075.3. NCBI lineage: Eukaryota > Metazoa > Mollusca > Cephalopoda > Sepiida > Sepiidae > Acanthosepion > Acanthosepion pharaonis. Next base: position 494,737 of record CAHIKZ030005501.1, on the reverse strand, counting down.
ATGTGTATGAATACAATATACTATCTATCTATCTATCTATAGATAGATAGATAGATAGATAGATAGATAGATAGATAGATAAACAGCATCTTCTACTGCTATTAAGCATTACACTTCAAATAAAATGAATTGAGTTCTCCGAGTTGCTGGCGTATTTCATATGGAGAAAAACGTTAAAATTCCCTTCCTTTCTGCCATGACCTAGAGGTAAGATATCTGACTGATGACAAATCTGTCGGGTTTCGATCCCGGTTTGAAGCAATCGGACGTCTAATCACACTGAGGAGCTGTGATACAGCGAAACAATCTGTCTTTTGGATGAATATATATATATATATATATATATATATATATATATATATATATATATATATCACATAACCATGGATCAAAGATAAGAAAACGGATGGCAGAGTGTTAAATTAAACCTAAATCATTTTTACCAAAAAATTAAAAAAAAAAAAGGACATAAAAAAACATTTAAAACATTAGACAATTTTTGTTTTTACACAAGACATGCGTCCTTTAGGGTGCATTTGAGACGTTTTTCACACATGAATTTCCACAAAAATTCTACTCTTGTGTCTCGCTCCTAATTTTCTGCGAGCAATGTAGCCTTACACATTTCTTAATTGTGCAGTTCTGACACAGATGAAGAAGAAACTAGTTCAAAGATGCTCACATCCAATTCAACCAGATGCTAAACCAACATACCCACGAAGGAGGAACTTTCAGTAGTCGGGGACAGACCTATTGAGGAGAATATGACTAAGGGCTGTGTGTACGCCATCCTATGCAGCTGTGATAAGAAGTATAGAGGAGAAACAGGCCGCCCTCTTAAGATAAGCCTGCAAGAACATCGTAAAGCCGAGGGGAAATAGAAAAAATCAGGCGTAGCTGACCACGTATGGAGGGAAATTGGAGATCACCGCTCCACGTGAGGCTAGGATGAAAGAATACATAGAGAATATCACTGGAAAAATACCAAAAATTAAGGAATTAACACATATGCTAAGCTACAAAAATCTCCTAAGCATAGAAATTAATACAATATGAGAACCACTAATAAGGTGTTCTAGAGAAAAGCAATAATAACAACAACAAAAAATTGAAATATGAGCTCTGGTAAAAAACGATTACTGAGACATTAAATTTATAAGTCCCCAAAATTAAATTTCTGATGTTCTTAAGGGCAGGTGGTCCAGTGGATGAAATCATTGGTTAGATCAGTGAGTTGACTCAAAGTGTTGTGAGTTCAATACCTGTCTTCTGCAGTGGTGAGTTAACGGAAGATAACTGAGACTTTCGGAAGAGGTATGTCACGTGGAGCTAGAGCAATCTACTCCAGTTAGAACAATGTAAATAGTGTTGATAATTTTAATCGTAACTGTTGTTTTCCTGGTTATTGATAGACATTAAGAATTAAGAGGAAAGGAGAATTTTCAAAAGAAGAATGCTGTACATTATTTTCTTGAATCTGTTCTACGAGGTTTAACCGGACATGTTAGTGCCACTTCTCTTTTAGAGTGTTTTCATTGTTTTCATTCTGTATGCCACAATGTATGTTAAGAAGGCTTAGATAGTTCACAAATGAAACGTCGTGAAAGATAAACACAAACGTGGTAAATGTGTCAAACATACAATGATTAAAACAGCCGGTCGAACGAAATTCAGGCAATATACTTTAAATTTATTTAAGTTTTTCAAAAACTATGAAGGTCTGCTTTATTTCTTTTGTTGGTGTGATAAAAGTAAGATAATTCCAACTTCCTGGAAAGCAACACTAAGGATGCTTTTTTTCTTTCTCTTATATCAAGCTAATCAAAATAATGCATTCCATGTATTCTCAACAACACGAAAGTTTTCTTTTAATTTGTACTAATTTTAAGAAAATTAAAAAAAATTTTTTAAAAGTTGACACGTTATTTTTAAGTGAGCTAGCATATATAGTACATTGTCACTGCTTGAGAAACATATCAAAATACTCCCTCGACAACCATGACTCTCCACTGACCTTGAGCCAATTTCACTGAGAGGTTGTCTGATTTCATTTAAGTTGTTTATGATCCAAGCGTATCTATGACTTGATTTTCCCGTTTACATTTTCTACAATACAGGTGTTGGCATTTTTTAATTGAAATTGTCAATTTAGGAGATGAGGTCACAAGATACTTGTTTTGCCCATAGCAAAAAGAAAAAACCAAAAAAAAAAACAACGGCTTACTTTCATTACAATAACACATTTAACAGGTTATGAATTTAGATTTGACAAAAGCGGTAAGAAGTTTTTTAAAAGTTCGACGGGTTTATTACTTTAAGTAATAAACCCGAAAAAAATTGTGTCTGAAAAGGGCACCTTCCAGATGTTGTGAAATTATTATTTAGATACGACTAAGATCATTTACTATTATTAAATTTTAACAAGTATTTTCACTATTTACAATGTTAGGACTGTTTTTGTTGCCATATTCCCGACGTTTCAGTCGTTGTACGCTCTGATCTTCTTCAGATAATTGGATTTTGAACTGAACCATTTATTTCGTCCACCGTGGTAGATTATTCTAGTTTCATGTACCATGTCCCTTCTGGATATGGCAAAAAATATGAGGATAACAGTCCGAATATTGTAAATAGTGTAAATGATTACAATACCACATCTCAGAAATATAAGCAGATGTATTTCTTTCATCTTAATTTTATTTGATTTTCATTGTAGCCAATTGGGCGGTCAGTCTGTTCTGTTGATTAATCTACAGGAACTTTTACGGTAATGGAAGAATCAAGCTTTTTAAAGACTGCCTGGATAGATGCAATAAAGAAATACTAGTAAAAATAACGATAGTATAAGGTTTGGTTGGGTAAAGTACGATTCCTCTTAACAATTCTTAGTATCAGTACAGCTGGTTGACTGCATAAACATTGAAAAACAAGAGGAGATCCTATTAAGCATGCAGTAGTACATTTCTATAGAATTATACAGACATGAGTCAAAGTGTTAGTAAAAGATATTAAATAATAAGTTGTCCGTGTTATCAGCAAATATATCAAGCACTTGGAATAATAAACCAGTAGAAATGCTGACAAAGGAATGAAAAAGCCTATTACATTGCTTATTATTTCACCGGAGATAGTGATGTTGAATCGGTATTCAGGATGTCTTGTGCTGTGACAGATAAGGAAAAGGACAGTCATCTAGGTTGATTGCCGGCAAGTGACTTGCATTGGCTCGTGTGTGATTGTCACCTGAGACTTTATATGTAAGGTCAGATAATTATTTTTTTTTTATCACAACAATTTCATGAAAAGAATAAAGATGCAATTAATAATACTAATCTAGTCGTATATGTAAAAACAATAACAAATATGACGTCCAGTGATTAGAGAAATAGATGAAGGGCAATTGTGGCTCGTTAGATTTGATCAGCTTTACAAATTCTTGTATCTCAAGCAAGGAAATATGAGTTCTAATCTCGCCTCGAGCCTATTTATTCCTTCTGAGTAGTCTGAGTAGCCGCGATTGAAAGCAACGATATTTAAAATGAAAGAAATAATAGTAAAAGAAACTATTATGGGTGACACTGATTCCTCCTCCTCCTTCTTCTTCTTCTTCTTCTTCTTGTTCTATGTGCCGTATTCATTCAGGGCGTTGGTAATGATGGCTCTCCGCAATTTCCTGTCATTTGTAGCTCTTAATTTACTCAATGTTAGCAAGTAGGTTATGTTTTCTTCTGTTTTCTTGCCTTAAATCTGTCCTGTGAGTATCGTATTTTTAAAGTCCTTTTTTCCTCATTATGAAATTTCATCTCTTTCTGATGATAAGTATAAGTGCCCTTTTTGTTTCCATCGTCTCTAAAACTTTGTTGTTACTCGCATGTCCAGTCTACGGTTTTCTCAGCATATTTCTGTTCTCTTCTTCAGCTTTGATGACATTGTCTAGCATTCATTGCTATATACAAGAACTGATATTAAATAACAGTTCAGTACTCTTTTTTTGTTTCTAATTAATTTTTTTTCTGTTTCTTCATATTTTGCTTAGGTTTTGGAAGGCGTCTTTCGATACTCCAATGAACATTCGGATTTCAGTGTCGTATATTCCGTCCTCTGTTAAAACACTTCACAGATATTTAAATTATTATACTTGTTTGATTCTTCTATCAACCATGCATTCTGTCTTCTTGCAATTGGTGTTTAGTCTTTTCTTCTTGCTTTCCTTCACTACCTCGTGTAGGAGTTCTTGTAGTTTCCTTTCTGTGTTTGCTATCAACGCTGCCATCTTCATATCTTATGTTGATAAGATTGTAGCCGCCAATAATGAATCCTGGTAGGATTTCTAATTCTCTCAGAATCGCCTCATTGTATAAGTTGAATAAGTCCGGTGAGAGGACACATCCTTGTCTTACACCCATTTCTATTTTTTTATATTTACTGAATTCATTTACTATCCGTATACGGGCGGTTTTTCTTCTAGTATAGATTCTTCATTATTCTAATATCCTTCCTAAATATTTCAAGCTTACTAAGCAGTTCCCGCAGTTCCACCTGATCGTTTTTTCGGACAATAAATGTTACCATAATTTGCGCCTGATTTCCAGTTGCAAAGACTTTATTCCTACGAGTAAAGAAAGAGATGTAAAATAAAATGCAACAGTACGAATTATTTTCTTATGAATGTTGTTAAAGGAGGGAAAATTAGAAAGATATAAACTGATGCAAGTTACATTATTTATTCCCTTAAAACATCTTTTTTTCTTATTTAAAAATTAGATTGCCTCAGTAAAGTCTCTTCAATTCTATTCAATAACAAAACACCTTTTTATAACTATTGCTGTTTGCATACTTCAATTCCAACCAAAATTAAATGTAATATTGACATTTTCAACTAAACGTTTATTATTATTGGCCATTTTATTTTCCGGATACTTAGCCATAGATTAGACTATTGATTACACTAAAAATCAATACGAAATATAATTATACAAAATTATTTTTTCTGAAGTAAACATGAAAACAGGGCAAATATATTGAATATATTTCTATAAATAGTGTATTAAGTTTAGTCTCATTGGAGAATTGTCATATTTTGTGGAGATATGATATCAACGAAAACATAAGAAATTTTTTAAAACTTTTTCATTGAAGGTGGATATGGTAGCCGAAGAATGTAAATGGTTTTAGAAAACTAATTACAGTTTTTGATGGAAGTCTGACAAAATTTAATAACTCAGATAACTTTTATCTTTTAATTTTGCTTTCTTTTAATTTCATTTTATTATTCGTTATATATTATATAGATTATTTTGATGCATATAGAAAATACAACATACATTATTAATATAATATTTCTGCCAGGCAATATAACAATGTCAGATTACTCGCACTCTGAGTGTTTTTTTTTTTTTTTTTCATGTGTGGCTGGTGTAGAAGGTGGCGGCTCAAAACGAGCAATCGAACCGAGGTTCGTCATATTAACATCCGCGCAAATATCCGTGAAAAAAAGGTGAATCCTTTTCTTCTCTCCCCACTATAGGTTAAATTATGGATCAGACTGGGTTTTTTTATCCTTGCTTGGTTACCAGTGTAGAAGAAGGAAAACTCAAAATTTCTAAACCACGGTAAGTGTAACTTGTTAACGTGGGGACACATGGTTGTTTAAGGGCACGAAAAACCTGACAAAAAACTAATCCTTACTCAGTGAACAAAGGTTCGGCGTGGTGTCATTTCCTTCCTCTAAACCGTAGAATAAATCCATTACAAAAATTCCAGCAGGGACCTTTTTTAGCACCAGACAGAGACCAAAAAAAACTTTTCACATACTTTCTCAATATCGTTTTTTTTTTTCCTTCGCTGTGATATCTATCTCTATTCTTTTTGAATTTATAGAATCATTTTTGATGAGATATGATAAAGAATAGCACAGTCATATGAAAGGAATTGGGAAAAGCAAAGAGACTCACAGATACATAAATAAATTTAATTTTATCTTTAAAGTTTGAAAGAGTTAACGTCTTTTAAGGGTTGCAATGATTTGTTAAATTTATATATAAAAATTGCACAATTCATTCTCTGTAAGTGGGTTAATCAGCAGCCAGAATTTATTGAATTGGTCATGCTTTTGTTTTCCAGAAACATATTCTAGGAAATAGAAGAAAGTTCTTTTGGTTTTGTGGAGTATACTTCTTCTGTAAGCGTTGCTATCGACAATATTAAACAATGCAGCAATATGGGGTCAGCTGTTTTTTGAAGAAGCTCATTTAAGAGGAAAATATGTCCTAATGTTGACGAGCCGCATTTCGGTTAATCAATCTATCTATCTATCTATATATATATATATATATATATATATATATATATATATATATATATATATATGGGAGGTCTGTGTGTGTGTGTGTGTGTGTGTGTGTGTGTGTGTGTGTAGTTAAATCAATTCTGTGGTTTAATGATTAAATGTATTTATTTACACAAGTATTAGAGTGAGTATTAGCTTGAGTCTTAAATAATTTCAGTTTTTTTTAACTTTACTTTTCAAAAAATAAAATACAATTACATTTTCTTCAATTATATATTCACCATTATTTACAGTGACTCGTTGTCACCTTTCACGTAGCTGTTCGATGCCTTTTGAGTACAATTCTGGAGGTTTGGATGTGGAAAAGTTTTCTTGCTCTTTAATCTTTTTTTTATTAGAGAAAGTTTCATTACCTGTTCTGATATTTTAAGTAACGATTAGTTAGGAGGAAACGTTCGTCATTACAATTGGTTCACAAAAATGGAAATTACTTATGGCTCGACGTAATATTTATTAACAGCAACAATACACAACAGACCACTGTATTTGGTTTTTGTCCTCTATGAAAAATCATTTGACTCAGTAGAACACTCGGCAGTTTTTTAATTTCCTACGAGAAGATACCACGGAAAATGTATTTAGGGTATATGGTAAAAATTTGACAGCATTATGACACGAAGTATATAAAAACTGAAAAGGAAGTAAAACAAGGAGATACTTTTAGCGTAAATTATCAAAAGGACTCCTGAAATGCATCTTCTGGAAAATGAACTGGAAAGGAAAGAAGGTAAATCTAAACGGAGAATATTTCAACTATCTACGATTTGCCGAAGACATCTTATAAGAAGCATCGGATGGAATATAAGAAATTTTAAATGACCTGAAGACGAAAAAACTGAAGTTAGGAAGTTTAAACATTAATCGAACTAAAACAGATATTCAAAAAGATCATAATTAATGAGGAAAAAGAAATGTGAAGGCTGGTGATAACATTAAAGAGAGACAATGCAAATGAAATATAATGATGTATAACAGCTGCTTGAAAGACATTTATCAAAAAGGGTGCAGAGGTCTATCCTTAGATCTATTTTATTCTTAATTTTCACCAGTGACCTTCCTGATGGCATCACCTATCAACTTGGTGTCTATGCCGTTGACACAACTAATTACTCTTGTCTCAATAGTTAGTCTGATCAGTTCGATAAGGTCAAATTGGTTGGTGATCTAAAAAATAAATACCAACACCCTGTTCTTAACTGGGGTAAAGAATGGTTTGTCAATTTTAACGCCTCCAAAACGAAATTTCTCTCTTATTAATCATCTGAGAGACTCATCTGCACCACCCATCAGAATGGCTGATTCTAACCCTCAGAAGAGAAGAAACTCATTGCACTTTCTCAGGCAAACATTTAACTGTGTCAGGCTAGTCAATTTTTCTCTCCAGAATCCATGTCTTGAAGGTTTGAAGGTTGTCCGGATTAGCCTATGCTTTGAATATTGTTACCACATATGATCCAGTGATCCTGCTATACATTTAGAGATTCTTGACAGCATCCAATGAAAAAACAGCAATATTATTGGTCCTAATATGGCATCTTAGCTTCACTCACTTTCCCACCGTTTGAATGTAGTTTCCTTATGTACTTTTTATAAGGATTTTCAGGGTCATTTCTCGAATTATCTCTCCCTTATGATACCTAGTCTTTATGAATTGAAGCACTTTACTAGTTTAGCAATTACGTCTCATAAATTTACAGGGGAATTGTTTCGACTTAACCATAAGTTCTATGCTAACAGCTTCTTTTCTTGCACTTCTACCTCCTGGAACTCTCTCCATGTTTTCTACTTTCAAAAATTTCAATGCAATATCAATCGTTATCTACTGTCTTCTTGATTACTCTTCTATTGTGCTCGCTGCTTAATAATATTTCTCTTTTTTTTCTTAATCTTTCACATTCAGTAACTCCTTATATCTTAGTGGTTTTATTGCCTTGCATAAGTTGAAATGGTTAAAAGAAAGACGTAAGGGAAGTTATCTTAAAGTGGAAAGTACACAGAAACGCACAAATTTCAATTTGAAGAGTAAAGATAAAAATAACTGTCAGATAGAAAGAGGCCAACATGGATCCAAATCGAGACGTAGATAAAAAGATGTCATTGAAGTGTTTCAGCGATAAAAATATAGTAAAAAATAAAGAGCAAAATGTTGATCGCATACTAGACAATGAATACAGTAGGTCAAGACAAGACATATTAAAATGGAATTAGGTAAAATAATCTTTGGTAAGATATGATAGAGAATCACTGAAAAAGTACTGCGAAAAGTTAAGAGGGATCACAGATACATAGAGAAATTTAATTCTTAGAAATCCCCACGCCAAGTGATATATTCAAATATACATATGCCTGTTCATGTGCACCACGACGTCGTATAATGGTTAGCAAACTTATCTCGCTAGAACAATTACGAATGAGTATGGAGTTCTATCCTCATTACGTGCTCCATACTTTCTGCCTTGTACCACATCTAAGCTACTTTTATAAAACTGATCTATTAATTGATTCGAGACATTGGTAATCGTCTTTATTCCATGATATATTTGTTCTGTCAATATCTAAAGTCGTACAGTTTCTCATTTCTATCCCGACTCTATTGCATAAAAGTGTCCTTAAAATGTTTACTGTTCAACTCAGTTGGTTGTAGATGCGAACTCTCTGATGATCTAATTTGCAATGAAATATAGGACGTCAGGTAAATGATTCATCCTTATCTATTTACTCACAGAGTTAATCGCCCATAATCTCCTTACTTTCTACTGATTTGCTCCGTGGATACTTCCTCCAACAAATTGTAAAAATAGATTATCAAGCTGTTCTCTTTATTGTTGCTCATTGGATTGTTTCCCTCTAAATAGTCTTAACCAAACTCAGTCACAAGTTTTTCTTCCTTGGAAATATTACTAAATGTAATTCCTATTAAATCGATTTGCTAAAATAGAGTTGTGTTTAATAAGAAAATCTTCGTTAATAACGAAATTAGCGATATACATGCATACACTACATGTTTTCCTTTATACACACTGTTACGTTAACCCCATATTTGTACCCTCACCTCAGATTTTATAAGTACATTTTCAGTACCTTTTGTATTTGCGACGAAACATATGAATCTTAATTTTTTTTTATTTCTTAAATATGCAGATTGTGAGATATATATTGTTTTTATAACCAGATGAGTCAGGGCCAGTTCTCGGAAAAGAACCCTCCCTTCTACCCTCATCTCCTACCTGGTCTGCTGTTTGACAGATAGGTGTGAATGATGTTAACCAGTTCCATAGTCGCTGGTCAAAACAAACGCTGCTTGACAGATAACTGTGGATGATATTAACAGGGTCCGTGGATGACGCATACCTTTTTTTGGGGGGGCAACACGTGACTCAAAATATAGCAGTTTTCGTTTCGCACGTGTTGAGGTAACAACAACCACACACAGTTGCTGGCTATCAGAGGAGTCGGACGTCACCAAAAACCAGTCTTAGATACTCACCATTAGAAGAATTAGATGTCACCAAAAACCAAAGGACCGACGCGAGATTGTAGATCAACATTGTCAATCCCACCCGTTACTTTCAAAGAAGTGTATAAATATCCTTTGTACAAACTGTACCCCGATAATAGTCAATCGACGTCGATTTCAACCTTATGTAAGTTTCTGCATGTTTTGCCATATCTTATAGTCTGCTATTTCTGTATTCATGTGAATTTCGCCGCATTAGTATCTGTTTAATAATTGGTAATTTATCTCCCCATCCCTTGTATTATTTAGTTTTCTTTTTCTTTTTCTTACACTCCGTGTATTCTAGAAATAAAAACTTTGTATTATTCTCGTGTTGTCTTCTGTTGTTCTGTGTCTGCGAATTGTTCATTTTCTCTCTGCGTTTACCGACATCCGGAATTGGAGAATTCCCTTCCCAACGTTCTTTTCTTTATTTTTATATCGAACCTTGGGATCTCTTACTTATTTTTTTATATTTTCTCGTTGCGTCCCGGCTATCGTAGTCCCAACGAAACCCCGGGCGTAACAACACACACGCACGCGCGCGCACACACACACAAATAGGCATTTCCGATTTTCCAACACTATTGTTTACCAACTGAAGAAACCTAATAATGATTAAAAAGATACATCCGTGATCTACTAATTATGCATTTCTTTTATGTTTACAGCAACACCGACCGTTAGAAATTTTATTAAATTGTTATTAAATGTAACATCACCTGTGGCCGCCAAATGAATTAGTTTGGCAATCGTGTGAAATTCAAATACTTGCTTGTAATTTTGTTCAGAGTAAAAGAGTTGCCGAAACATTAGTTGCTGGAAAATCGGTGGCAGACAGTTTATATAAATGCGTGTCTTGAGGATGCTCATGTGCCTGTATGTATGTGTGTGTATTGTTAAAACCTTTATTAAAAACTACTAAAAATAAAATTTAGATGCCTAATATTCCTGTATTTTACAAATGTTACATATTCATCTCATTATCTAAATTTAAATCATCTTTCTGTGCGTGTTTAATAGATGACTTAATTTCCTCGTAAAAGAAAATTAAAAAATATCTAAAAGTATTTTTTTCTCTTTCAGTAAAATGCTGCCTGAGGACTAAAAAGCTTGATTTATTTTAAAATATATTTTCCTTGAGAATTTATTTTTATGGCAAAAAATCCCGCTACGGTCAAAATTATGGTCAAAATGATAACTTAAAATGGCTAATCTAAATAGACGGGATAATTGTTGCAATTAACCATTTCTGTCAGTTTAATACTAAATGTTACATTACACCCACAATACTTGGCAAAAATGATGTCAGACTATTATTTACAATTTGGTCTTGTCTTTGCTTCATTTAACGCAATAAATCTTTCAATAAACATTTGAACTCTACTAATGCCTTCAGCTTGTGTTGTTTCTTAAAATAAATTTGTTATGTCATACTTTCAGTTATTATCATTCAATTTCTACATCTATATTTCTCAGCAAGACAGAACTTCAAACATAAATTACCTTTTAACAAATTTGCTGAGCATAAAGCAGAATATTATATTTACTAATAAACTGCGTATCGTATACTGCAGTAGACATTTAATGATAGACAACATACTATTTTTTAGCGAGACAATTTGAAATTAGTATGGACGGAGAGTCAGTTATGCAATAACGAAATCATTTCTTCTTGGACATTGGCATCTTGTCAAGTATGACTGTTAACACATTGGTTCAACCTGTTTTGAATAATTATCTGATGGTGATAGATATTTGTCTCCGATTGAAAAGTCAGAGTCTGCACTGCGGTAACATTATCCTCAGCTGTCATCACCAACGTCCTCCGAAAAGAATGTAAGAGACTTGAGGTGATAGCGTTTTTTAATATTTTTGTTTTCACTTCATATTAATATCATTTCCTTATGGACGTCTCCCAATTATTCACATTGCATTTGAATTTCTCCCGCATATTATTGGCGCTAACTGGGAATACATAATGTGTGCGTGAACGTTTGCCTAAGGAACTACCATGGGCCGGATAGTCTTAGACTCAGGCTGTTATAAAGTTTGTTTGAATCTCATTGTAGCTGGTTAGTAAGGCTGTGTAAGGAAATCATCGGAAACAAAAGGTTGAGTAAAGAAAGGTTTAATTACATGAGAATATGTATTGGGAATATAGTAATTCAGTGCGACATGCGTACGACTGGAAAGCGCTACGCCTTTGCAACCCACTTAGCAGAGGGACGAGTCCATGTTTCCATGATAAGTGTAGAGAAGGTTGGTCAGTTATTCTACACAGTACATCCATTCTTAAGATACGTATTCTCTTTTGAAATTGTATTTTCACCTTTTGGGGGGGTTCACTTCGAACATTTTGGAGGATTTTATTTTCTTTTACTAACACAACACGTTTGAACATTTATAATTGTAATTGGCAAGTGAAAAATATAAAACAGCACTTCCATTGTTAAATTTCTTTGTTGGTATTTCAATTCTTTCGCTTCTCTTGATTTTAATTGGTTTAAATGCTTTTTATGTCGTCAATTTCGAACTTGTACCATATAATTAACACTGCCGATTTAATATTTTACCATCTTCCCAACTTCCTTTTCATGCCTTGTAAATCCTGAAGGAAACCCTATCTCCAACTTTGAAAAAGATATCGTTAATGACAATTTTTATTTTGCTTCCAGGCAGTAATTTGTCAAACACCTATTTAATGTTCCTGACAGATATTAGTAGTGCGCTGGTGACATCTTGGATACGGTATTAAGGTTAAGGACTACACTATAAATACTTAAAAATGTTGGAGCAATACTTCCTCCGTCTCCTCCCTGTTTGGTTTTATTAACGCCCTTTTGAATGTATCAACAAAACGTTTACCTTGATCATGGGCGGTATAGTAGCGTTATTATATGTTCATCTGCATAGTATTTGCAACGCTTTGGGGAGTCATTCAAAATAAATTGCGTTCCATTATCGAACACTATAATATCTGGAACTTTAAATCTCGAGAATAGTCCATGAAGGAAATTTACAGTTAAAGTCGAAGTTGGTCTTCTACGCTTAAATATTTCAGGCCATTTTGAAAAACTGTCGATGAATTATTCAAATGTCCCGCTTAATCAATAGGCAACCTAGAACAAAATTTACCACCTGTAAATTATCAACTAGGGTTGATAATGTGCAGGTAGTATTTTTTCCGCTAGAGCACAACGTCTACATGATTTAACCAAATGTTGAATAACGTGGTCCACGTTAGGCCAATATACGGAATTTCTCATAAAGAATCTCATTCTTGACATTCCCGCGTGTCCAACATGAAAATGCTTTAAAATTATTTTTTGTAAAGAAACAGGCGTACGTAAGTACTTCATTATATATGGAAAAATAATTATTTTCAGTAACACGGGGTTTATTTTTTTCTTTTTTTTTTCTCGACACCTCAAGTTAAACTCGTATCTACGATCCATCGCTAAAGAAGCTGGAAAAATGGCTCTTCGTGCTATTCTCTACAATTACAAGAGCCGGGTCACGCCATAAACGGCTGCCATATATGGATAAGAACTGCCCAATCTTCACTTTACAGTCTCGATAGAGACCAAAAGTGTCTACGTGGCCTTGTAGATGAGGAATTATTCTGCACCCTTCTACTTCGAGTACCTCTTCGCCCTATAGGGTGAACATTATTGTAAAATATTGTAAACTTCTCTTTAAACACACCTCTCTTGTGCTGACGAAGATGCTGCAGGATTTTCAAGCTCTTCAATTTTTTTATGAAAAATGATGGAATTCTATTGATAGTTATTTTGATGTTACTGTTAAATGTGGATACTATGGTTGTTCGTCCAATGTCTATTGATGCAATTATTCCATTTGGTATTGATGACAAAACCATTTCCATTTCCTGTCTGTTTCCAAAGTAATTAACTTGTATTAATATCAAGTTCACCTTTGATTTGGGTTTCTTGGAGACCATATACATCAAGGACACATAGCCCAGTAGATAAAAGCAAAAGTGACTTCTCCCAAAGAGTTATGAGCTCAATACCTGGCCACAACAGATGTGAACAAAATCTTGAGAGTTGAGTTACTTAAAGGAAATAGCTGAAACTGAGATATCCGGAAGAGGCATGGCACATGGAACTGGAACAATATGCCCAGGTGAACGAAATAAATTGTTCGGTTCGAAATTCCAATCACCTGAAGAAGGCCGAAGCCTACAACGGTCGAAACGTTGTGAATATGGCAACAAAGATGAGGACAATAGTCCAAACAATGTAAATAATCTAAATAATTACAATACCTCATCTTAGAAATATAGACAAACATACATGAATGTTATAAGTATCAGAGTCTTGAACTAATCATTTCTGATTTTCTTTTTTTATAAGTCTTCTAACATTAAATGTACAGCGAAAACATAAGACTCTACCCGCATAGATTAAATGAAGTGTTCAGTTTAAAATCTGGTTGAAGGTTACCTGGATTGAATGCCATATTAAGAAAGCCAATGAACATAAGAAGTGATGAAATATTATGAGACCATTAGTATGAATGTAAATAAATTCCATAACAATGCTATATAAAGAATTAAATTGATTTTTAGAAGTCAACTACTAATAAATATTTTACATTATTATGTCACTTCCTGTAAGTATAAGTTGTAGTTTCATTATAGGATTCATTATTAGCAGACACAATATTAACAGCATAAGATATACACATGACACGGTGTTGATAGCAGATGCAGAAAGGAAACTACAGTAACACCTACAGTAGATAGTGAAGGAAAGGGAGAGGAAAGGACTAACCATAAATTGTACGAAGACAAAATATATGGTTGTCAAGTAAAGCAACACCCGAACTACAAAACTGCGAACTACAAAACTGAAGACAAAAAAAAAAAAAAAAAATTGGTAAGTACAAAAATGTAAATATACTGGGAAGTGTTTTCACAAAAGCCAGAAAATGTAACTTGAAAACCGAAGGTGCATTGGAATGGCAAAAGATGCCTTCTAAAACATAAGCAAAATATTATGAAACAGGAAATTTTCTTTAGAAACAAAATAGAGATTATTGAACTCTCATGTAATATCAATCCTCATATACGGCAGTGAATGCTGGATAATCTACTCACAGATGAATAAGAGACTTGGAGCAACAGAAATGTAGATCTACACGAAGATGCTAGGAATTCCATAGATTGAACATCTGAGTAAAGAGGAAATTTTAGAGATCATGGAAACAAAAAAACAAAACATTTGTACTTCGAATCAAAAGAGACAATTGAAATTTCTATGGCACATAATGAGGAAAGAAGCTTTTGAGAATTTGACACTCATAGGATTGAACTTAAGTGGGGAAGGAGGAAAGTATCGCATAAATTACCTAACGAGCTTGAGTAAATGAATGGCAGAACAAGGATTAGGAGAGATAGAAAAATGACAATCTTTACTGAAAGCCGCAAAGAAGAGAACGTTATTGAGAACCATTATTGCACACATCAAGTCAAATAGAAAAAAAAAAGAATTACAATAAGAAGAACAACAAAAGCACATTTCATTACAGTATGTATATGTCTAAGACTCGAAATTTGTGGATTTCATTGATTAGAATTGTAGTAGTCATCTCATATACTGAAAGTTCCGTTTCATAAAACAATATCAAACTCTAATTATACTTTTAAACTGATTTTTATTTCATAAGCAAAGATCTTTGAAAGTTTAATGTATTTAGTCACTTGTCCTAAGACTTTCAAACTGTCCTTATCCTTTAAACATTGCTTTTGTGATCAGGATAATGAGATTATTGAAATTTACCTCTTCCCATTTTGAGTATTATCATTCTGGTTTGCGCAATGTACAAACAAAACAACATATGATTAAAATGTAGCATTTATTTATTGTTGTATTTAAAAACGAGACCACAATAAATTTAAAAGTGAGTAGGTTTTCGCGATTTACTCTTATACTGTAAATTACTTTCACGAAATCTTGTCTCCCATCATGTTTTCGTCATACGATCCTTGGTAGCCAGAACGTTCTAGAAATTCTTCAAACTTCGAAAGTTCTTGAAAATGATACAAAAGTCTCCTTCATCAACTCAGCGGTGAAACTGCATGGATTTTTTTACAGTAAGGTTCACCCTGTACATGGCTCAGGAGTTAATCGACGTAGAGAGTTACGTTAAGAGGTAATTTGTGAGGATAGGACAGAAAGTTAACGGTTAACCTTAACCTTGAAAAGGTTCAAACAGTCGTAACGGGGAAACACCATCTTTGGACTTTATTCCACAGAGCAGAGATTCTCAGGAAGAAGCTGTTCAAGTGGAACTTACTTCTCACCAATAAAATACGGAGGGAATGTCAATAGTTGGTTACTATGTAAGTGGGACATGGCGGGTCATTGCCGTGAAGGTTTGCATAGGATAATGAAGAAAAATGAATCTGTTTCAAGAATGATCAGATACTGTGAACATTATTTCTGGATCTTTCTTCCAAAGATGTGAGTGTGAGGCCTAATAAGTCAAAGCCCCGAGATGACATATGTTTATCGTTACTGATGGTAGTTTGGAGCCCGATTGACTATGATGGAATGTAACTAGTTCGGTCTTCGAGGCATTGAATGTAACCAGCCAGTTTTTACCCCCAATGGATAGTTTGTGCTCGATCCTAAGAGAGTCAGTTGATAATCTATGACCATCAAGAGTTTTAGAGGTTCCCCGTATGCAGCCATATAATCGGCATAGATGTTTACAAATGATCTGAGTATATTCTTAGATAATTTAAGCAATCAAAAAGAGGGTTGCTCCGAGGAGTGACGCATAAGGGACGCTTGCGTTGACCGCTAGGTCCTCGGAGGAATGGCCACTAATAACTACATTCAGGAACCTACCTTTTAAGAAGGATTTTATGATCGAGAAGACCCTTCCATTGATTCGATATCTGGAGAGTTCTAGTAAACCTTGTGTCACACCTTGGCCTTCGAGATATCTAATTCTATTGTCATTGAGGTGTGTTTGTCG
Source organism: Acanthosepion pharaonis (assembly GCA_903632075.3). NCBI lineage: Eukaryota > Metazoa > Mollusca > Cephalopoda > Sepiida > Sepiidae > Acanthosepion > Acanthosepion pharaonis. The sequence continues at coordinate 477,881 of CAHIKZ030005501.1, read as the reverse complement.
TCAAGAGTCTTACTAATTCTGTGAGCGATGGTAGTTAGGACGTCGGCAGTGAATCGGTCCAATCGAAATCCATAATGCTCGTCACTGAAGAGGTTGTTTTTTTCTAGGTGATCTTTGATCTTCTTGTTGATTATGGTCTAAAAAAGCTCACTGGGAATACTGAGAAGACTGATGGGTTTGTATTAGGAGGGGGATAATCGCACGCCCGCGCTCTAGAAAACCGGGTTCACGCTTGACACCTTCCACATGCTTGGTAAGGATTTCTCCTTCAAGAAGCGGTTGAATAACTTCACTAGGATTGGAGATAATTCCGGGTTGATATTCTTAAAGACAACCACTGGAATTTTGTCTGCGCCAGTGGCTTTCTACTGGTGAAGGCTTTTGATAAGTTTAGAGACTTGTGCTGTAATGGTAATATTAATGCGTTTGTGCTCAGTGAGATGTGGTAAGTTTAAGTGGGGATGGTCTTTGTTGTCTAACATTAAGTTTAAGACAAAGATAGAGTCGACGAAGATATGATCTTGAGGTGGCCATTAATAATTGTGGTCAGATCGGCTTTATCTCTGTTCCTGGTTTGGTTGGTGATCTTCTCCGGTTCCAATTTGTTTGTAATAGAAACATGGTTAGTTTCAAAAAATCGATTTTTTAAGGTCACAAAAGCAAAAAGTTTGAAGGGAATAAAAGTCACGTGCTTTGCTTTCTTGACAGAAACAATTACGAAATAATACTTAATGACCGAAAACAAAAAGAAGTCAAAATTTTGTTACACAGTGTAATCTTTTTTTTCTGATCAGTATTCCCTAACGCCAAGAAAATAAAATGGAGCTATCGAGCTTTGGTTACTTATTTACTGTGTAACTTTACAACATTACAAGCTTCAAATTAATTCAGTTTTTTGTTAACATATCAAAGTTCTGGGTCCTCAATTCGAATTAAACTGAACTTTGGGGAGTAGGGCCTAACATTCTTTCAGTTATTAACAATGGTATAAGTGTCATAATTCAGGTGCACAAAAAAAGGACAATAAAGAAAAAAGGAGAGGAAAGACCAAAGAATTTTCACGAGTTTAAGGTTTAGGACAGAAATAACAAATATTGTTCCAGTTGAAATTACTCAATCTTGAAAATCAATAGATTTTGAAGAAAAAGTAAGCATACAAATAGATTTATTTAATGATGACAACACATTGAAATACATATAAGCTAAAAAATTAAAGTCAGCACACACGTATATATATATATATATATATATATATATATATATATATATATATATATATATATATATATATAAAGGCTGTTCCAAAATGATTTTTTTCTTTTTCTTTCAGATTTGGCGGACATTTGGGCGATATTAATTTTCACACATAATTGCCATGACTTAAATAACATAATCCAATAGAGAAATAAATAAATTTTCACCAATAACACTGATTTATTTACTGCTGATTTTGATCCGTCTTAATGAAACATTTACATATATATATATATGTGTGTTATCTCATTTCATTAAATATGTTTGCTAAAATACGTCCATGAAATTGAGCGTTGAACTGAAACTTGTCCCTGCATATTGCTTAATTGCCTATAGTCTTTAGGAAACGCCTATTTTTAGAAATGCCCATTTTTCTCACAATTCTAAAGATAGCGGATATTTCGATGGAATCGAATAAAGAACGGACTAAGCTGATTTTGTGTCGAAAATATCAGCTTTAGAACAACAGAATTTTAAAAAATCCGAGTTATAAAATAAACGCTTCTTTTTGCATTTTACAGCAGTTAATCTATACCCGACTAATCATAGTGGTATGTATTTACGCTACAGATCATGTAAATAAATGAAACTAATATCTTCTCTTTCACGTACTTAGAATTCGAAGCAAAGAATTCGCTGGTAAGAAAAAAATAACGGTAAGATTCCTAGTACGATGTGAATTAGATGGAAAGTGAAGATTGTTTACAAAAAATTATATGAAATTGTAAGGGGAAAAAGAATATAAATTAAAGAGATGAAGAAAGAGAAAGGGAAAAAGAAATACAATAATGACACAGAGAGAGAAAGACAGAGATCCGTAGAAAAAAGGACAAAATATCATTGACTGAATGAATGAATGAATGAATGAATGAATGAAAGAAAATTATAGTCGAACAAGTAATGAAAGAAGAAGCAAAGAAAGAGAATGAAAAAAGTTAAACATGAAATAAGGAAGGAGTAGAAAAGGGGAAAATGATTATTAAAGAAAAAAAGAAAAGAAAGAAAGAAAGAAAAAATGAATAACAAAAGGGGAATTATGTTAGGAAAGAGTGTAGAAGGAAAAGCAAATTTTCAAAAAAAGGTAACAGAAAATGAAAGAATAAAGAAACTTATATAGGGAAAAATATTCGATTTACGTCTTTTTAGATTGATCACAACTAATTAAATATAAATGTCTCCATTGCATAATTGAATAAACAAACAACATCTAAAAAAATCGGACGACACAAAAGGTGCAAGCAATCCTACAAGAAACTTTCAAAGCCAAACTAACCAAGTATCGACTTACCAGTTTAAAGTAGATCTAAGCTTGATTTAAACATGGTTTCTTATAAAGATGTTCACAAAGTATAGTGTTGTCCAAGACAAAACTTAGACTAGGAGATTCAGCTTTCAATGTTTAAATCGTCTGATTGTTGATCAACTTTCTAAATGAAGCATTCATCATAGCTTATTATGTAACCAGATCCCGGACAGTACTTACAAGCAAGAACAAAAAAGACATTTAGCTATTATTTTATAGCCATTATATTGTGTTGAACGTAAACGTATTTACGTAATATCTGTTTCTTTTAAGATATTCAGTGGTGACAGTAAATCCAAAATTATGAGTTTTTAAACTGGATATGCGTGATACACAGTTAAGCGACCATGTATCTTTCGATACATGACTAACGAAGCAGATTTTTTCCCGCTGTGGGTAGCCATTTCTTTCCGCGGTAGACCGGTTGCCATGCAAGGCTATAGAACCCGATCTGCCCTGTTATTTACCCACAGCTAGGGGGAGAAGAATTGGATTCAAACCTTTCCCAAGTGTATTAGCACGTAAGTGAATGTAATGCGTTCGAATGGAATTCGAACTCGGCTCGACGATTCTTCAATCGGAGCCGCTATTCATTACTCTACCGTGCCTGGACATAGACAATCAAACTTCAGCAGACACTTTGTGATATTAATGTTGTGTAAGCAAACAGGTCCAAACGAATCTTTATTCTGTGGGAAGCTTTTAATCACAAAATGAGATAAATATCATATAGCCTCCTATCAATGAGGCAGATCTGACCTATAACCCTCCAAAAGAAATTGAAAAATAAGCCCATTTTAGAAGGAATGCTCTATATTAAAAGTGCACGAGATTTATCTTGTGATATTAAAATGGGGATATGGTTATTTGCTATATTCTTATCGTTAATGTAATAATGGAAATATGTTGCAATGAGTATTAGACTTAAAATTTTGAACGTTTTAGCTTCATCTTAAATGCTTAAAATATATCGCTTTGTATGCAGTTTTGGCACACACACACATATATGTTTGTCATCGCAATTCACCCTTGAGGATGATCTCGGAGGAGATCGAAAGTACTTGAGATAACAAAAAATATGGCGGCTTCCTTGATAAATTTCAAAATCATGAAGATAAGTAGATAACTAGAAAGGATTATTATTAAAATAAATAGACATATGTCTATATTATTTAATGAAATATGCTTGAATGTAAATTATTTACATTGTTCGGACTGTTGGCTTCATCATTATTGCCATATTCACAACCTTTCGGCCGTTGTACGTATCCGGAAGAGGTATAACACGTGGAACTAGAACAATAAACTTTAATAAAATTTACATGTTACTGTACTGTACAGTAATATACATGTACTGTTTTCATTACTGTACATGCATTTTGGCATATTATTATTATTATTTTTATATTTACACTAATATAATCACAAATATGCGTACAATACTAAAGTTTATTCTATAAGGTAACAAAGAGGACTGAGCAGGATGATGCAATGCTTATGGCATCACAAAACATCTAGTGTGATGGAACTGTATAGAAATATGTACTGTATATAAAATATAATAATGTACAATGTATATAAAGCAAAAATATAAAAAAGTATTGTAATACTGTATACTACTACAATATTATATTATTATATCTAATAATATAATATATAAGACATAAAAATATGAAATACAATATATTTAGATAAGATTAAAAAGGATTGAAGTTACATTTATATCAAATATCTAGTACGAAATGCAGGGGCAAGATAATTTCGTAAGTCGAAATGAATTTTCTGACAAATTTTTGTTTGTATGGCGAGTTTTTCATAAGTGGCGGTATTCGCAAATCAAAGTACATATATATATATATATATATATATATATATATATATATATATATATATATTCCATATTTTTTTATCCATAATTTAACTTTTTACTTTACCAGAATTATCGCCTTTACACTGGTTTACACCAGGTGTCATTGATTTAATATAACATTGGCGAAAATATTTATGAAACGGGAGGGAGTTCAAAGTGCAATAATAATAACGGGGGAATATATTTAAAATAGAAATTTGGGTAACATATAATATATATATATATATATATATATATATGTATGTATGTATGTATATATATATAATTTTAATCATTTCACTAAGACGCAAGGGAACTACTGAGAGTGAAAAAGAATGCGGAGTCTTTAGAAGGAACCGGAAAACCAATCCTAAACCGGAAATACTAGATAACCCTCTGCTCCTGTTCAAAAGACTGGAGAGTAGTAACCGAAATCCTCCTTCTGGTTGTTGGTTCATCCCTTACGAAAGGCATCCAGTAAATATCTGTATCTACAGCGATATTTTTTATATTACCTTCTGTTTACCTCGGAGTTCTTGACAAGATCCAGAGGCGGATATGTAATATAATTGGCTCTGATCTGGCGTCTTGTCTGCAGTCGCTCTCTCACAGACGCGCCGTCGCCTCTCTGTCTTTTTTACAAATACTTTCATGGTAATTGCTCCGATGAGCTGCATTCACTGGTTCCCAGACTTCATGAATTCAAGCGCTCCACGAGGCTGGCATCCCGCTCTCACCCTTTCACTGTAGAAACTTTTAAATGTAGCCGTCTCTTCTACTCCAATAGCTTCATACCTCGCACCTCTCGCCTGTGGAACACCCTTCCCAATTACTGTTTCCCTGAGAGCTATAATCTCCAACTATTCAAATGTAATGTCAATCGACATCTCCAGTTACCTTGATCTATCCACTATCCTTCTCCTCAACCTTTCTTCTATCACTCTTATCTGCTCTCGCTTCAAATCTTCTGCAACCCTCTGCATCCTAGTGGCTTCACGCCTTGCTCGGGGCGTAATGCTTAAAAAAAATTAACGAAAAAGAAAGCGCCAGTTGTAGACAAATGTTTCGTAAATACTTTAGATATCTTTATAAATATAAGAATGCTGATAATAATATTCGCTCTGTATTGTAAGTGGTTGTTGAAACAAAATACTTAAAGCCAATATTTTAGTCAAAGAAGAGATAAGAACATTTCTTGTACTGAATAAGATTTGTTTTTCTTAAAAGACGATGTTATTTATATTGCAATAATTCCTCACATAAACTCTCTGTCCCACTCTCATCAGGTACTCGAATCATAAATTGTTAACGAGGGTGAATGTCAGGTTTGCCAACTGGATGACTTCAGATGACGGTTTCACATGAAATACTGTCCTGATGAGGACATCAATGAAATTAGAGATCTAGTTCCGCATTAGCATTCAGTGATTGTCACACGAAATTACTTCATATCGAAAAAGAAAATCTCAGTATAATTAAATCATTAGAAGCTTCGATTATTTTACAAGTCAGATTCCAGGGAAGGTAAGATGTTGTATAAAAAGTATAAATATCAGGACAAGTATTATGAACATGTGATCACAAAGGAGAAAAACGTGCTGGAGAATAACAAAGTGAAAATGTTGTGGGATATTTCGATATAGACAGGGACAACATTAGAGCACAATAAATTAGATGTAATTCTGATGGATAGACAGAAAAAAAATATTTACTGTCCGATAGAAGTCTCCGGTTCACTTGACACGAGAATTGAAAGCAATAGAGAAGACCGATAGCTTCCATGATTTAAAGCATGAAAGTTTGAAAGTAATTAGAGTACCAGTAACCATTAGAGCACTGGAGTGTTGCACAAAAAATGATGAAAAAATCTTGATAGTGATTTGTGATTTGGAGACAGAAAGTCTGCTCGAAACAGCAAGATTACTTTGAATAGTGTTGGATACTAACTGTCGACGAAAAGAAAAAAAATGGCCGCTTTATTTTCTTAAGTCCCAAGAGGTGACCTGAAAATAAATTTCTTAACAGTAACAACCATATGCTGTGCGGAAGCAAAATAATAATACAATAATTATTTAATTTTTTCACAGATTTCACATTTATAATTATTGTATTTTAATGTGAATAACTCATACTTTAAATATTTGAATTAAAAACCAAATCATTTTCACACAATTACTTGGTAAATGAAAATAATTTGATTTTGTACAATTCGAAAAAGAAAATTCTGAAAACATTCAAAATTATTTTTTTTAGAATAGCTTATAATATTAAGTTATATATTTCCACAGTAAATTGAATGTCAAGTAATGGGTAATATCATTGATGTGTTTATATATTATTTCCTCGCTACAAATAGACAGCGTGCAAAATGATACTTATAAAATACTTCGACCGTATTGTTGAAGGGATTCATTAAAATATCTATTGCAGTTGAATTGCTTGTCATCCGTTAAAATGACAAGAAATTCAATTTTAATAAATGTGGCCTCTTTCTCAACTGCAAACCATATTCAAGTGCCCCTACTACAACCAGTATTTAACTAAGGACTGTCATTTTTTTTCCTTTTAGAATTGACCTATTCCAAAATGTAACAAAGCAATAAAATTCAGCAGAGAGAAATAATAGAAAAGAGTATAATTTCCTAAATCCATTTGTCGCTTGTAAAATGCGTTAAGTCTAATAATGGTTTCGTATATAATCTCGTAAATGAACAAGTTATTCACACTATCATTTGACAGCCAATGGTAAACAGCACAGATCAGAAATAAAAAAAAGAAGCACAAGGCGAAACATGAATTCGCATCCATTTTACCTTAAAAAGCCTGTCAAAATACAGTAGCTGCTCAGTCGGGCTTGTTACGGATGACTGTAGACTAGAGGTCTGAATAGATGCAATGAAAAGCAGTGAAAGTGAAGATGAAAGAAATACTAATAAAAAATATTCAAGACGCAAGAGATACGAATAAAAATAATAGCTAACAATTTAATAAATAATTCAAGAAAATACTACTACTAATACTTGTGAGCTTAAAATTACGACATCAAATATGGCGTCGAGTAATCAGGGGAAAAATTTAAAAAATTCTTTTATGGTTAGATTTTGTCATCATTAGCCGTAACAGCTAAAAAGATAAAACAGTTGCAAAACTGTTGGGGAGATCGCTAGCATCTAGATCTGTTCAATGCAAATTGATGGTATGCTAATCTGTTTAATGCAAATTTCATGCACGCGAATCTGCCCTATGGAAGGCTGTTGAACTCTCTAGAATGTTCTAATGACACTGCTATAAGCAATGGAGATGGAGCAATTTAGTTGTCTTTTTGCCCTTGTCCTAGTTGAAATTCACGTCGCTTGATTTCTCAAAAGTAATTGTTGGATTTTGTCGGCATTTGTTGTTATTGTTGGATTTTGTTATTGTGGAATTTTTGTGACATATTTGTTTGCTGTTCGTAATTACGTGTTCGTCGTTTTATTTTGGTTTGTCACTGGTGTCGTGGGGACGCCGACGTTATGAAGCAGTCCCAGTCTGTCGACTCGACAACCACTGTTGAAAGTACATCAGTCTGGGTGGGTGATAGGCTCCTCCACCGCCCCAAAGAAAATACGACCCTGAAAGAACATTATGAAAAGTTCATATCAGAAAATGAAATCTTATCGGTTCCGTCGCTGTTACAATCGGTGAACACCAAAACAATATCTCTGTTGACAATCGACGTTAAGTCTCGCAAGCTGATAGGTGTCAACAGGGATATCTTGAAAGCGACACTAAAAAGTTTAAATATTGCAACAAAAGTTTTGGCACGTCATAGTAATGCAATGTGGGACATATTGCTCCCAACGGAAGAAGTTGCGAAGTCACTGGCTGGGAATATTCTAATTAAGGCTTCAATGTGAATATATGAGATGTATGAACACCTAAGTTACACTTCACGAAGTACCCCATTCATTTCGGAGGACCATTTGGGATATTTTTTCTCCCAGTTTGGAGAAGTAGCAGAGGTATCGGCGGTAAAGGGCAAGACTGGTATTGCCACTGGTGACATCGAAATTTTAGTCACAGTGTAAAAGAAAAATTTCGTCGACATTCCGAGCGTGTTGATCTGCAGTGGCCGTCCTATCTACGTAGAAGTAGAAGGACAAAGACCCCTTCTGCCCAGAGAAGAGGTCAATGTCTCAACCAAAACCAGCTACTCCTAAGGATAAGGTGGACGTGGCCACAAGCCCAAAGCACGACCATAGCCTAGGAAAGGGCACAGAAGTAGTAAGAAGGGTGAGTAAAGACTACAACTACTCCCCACTAGCCATAGGAACCAAAGGCGGTCAGGAAACAAACACCAAAAGCAGGATAGATAAAGGAGTAGCAAGAGCAGCAAAGTATAAAACAGAAACCCCCAACTGGAGTGTCCACAAGGACAGGAGAGGCAACAATCGGAGCAGCAACAAATCCAAGATGTTGAAATAGAAGAAATTCCTCCACCGCGGCCCTCAGATATATATATATATATATATATATATATATATATATATATATATATATATATCAAAAGGAAAAAGTAGTAACAAAAAAGAGAAACGAACTGGTCGAAGTAGGGTGGAGAATGTTCTGGATAAAATCAAGTCACAATCCGTCCCTGCTTCCCCAGCCAAAAACGAACAAAAACAAAGCACTTCCCAAAGCCTCCCTTATTCCCCTTCTAAATCTTCGCTGACCCCACCACCACACACCTCCGCCCAACATACCCCAGAATAATACCTCTTCGCCGAGCACACCGCCACAAAACACATCTCCTCACAACACCCTACTCAAAACACACCTCACCGCAACACCTCCCAAAAGGGAAAATCCTTACCAAAAGGGAAAATCCTTTCCTTGCCATATAGACAAGGCAAGCATTAGAGTGTAATCAGTCAGACCAAAGAAATTCCCTGTTTAGGCCCCTGTTTAAAGCAGCTTCCATCAACGGAAAGTTGGTGGAAGATCTAAGAAATTTATCTGGCCAGAGGTGTTTCCTTACTGGTTAAACGTACCCTGCTTACAAGGATGGACTTTGTCCATGTCGATGAGGGGTGGGGGTGATCGTGGCCGATATTTCCGTGAACAGTTTCGGGTCGGTGCGGTATATACACCCAATGATCAGAGGGAGGAGCGTGTCTCGTTTTTCCGTCAGTTAGGGCCGTTCCTGGTGAATTCGTCGCGCTTAGTCTTAGAAGGGGACTGGAACCCCAAAAATAGATAAGGGCGGGAAGTTAGCAGGAGTTCTTTGGGGGATCTGATTGACGAATTTGGTCTCGTCGATAGATACCGGGCCGATCATCCTGGACAGGAGATGTGGACATGGGCACTTAAGTGGCCGTCTACACAGGTAAGCCAGCTACCTGGATAGAATGTTAGTGAGAAGAGCCAATATAGACTTGTCCCACGCTCCACTGGTTAGGCTATTCGGACTACAGATTCGTCTGTGCCCAGATGTCGTTAGATGCTAGGCGTAGAATGGCTAGACACTGGAAGTTCAATCTGTTTTTCCTGGACAGGCGGGACTTCCAACAATAGCTAATTAGACTAGTGCAGCGGGAACTAGTGGAAGCGGATATTGAGAATAGGAGGTAGGATAGGCTTAAGCATAAGATTAGGTCCTTCACCACCAACTATAGCCAGCGGTTCGCACTAGATAAGGCTAAAAGGGTGAATGTTCCCAAAGATAGTCTGTCCCGGGCAGAGGCTAGGAGGGATTCTCTAGAAATACGTTTAGCTAGGCAGGCCCTGGAACTGTCGGCTAGCGAGTGCTACCAGGGTCAGGTAGTTATAGGTTAAACACGATGTCTAACGAAGTCGTAAACATGGGCGCAGAATTGCGCAAGGAAGAGATCCGTCGAGGTTCCGATCGATACATTTGTGAGGTCAATACCCCGGAGGGCGTACTCTAAGGTCGACTGACGACATGTGCGAGCCGATTCGGCAGTATTTCGAAAGCCGGTTTAACAAGGAATCTGGTCTCTGTGTGGAAGAGATTCGCAGTTATTCGGTTGACTTTCCTCGGTTTTCGCCGACTCAAGCGGATACTTTTGAGGGTGGTATCACGGAGGGCGAAGTCTATTTGGCATTGAAGAGGGTCGACAGTGTCAAGTCTCCGGGACTTGATGGTTTGGCCTATGAATTGTACTTGAGACTGTCGCACATCTTTGTGTCGATTTTGACTGCCATGTTCAACAACTGGTTCCGGCAAGGGTCCATCCTCAATCGGATCACCAGGTGTGTGATCACACTGTTATAAGGGAAAGGATGGAGGGCGGGAATTGGATGATTACAAACCATAACTCTGCTAAACACAGACTTAAACATTTTGGCAAGATCCTGACGGACCGTTTGCAGTCAGTTGTCGGCTGTCTGTTGGAACATGAGCAGACTTATGCTGTGAGGGACCGAACAATTCAGAGCAACCTGTATCTGATCCGCACGATCCTAGAGGGTGTAAAAGACGACGTACAAGCCGCGCGGATCAATTTAGATAATTTAGGCATTTGATAGGGTTGACCATCGGTACCTGACTGCCGTCTTGCAGGCCGCCGAAATCGACCCCGACTTCTGCAAGTGGATTATCCTCCTGTATCGCTCCCTCAGTGTTGTGGTATAGGAGAGCAGAAAGCGGTTGCGCCCTTTTGCGGGGTCTCGTTCCGTTTGTCAGGGTTGCCCACTGTCGCTGCTTACTTTATGCTTTGGTGTTGGAGTCTCTCCTTCGCCGGCTGAAGGAAACGACCTGCAGTTCGGCCTTACGTGGAATCGCTGTCCATGGTAGAGCTCGAGCCAGTCTTTCCGCGTACGCCGCTGACGTATCTACTTTCGTGTCATGTCGCAGCGACATTGAAGTGATACAAAAGACGCTTGAAAGGCATGAAAAGGTGACAGGGCCAAGATTAACTACAACAAGTCTTCCGGCTTGCGGTTAGGTGCCTGGAAGGGGTCAATCTTCCGGCTCCTTGATTGGACGGACGATCCTGTCCGCATTCTTGGAATGTGGCATGAACTTGACCTCCAGATGGAGAAAAATTGGTCAGAAGTACAGGCAAAGTTCGGTGCGTCGGTCCGGACTTGACCCCGAAGGACGTTGTCCTTGAGTGGCAGGGCTGAGGCGTGTGCCACTTACGTCTTTCCTCTCATCCTTTACTGGTTGTCTGTACTTCCTCTTTGCAAGAACCACAGGAAGGCGATCGAGCGCTTGTTGTCCACCCTCTTGTGGGGTGTGCGCAAGCAGAATGTCCATAAAAAAGCCTGTGTTCGGCGTCCGTGTCATGGGAGGCTAGGATTGCCACATTTGGTGAGTCATCTTGTGGTTGGCTTTGCTACTCCACGTTTTGACAGAGGATTCGATTTTGGTGAGGAATGTTAGGGACGCCTTACCTAGACTTACTATCACTCCTCCCGATTCCTGGGCTAAGCACTGTGTTAGGTCCGGGAAATTTTCGACTTTCCTCAGCGAATTAGTGGAGGAGGTCGCGAAGGATCCTCTCTTCCACATTTTGTTTTTGTTCCCCTTTTCCCATTCCGCTATTTATTTTTATCCTTCCATCTCCGTTAGTGAATGCGCTTTTTGATTCTACTTATCGACAGAATAGAGCGGCCACTCATATTATTTTGATCAGTGGACGGGCCCTACTAATATCTGTTTTTTTTTTAGGTTGTTTACAATCTTTTGTTAGTTGTCTGGATTCATCATCTCCCACACTTTTCATGATTCATGAAATTATTATATATTTTTGTTAAAAAATAGACATCATAAACTTTCAGGAGATTTTGTATCATGGGGTGTTTTGTAAGATACCTGTGAATATGTCTTATATACAGGTTTCAATGGTGAGAGATGAGTTCTTGTGGTAAATGGATAATTTTTACTAGATGAATGGGTCGTGATTATGATTAACTAAGACTAGGATTGTTAGCGAAGACCAGCCTCTCCCAACTTCCACTTGTGCCACAATTATTGTATTTTTACAATAATAAATATACTTTTTGTCTTTCTCCTTGCCCGTCATACACTGTTGGAGACACAGTAAACTAACCAATATGGATTATCGCTGTGCATTCTCTGCAAGTGTGTGCGAGAAACACGATATAAACATAGACAGGCTTCCCAGGGCAAAAAGTCGTTCAGGACTCACTAAGATATTAATCATTATTGCCGATTCGTACTTTTTACTGATGGCCGTAAATTGAGCAGTTGCAATGAAAATTACTTAAAGTAAAAAAGGTTCCGTACAGTATATCACGGTTTATTCAAAGTCAAAATCGGTTGGACGTGTTGACCAAAAGAGCCATTAGCTTTAATCACTAAACTAAAAATATTGAAAACTTTTTTCCAAACGAAAACGTCGGTCAACTTAAACAACTATGCTCGTATTAATTGATTGTGATGGGATTGACAATATAATTGGCCATATCTTTTTTTCATTTATGATTAAAAGAGTTTGCACAAACATAAATAGCGAATAAATGTATCTTTTCTATCTGTAATGATGAGCATTTCAGTGGTGGTGATTTTTTGGAAGGACTGGCCGAAATCAAGCAAATTAAAGTTAGTCCTAACTTGCTGAGAAAAAAAATGTGCAGCCGAATATATTTCTGATAATAAGAATGATAATAGAAGAATTGTACAGAAGACTTATGAGGCTTAGGTCGGGTTATAGTAAAGGCTATAAGTCAGATGATTCAAATCACGCCATCTCAGTTCACCTTGCGTATGTCCATTTAAAACGAGATTCAGTCAGACGTGACACAGTCTGGAAGTTTTCGCAGTTTGAATTTTTTTTCCGCCTCAGTTGAAACTAATTTATATTTTTTAAAATTCAAACATTTGATTTAGGCAGTAATTAATGGTAATCCTTCACTTAAGCGCAGTAAAATTAACTGCTATTTCCTGAATTATGTCAAATCAATAAGACCAAGGTATCTAGGTTTATTACAATTAAACATTATTACAATGCCTAATGGAGGATTACGCAGCAAATAAACGAAAATATTGGATTGTTCTTGTACCACCAATTCCACACGAACTCATAAAGTTGCGACATAATGCCTCGGAAGTTCCAAACTATCGACGCACTTTACGCGCATTCAAAGATTTTCCACATTCTGATGAATAACGACGCCCTGAGAGTCTATTCCATAGTTGATTTCCTCGATTCCAGCATAAGCAGCCCAGGCATCTGAAAGAATATGACTTCCAGACGGAATATACCTCACAATCGTGTCTTTTAGAATCTCTGCTCACTGATCCATCACCTCAATTAAAAAAAAACACTTTCTCAAAATCCGCTCGATACCACCGAATACTCAATGGCCATAGCGTCATTTGCCACGATGATATTTACGATGACAAAACCATTAAAGATATAAAATTTATTTTTTATTTATTTTACGCCATTTAAGTGAAGCAGAAATTTGACAGATTATTTTACGTTGAAGGTTGTCCCAAATTATTTCTATTGCTAACTTGTCATTATTTCAGTTAGCTGAGAGACGAAGGTCGATATTTTATCATCCTTTTGTTATAATTATTGACTCTTTAATCTTGAAAGAGGATGATGGACAGACGTATGTGACACATCGCTAAGACGTGATTACTTAATGCACCTCATGAATTATAATAGGAAAGTTAATAGTGAGCACTTATTAATGTTATACAAAAGCAATCTGTTTTATATAGTAAGAGAAAATTGACATGATTGAATGAATATAACTGCAAGGGCGGTAACGATTTTAGTCATGTTTATCTATCTCCTTCTGTTCACTTACTTTTCTCCCTCCACACAAATACACACACGCGCGCAAAGCATAAGCATCCACACACAAAGACTATGCGTGTATTTGTCACATTTCTTCCATACGTAGTGAAGTTTAAACACTCTCTTATATCATACCACATACCCACTTCGTCATTCATACAATTGTTTATAAAGATCACCTACCAGTCAAATCCAAAATGGATTATCTCTCTCCTCAATGGATTAAAATAACATATCTAACCAAATTAAAAAGCAAATTAAATCGTTAAGAGAAAGTAATATTTACAATTCAATAAAATTTCTCAGTATAATGTTTTATCTGTGCGATCAACCACCACCACTGAATTATGTGCATTGACAAGGACGTACACTATGTGGAAAAAAATAATATTTGTTTTATAGAATAAATGTTCTAAGCTGTGAACTTATTAATGTAACTATATAAGTTTCACACAAAACCAAATCACAGAGACGAAAATGAAAACTAAATAGATAACTATTTTGAGATAAACCTTGGTTAATGAGCTATTAAGAGCAAACACAGGTTAATAGTCAGAATCTCATATACTTACGTTTATTTATATATTTAACTATCGATGTTAGCCAAAAGAATTTGGTCCTATTCTTCAGAATATACGAAGAATATAATATAATTTCATTGTTTGTCATAATGATTAATGCCACTTTTGTGTAAATAATGATCAAAACTAATCTTAAAGCGATAAGCGTTCTTATAGTCGTTGACAGAATTTAAAAATACAAGGTAAACAACGAGATGTAATTGGCAGATGATGAAACAAGTGTTTAATTGTCTTTATAATCAGCACTTATGGATAAACAGAGAGTTTGATTATTAGAAGAGGCTAATTATTTCCCTCTTTTGTACTGTCGATTAATTAAACGAAAAATGTTCTTTATTTTAATGTACATGTTTAAAAGAGAAATGTTTCATGAGATTTTCGCATTGCTAACCTTTTGCTAATGACTTCCTTCCTCGGTTAGAACTACATAAATATGGCCTGATTAATTATGCGTGTCTAATCTTGTATTTTTGCAGTTCACACACACACACACTCTTTTAATCGACTTTAGATTTGATTGGTATTTGATTTTTATAGACAATTGTATGATTGACGAAGTACGTTTGTGATAAGACTTTATAGCGTCTTTAAACTCCATTACGTACAGGAAAAACTAACAAACACATAGAAAATAACTTTGTGCGTGCATGTGTTTTTGTGGATAGAGAAAAAGAAAAGAAAACCACATAATGAGATAGATGAAGAGAAATAATCTGAACTAAAATCAAATTCCTTACTTGCATGTTTATGCATCCAATCATGTATAAATTACTTTCAGATAGAGTGTATCTGTAAAGGAACAAAATGAATAAAAAGACAAAAGGAAAAACAATTCTTAGCCTACGCGTTTCAACCTCTGATGGACTCTGGGGACTAAGGACTGAAGACAATTGCCTTGATAAAGTCCCTCAGAGGATGAAACTCGTTGGGTAAGAATAGTTTGTCTTTTTTATTTTTGGTTTCTGTTCGTAATTAATTTGTTCGATTTAAGGTAACCAAAGCAAAGGATTGAATGAAGGTTCCGATTGGAAAAGAGAGAAATAGTAAAATATTATTTATCTGCATCCGACATTTTTATAGTTTATCAATACAACTGAAAGGAGATCGTGCATTTTTAACTTTTATCACTTGTACATTGGTTATACAAAAAGTTTATCTTGCCACTGAATCTCGCTCTGAACAATAGTGTGTTTGAATTTTATAGTCATGTTGTCCTATCCTGCTAAGGTAACAGAAAACAGATTCGAGTGAAATTAACCATAAAGATATTGCAATTGAGAGACGTTGAAAAAGAATTTAGTGGAAAGTAATATTAACAATGTAAAGTGCTAAAGGTTGATAACACAGAAAATAATATAATGTAGTTTCTTGACTGCACATTCATGTTCGCAACATTTCATGGATATGTAGAGTTTTATTGATTTTCGACACATTTATGAATGCTAACATTTTTTGCTAAAATATTCAAATCTTTTGTGAAGTTTGGCTTTGTTTCAGAGTATTTGCGGATTGGCACAAAGTCTTTTCGTTTCAACTAAATCAGGATAAAAATAAAGTGCTATTTCATATATATATATATATATATATATATATATATATATATAATTGAATATTATTCTATAGAAAAGTCTCTCGTTTGGGAATGGCCTAAAAGTCATTAATAGATCTGGAAGTGACAGCTTGTCTCAGGGGATCTGAAGTGCTTTAGAAGTGAGCACTCACATACAAACTCGCTCTCTCTCTCTGACACACACACACACACACACACACACACACACACACACACACATATATATATATATATATGCGTGTGTATGTATGCGTGTGTACGTGTGTGAGAGAAAGGTTCTTCAGAAGGTATTTCAAATCTAATCATATACACAGCATCATTTTCTGAAGATGAAGACAGGTCTTTGGTGCAGTTTGCGATATATGGCCATTATTTTTAGTGGATATCCATATTTGAGTAGATGCTTTGTTTTTATTTATTAAACAGTATATTTAATTACCTCTAATGATGGTTTCCCCTAGAGGAACGCAGGTCCGAATTCTGACGGATAATGCATATTATTTCTAAGATTTTTTTTCGAATACTCAGGCCGGTTGATGGAAATAATTAAATATACTGTTTAATAAATGCAAATAGAGCATCTACTCAAATATGGGTATCTACTAAAAATAGCGTTTAAACAATATATATATATATATATATATATATATATATATATATATATATATGTACTTTTTAACGGTGCATTGTCTAACGTTATTATTAATTTATGACAACTATTTTACTTCAATCTTAACTTCCTAGATGCTTTTGAACTCATTTCCACGACACCATGCAGAAATATAAAAAGTAACAATAATGATAGTGACAGGAATACAACGAACGTAAAACAAAAATAAATATGGCCGCAGTGATGAATTAGGTTTCTTCTGTTGCATGGATGTTAAGTTCTCATAGATTAGCGGTGCGTCGGCGCACCATTTACCTGACTTCGCGGGAGCAAAAAGCCCATACGTGCGAATCTCATCAGGAGCATAGCTTTTATTTCCGGTCAGAGCCCTACATTAACTGCTATAGAATTATTTGTTTGAACAAATTTACGGTAAAAAAACAACTGAAAAAATAAACCTTAAGTATTACATGTTTTTACCCTCAAATTAAAAAAATGACTCAACCTCGTATTAAAAAATATACACAGAAACGGATAATTAGATATTAATCAGTTCTCACATTTCTCTCTTCTGGGGATACTGTTGTGTTAAGTTGAGGTCAAAATGTTTCTCTATATTATTGAACGTTTGGGATAATTGTGGATATAGCTTCATCAAATGCTGCATTTGCCGGTAATAATGTCTGAATAAATATTTTGTATATATATATATATATATATATGTGTGTGTGTGTGTGTGTGTGTGTGTGTGTGTGTGTGTGTGTGTGTGTGTGTGTGTGTGTGTGTGTACGTATAATATGAGACATTTTTCTACCGTATCTCTCTTAAATATATATCGTTAAAAGCTGGCTTTGCAAAATGTTTGTTCACTACTTGTAATAATATATATATATATATATATATATATATATATATATATATATATATATATATATATATATATATATATTTGTGGGAGAGAATGCAGTGAAAGAAAATCAGATCGTAAAGAAAAAAAGAAACACTAAATTAATAGCAAAGTCAACAATGTTATTCGGTATAAATATAAAATGGTACAGATATCGGAATTGCCGTAGGATATTTCGTGTATATCTCAAACAAGCATTTGTATTAAGAATGCGAGCTTGTATGTGTGCGATCGTACCTACGTATAAATATATCGATGTTTGTTCCCTTTTCAAACAGTTAGGCTTCCGTATTTGTTGCTATTCAGCTTCCTGGCGGAGACATAGTATTGCGCAATCTCCATAACCGCATTCGGTTGTCATATCAGACCAATCAGTTCGATACATTCACTCACGGATAGAACTTCCGGTGACACACAGACTCTCTTTCCATAATCTTAACAATATACGATATATGTCTAAAGTTATTTACACTATTTATATTTGGAATATTTTCCTTATCTTTGTTCTTGTTATCATAAGGTTTAGGGCGTCGTGAGGAGTGAGACAATGAAATCGGACATGGCTAATCATGTATAGAGAGAAAGGTGTAGTTACCCTGTGAATTGAAAATGCAGGACAAGGAAGAATACTGGAGAGCTAGACGTCTGAAAGAATTATTGCATATGCTAGGCCTAACACGGAAATAAATACAATGCGGGAGCCGAAGAAAGAAAGATAAAATGACAACAAGTCTTCAACAGAGAGCAGCAATAAAAACAAGATAAGTAGAAGCAGAATTTTCAGTATTTATCGGGGGTGGGACAGATAGATTTAATGCTCCAAGTTCGCTACAGCAAATTGTCCTAGTATACTAAAGTGTTGGTTCGAGAATTTGGTGACATAGTAGTTATGAGTACAATCACCGGGTAGTGTATACTGAAAATGGCCGAGCAATACAGTTATTATAAATGAGAACAAGACGATATCCCTAGACATGGGCAATGGAACGAGAACTGTCTACCCACGAACATTAAATAAAGTGTTCGGTTCAAAATTCCTTCTAGGTTACTCAAATCAATATCTACCCGAGGAGGCACAACGACCGAAACTTTGTGATAACAACAACAAAGATTAGGACAATACTCCGACTATAAATAGTGTAAATATTTATAACTCCTCATACCACAAATTCAGACAGAAAATGTCTACAGTTGTTGTGATAAATGACACGTGTTGTTATCAGAGCGAAATTTTCAGAACACAGAGAAAAGAAAGAAATATTTATGAATTTCTTGAAACTATTTTCAAATGCATTTTTCTGTTCCATCCAACTAAGTGAAGAGTGCAGGGGTGCCGCTAAGTGACTACATAGAGCATTTGGGGGAAAACACATTTGGGCAGGCCGTAGTCTTGTAAACAGTTCGCAGTAAGTTCATGTATGTAGATTTCCAAAATATATCCTTGTTCGAGACACAATTTTACAGATTCTAGAGCCCACATATATACTGCTTGTATAGAAAGGAGAATGACTGCAGTATTGACTGCATTTGAGATCTATATGTAGTGGCAAATACGACTTTAATCTTTTCATCCCAAACCAGTCGATAATAGCACGACGAAACAATGGGCTACGTGGATTGAAAGAGAATGACAGGACTTAAATGAGATCTGAGAAAAAAGGACAATAAAGGAACGGTATTCAGGAAGATGAAAAGTGTCTATTGGCATTGCAGTATAATCTTTCAGTATTGTAAGCGGTAGAGAAGCAAGGAGAAGAGAAGTGCAAGAAAAGAAACTATTAGAAAAGAGCAGAAGGGTTGCGTCTAGTTACTTCAGTGGTGAGACCTAATTGCCAGTCTAATAGTACGCTTCAATTCATGTAACTGAGACATCAAAGAGAAAAATCATCAGAGCAACTACGATGAAAAAATTTGTAGAAAAGTTAGAAGATATACGATGTCGGTGAGACACTGACTGAAGTGGAGATGCTATGTCAGGATCGATTACATTACAGATCTTTCTTTAAATTTTGTCAAGAATCTCGTGATGTACAGCAGGAGGTGAACCAGCCCAGATATGGCAGCAGTATTCAATGAATGGACGAATGACACAGTGAGCCAAATATCCTAACAGTAGACCTAGCAATTGATAAAATGTAATCACTCTACTTCATGTCAGTGGAAAACATGAGCCCAAGAAGGTGCAATGAGTTGCTGATATAATACGAAGCATGAAGGTCATTAATGCAAAAAGCGAAATATGGCAGCAGACAGTCTACAAGATGAAAGAATGTTCGGTGTACATGTGTTATGATGTGTGAGAAAAGTATTCCTTGTAGTTAAGCTTTGTCTGATTATTTACAGCAACTGCTCGACTACAAGACGTTCCGGCCCTATTTTGACGCCGGATCCTGGAGGAAATGCCAAGAAGGGAAGTCTGAGTCATCTGAGATCCATTATAAAATCTTTCATCATAACTTCTGTTATCCTGCAACCAAATTTCAAGAGTAGTTAAGCACTGAGCATCGAAAATAATTGTCATTGCCATTGCAGTACAGTTAGTAATTTAGAATCTTTCTATTAAGTAAATATATGTGTGTATGTTTTGTGCGTAGATTTATTGACACAATATCGTACACGCATATAAGTGCATATAAACATGTATATTACCTGGACTTAATGGTGGAGGTATGCGCAGCTAACGTGGACAGAAAAAAAAGTGTTAGATGATGTTAACCTCTAAAGTTACTAGAGCTTATCAGAGGTAAATGTGGAGTAAAGTGGGTAGGAAGTGTAAATAATTTTATCATTTAGTTGTTGCGTGAGAATAAATATACAAAAGACCATATATATATATATATATATATATATATATATATAGAGAGAGAGAGAGAGAGAGAGAGAAAAGAACGCATTAGCACACCTCTCTTGTGTACACACAAAGGAATGTTTGAGGAGTGCTACTGCGTTCGATCCACTTCCTAAAATTTGACCAAATGATCAAGCATCAACTAATATTAGGAAGGAAATTGTTTTTAACCTTTTCAGCCCAAGGAAGGGGTTATTGAGTGCTAGAGTATATGAAAAAAGGTTCTATTATGGAAAGGGAACAAGAAAAGAACAAGAATTAAGAAGATAGTGGATAACAATTGACATCGCATTTAAATTTTTGAAGATCAAAGTTAAATGGGAAGCAAGAAACCGCATGACAGTGTCAAAAGCGAGAAGTGCAATAGAAGAAACCTTTAGCATAGAGTTTACGGTTACATCGCGAGATTTCAACTGTAAAATGATGAGACCTTGCCGCCAATCTAGTACTGCACTGAAATTCATAAAGCCTAGGTACCATAAAAGAAAGTTCAACAAAACGATTACCATGAAAGTATTTAATAGGAAAGGCACGGGGAAGCTATTTTACAGCGATGGGAAGGTGACTGAAGCCGGGATGCCAGGTTAGGAACAATAATACTGCAGATTCTCCCTTGGATTTTATCAAGAATCTCTAAATATGTAGCAGGAGCACTAGACCAGATGTGGCAGCAATATTTAAAGCAAGTACGAATGGTAGACTTATACATATATAAGATAGATCCAGGCGAGAAAAAATGTCTAGTACAACACATTGAATTAACTTTCTCAAGAGTAGACCTAGCAATTGATTCAATATAATCTTTGCACTTCATGTCAAATGTTAGTCCGAGAAGGTGCAATGAATCACTTTCAGCCTTGACGATTAAAATAGAACATTTGGTTTTGGAGGCGATAAAACAAACATGGCATTCATTGCCCTAGTTAACAATAAAAATTACATCATTTCTTTTAGATCAGCTGCCAATTTGACATTATCGAACAGACCAGGCAGATTATTAAAGGGCCGTCTACATTAATGCAAAAGGATCTAGATCAGTGGCCATTTAAATCAACTTTCTCGATTCGTTAAGAAAGACTGAATCAGTTCAAAAAATAAACTTTCGAACTTGTGAAGAAGCTCAATATGCCAAATCCTGTCAAATGCTTTTGAGACATCCAAACTAACAGACTGGTCTTCACCATTGTTATCTAAATCTTTACAGCCGTGTTCAACAATAATCGTTAACACATCAGTATTAGATAACGAGAATCGAATTGCTAATCTGAAAGAAAAATCTGTAAGATCAGATGCCTTTAAAATATTGGCAAAAAGCGGTAGAAGGCTAACAGTCTGATAGAAGGATCAGACGGTCCGCCTGAGTTCTTAAAGACTGGAACGACAGAAGAAGGTTTCCAAGAAACAGGAAAGCAAAAAGTAGTGAAGGAATCATTACAGATTTTAGAGAGAACAAGAGCAAGATCGGGAGCACGTTTCTCAAGGACAATGGCAGGGATAACATCAAGTTTACATATTTTGAGAGGATCTAGTTTAAGCATGGACTGAGTTATATGTATATCACTCAATAGTTGCACAGTACACAGTGAAAAGTTATGCCTAGAGAAGGCGAGGATTTTTCAGCACCCGCGTGAATATATACATTTAATATCTATTAATATTCCTAAAGATGCTGTCTTTTTAGTCAACGCTTGTCAAAATGAATCATTTTATAAATGGATATTTATTTTTATATCCATAAGCAAAATCTAAAATCCATGATTCTTTATTCTATATATATATATGGGGGGTATTTGTATTAGAGCAAACTGGGTGCTTCTTCCTTGATTGGCAACCAGTCTAGGACAACACTGAATTTGAATCCGGTTGGATATGGCGCTAGTAAAAACTACTTGCTATTAAAACCGCGGCATCAACGACAGGCGTGTCGAGGTTGTGTTTTTATTCTCTCAAGGCAGAATGTAGGGGATTTTCTCTCTCTCTCTCTCTCTCTCTGTATATATATATATATATATAGAGAGAGAGAGAGAGAGTGAGAGAGAGAGAGAGAGAGGCAGGGGGAGAAAGAGAGAGAGAGAGGGGGTGAGGGTAGAGATCGTGTTTGAGCGTGAGAGAGAGGGGCAAAATGAAACTGTAAATCCCAGAAGAAATATATTACGAGGGTTGTTCAAAAATTTCGAATCCTCACACAGAAAGAAGAACCATATTTGTTGTTGCACTACCACTTCTTATAAAACTAATTTAAATTTCTCTCTTAATGCAACAAATCTAAAAATGGATAAAACAAAGACACAAGCAGTCATAAAGTATCTGCAAAAGAAATGTATGACCCCCCAAGGAAATCCATGAGGGCATGCTACAGACACATGCTAAGGACTCCACTTTTTAGGCAACTGTGAAGAAGGGCACTGGGGACATCGAAGAATATGACCCTCGGTCAGACCGTCCAAAAACGTCAACCCCCGATGAACAGACGACTTACTGTTCAGCAGATATCTAATATAGTCATTAGTTCTGTTCCCGCACATACTGTTTTAACTGAAATCATGGAGATGAGCAAGCTGTTGACAAGATGGGCCCCAAGAATACTGACACCAGAGCATAAATTAAGAAGGGTTGGCATTACCAGGACATTTCTGATGCGCTTCCTAGCTGACCCTGAGTATTTCCACTGCAGATTGAGTTCGCCATTTTGAAGCGGATTCAAAAATTCTGCATTTACTATTTTATTTAATATTTATATATGTGTGTTTTTACTCATTGCTCAAAAAACATGTTATCGGTTAAGTATCCTTCCTATATTACAATACTGAATTATTTTGAACAAATCAACATTGTAATTTTTTTTAATGCAATTTACCTTCAAAACATAAATGATCATGGCTCCGCGGAGATAATTTTCCTTATTATCTACGAATTTCCATAACTTCTTGGGAGAAACACCCTGGTTGTCCACATCGAAGAAGTTCAAGCAGGCACCGTCTGTTGGCAAGGTGATGGCTTCTGTGTTTTTGGATTCTGAAAGCGTAATTATGATAGACTACATGGAAAAGGGGAAAATATTAATGGACAGTACTATGCATCTGAATTAAGACAACTGTTATGAAGCAATCAAGGCGAAACGCAGAGAGAAACTGAGGACAAATGCGCTCTTGCTCCAGGATAACGCACCCGTTCACATTGCTCAGGTTGCAGCGCTGTAGAAGCCAATTGTGGCTTTGAATTGTTACCCGCCTTACTCATCAGACTTTAGGAATTCTTCCTGTTTCCTAAACTCAAATCCCACCTGCGTGGTCACCATGTTGGAAATAATGATGAGATCATATATGCTGTGGAGGAGTTATTGGATGTGATGGATTTCAACTCCAAGCATCGTTGGAGTAAGTGCATTGATCTTAAGGGGAGACTCTATTGAAAAATAATGGAATCCAAACTCCAGCTCCTTCTTGGTGAGGCTCAGAACTTTCTGAACGATTCTAGTACCTGTACGTTTAATTTTAAGTAAATTGAAAGACATATTTATAGCATTTCAGTTTTATTTTTTGTCCCAATATGAAAATACGAACACGAGGCTTGAAAGACGATTTAAAACGTGAGTGGTGGGATTAAAACAATTTTTATTGATAGTGGGTTGCTGTTATTTGATGTGTGAAACCTTAAAAAATATTAATATTTATTTTAGATTAATTTTCAGAGTACTCTTCTGCCAATACAACTGAAAAATCAATGAAAATTTTAAGGTTTTCACATCAAAAGAATGCCATCAATGTATATATATATATATATATATATATATATATATATATATATATAAAGATCAGTTAAATAACGATATTTATATGTGCATTAAACTATATATATATATATATATATATATATATATATATATATATATATATATAAAAATCAGTTAAATAACGATATTTATATGTGCATTAAACTATATATATATATATATATATATATATATATATATATATATATATATATATATATATAGTGCGTGTATGTGCGCGCGCGTGGGTGATTGCGTGCATGCGCTTGTATGTTTGAAGATATATATCGAAAAATAGAGTAAAGTTCCATTCCATTATGAAATCTAAACAACAATTTCTTTTATAATTTACATTAATCTAGCTCAGCATTAGGAAATTTCAACAATTTTTGTTACATAATCTTTTGGCAAATATATCTCAACATATTATTCAGTTCAAATAGTAATATTAATAACGTATTAAAATATGATTTCTTATTAACACTGGTGCTTTCTTTGAGTAGAAATTTCTTAACGAAGTTGACATAGATTGTAAAGAAAGTAGATGCTTTTATTGTGTTGAGATAAAAGGATACATTTTCGTGCTATGAGGAAAGAACACATTTTCTCGTGTTGGGATGAAAGAACACACTTCTTCTATTTGGGATGAGAGAAAAAACTTTCTCGGCTTGTGATGAAATAACACACTTTCTCGGGTTGTAATGAAATAATACAATTTCTCGGGTTGTGATGAAGGAACACACTTTTTCGTGTTGAGAGGAAAGAACATACTTTCTAGAATTGTGACTAAAGAAAACATTTTCTCGGGTTCTAATGAACGAATACACTCTGTCGGGTTCTGGTGAAAGGACACACTTTCCGTGACTGTGATGAACGAATACGCTTCCTCAGGTTCTGATGAAGAACACTTCCTCGATGAAAGGCACACTTCCTCAGGTTGTGATGAAATAACACACTTTCTCGAGTTCTAATGAAAGAACAAACTTTCTCGTGTTCTGATGAAAGGACACACTTTGTCGGTTTGTGATGAAATAACACACTTTCTCGGCTTCAGATAAAAAGAACAAAGTTTCTTGGGTTGTGATGAAAGAAACCACTTTCTATGTTTGTTAGGAAAGAACTAACTTCCGTGTTGTAATAAAAAAAATACTCTTTCTCGGCTCCTGATAACAGGACACACTCTCTCTGATTGTGAAGAAAGTATGGAATCCTCCATACCTGCCTGTCACCGCCTACGGGAAGATACACTCTTCCCCAAATTAAACTTTAACCAATCATCACTTCACTTTTCCAAACTCGACTTCCCATTGGTTAAAAGAACACAAAAATGTAGCAAGTTGAGACAAATTCTTTTTTCCCGCGTAGCTGTCTGGAGCCTATTTGAAAACACAAAAATCTATATATATAAAAAAAAAAAAAAGAATCACTCGACTTAATTCAACTCAGTCAGACACTGAGTTTCGAGAGATGCCAGCAGACTCCACATGTGCCAACACACTGACTCAATAACACTTCCAGCCTCTCATCAACTCAACACACCTCGCACTACTATTGCCGCGTGAAGAAACTTAACTTACAAAAGTGACATTATCACTACGAAATAGTAATTGTACATTTAATCAACTTTAGCATATCATCAAAGGCACACAACTGTTTATAACTTGAATCAACACTTACAATTCTCACACACATACACACTATTATTTGAACTCACACAATTGACATTTTACCTTGCAAAAATCAAACTGTTTTAATTTCACAAACAAACTTAAACCATCAACATTCACTCACCAAATCTCTGCATGGACACTCTTTGCAATCTTATCTCACTTGCCACATTTAACAAGCAACCTATCATCACTTTATGTATGTCAAATATATATATATATATATATATATATATATATATATATTCATATTATTGTTATTGAAATCTATAACTACGTTGTTGTTTTTCCTTGATTTATTCAAGTTGTATTGTTTTCATATAATTCGTTTTAATGTATGTCAAATATATATATATATATATATATATATATATATATATATATATATATATATAAATTCATGTTATTGTTGAAATCTATAACTACGTTGTTGTTTTTCCTTGATTTATTCAAGTTGTATTGTTTTCATATATTCGTTTAATTTATTTGTTGTGGATAAATGCATAATGTACACGAACATTTTAGACCTTCACACAATTTCACCTTCTGACACATCTTACTTAGCATAAATTCTGCAAGAAAAGAACACACTGTGTCGGTTTGTGATGAAAAGACACACTTTCTCTGTTCTTGATTAAAGGACACACTTTCTTTGTTCGATATTAAAAAAAAAACACACTTTATCGGGTTGTAATGAAAGAATACACTTTCACGGCTTCCCATGAAAGAACACAGTTTCTGTGATTATAATGAAAAAACTCACTTTCTCGGTTTGCGATGAAAGAACGCACTTTCTCGTGTTCTGATGAAAGAACACTTCCTCAAATTTTGATGAAATAACACACTTTCTCGTTTTGGGATAAAAGAAAACACTTTCTCGGTCTGTGATCAAAGAACAGTCTCTCTCGGCTTGTAATGAAAGAATACACTGTAGCTCTTTCGGACGAAAAAAAACACAGACTTTCTGTAATTATGATGAAAGAACACACTTTCTCGGTTTGTGATGAAAGAACACACTTTCTTGGGTTGTGATGAAAGAACACACTTTCTTGGGTTGTGAAGAAAGTATACACTTTCTTGGGTTCTGTTGAAAGGTGTCTTTTTCTCGTGTTGTTAATAAAGAACACACTTTTTCGGGTTGTAATGAATGAAAACACGTTCTCGTTTTCTGACGAAAGGACACTCTTTCTGTGATTGTGCTGAAAGAACCCACTTTTTCGGTTTGTGGTGAAAGGACACACGTTCTCGGGTTCCGACGAAGGAACACGCTTTCTCGGCTTCTGATGAAAGGATTGTTGCGGTGTCCTACCTCTAATGAGGCTATTGTGGATTCTTCCACTTACTATAAAGTAGTAGGTATGTAAGCCTCGGAGGAGCGGTGCCAAACCGTTCATTACTGTCAAACTCTACGCCTCATCAGAGAGGAACCCGGACGAAGCTTTGCCGAAGGGCAAAGTTTCGTCCGGGGTGGTAGACAGGCCATGAACCTGTTTATACGGGTTCAAAGGGAATATTTTTGGCCGAACCCACGATAAACCCGGCATTGTGACACATACGACTTAATTGTAATTATAGAATACACTTTCTCGGGTTCTGATGAGAGAACACACTTTCTCGTGTTGTGATAAAAGAACTCATTTCGTCGGTGTGTGAGAAAAATACACTTTCTCGTGTTGTGATTAAAGAACACACTTTCTCGGGTTATGATGAATGAACACACTTTCTTTGGTTGTGGTGATAGTATTCACTTTCTCGTGTTGTGATTAAAGAACCATATCTTCTCTGGTTGTCGTGAAAGAACATACTTTCTCAGGTTGTGATGTAATATTGGTTCCATTTTTTCTTCAAATGAAAATGAGACAAGTGCGTCGTAAAATAATTATTTTAATGAAAACCATATAACATCTCAATATTTATAAAACTGTTTGCTCTTGTGAATTAATTCTGAGGACTATTTTGAAATACTAGGAGAGGAAAATCTCACTTTGAATGATTCTCAGTATATCTTGGTGGGTGTGTTGTTATTCGCTACTGAAGGGGGATACAGTAGAATCTCTCTCCACCTTCAATAAGCAAACTCAAATAGAGAATGACTGACCCTTTCACTTCTGTTTTGTATTGTCATCTTTATCACTATATACAAATACACAAATAGAATATTCTATAGTTAAAGACCAGGACTTGTCGATATAAATGCGACATACAAATATGCCCGCAATCCTTTTAAAGTTCAGCAAATGCCATTCTCTCGTCTTATATACAATCCCGCGAGATGTGTGAAGATCATGCCGTAAACTAATACTGTTCGTGAGTTAAATGAAACTCACTGTGTAACCAATTCAAATTTAATGCAAACAATACAGCACAAATCGGTAACCACTCTTTCTATAAGGTATGTATACAATTATCTCCAGAATGCTCGTGTATCAGACAAAGTTTGAAGCTTAGCGCTTAAGATAAAAATTGTAGGTGGTTTGTAATGATTTTCTGAGGGATGTATATATATATATATATATATATATATATATGTCTTTTATTACGCATATTCTCCTAACTCACAAATATACGTGCTATACAAGCACGAAGTTTTCTCTGTTAGATAGATAGATAGATAGATAGATAGATAGATAGATAGATAGATAGATAGAATTATAGGGATGTTTTATTTTTCGAATGCACTTAGCCCATTGTTCGTAGTTAATATTATTGTACAGTTTCTACACACTCTGTGTCCAGAAAAGAAAACACTTGTTCGAACACAAGAAAAATTAAATAAAAAGCTTAATCGTAGTAACTTATATGTCGTCTTTAATGAAACATATATAAATGAGGGATTGCTGTCTAAATACACTATATATATATATATATAGGAAGAGAAGAAGAGAAAGTGAGAGAGCGAGAGAGAGGGGAAAAATATACAGTTTGTTAAGTGAAATCAAAATTAAAGACCATTATCCCAAGAGACCCTCCAAAATGGTATCTATTTTAAGTAAAATTACATATGAGTAAATTTTACTGCGGCAAAATGAGTAGATTTCTTCTCGTGCTGGAACATGCCATAATGAATTAGTAGCTGATAGCAATCTCTTTGGTTTTATTATATTTTGGGTTTCATTGATAGCGAATGTCCAAGGGACAGAAAGAAAGAAAAAGAAAGAAAGAAAGAAAGAAAGAAAGAAAGAAATCGAATTTATAAATGGAAACTTCCATTAATAAATATCAACCTGAACTGGAATTCATTCCAATCGCCGTACACCATCAGACATTGATTATCAAAGTAGGAAAGTCGTCAAAGTTGTAATTTCAATAAGTTCAATGCTAACTTATTCATCCGGGTACTGCTTAAGTTTTATGCCCATTTACACGCTCACAGACACCCAAACTCAGACACCCTCGCATATGTGTGTGTGTGTGTGCGCGTGCGTGTGTGTGTGTGTGTGTGTGTGTTTGTTTCGTGTAAAAATTCAGATATAACAGAAAACATATCTGTAAATAGAGAATTTGAATAAAGACAAAGCAAAACTTGTCGGTGCGTTTTCTCCACTGATGGACTTTATCAAGACATTTACCGTGATAAATTTCATGAAAGGATGAGATGTATTGTCAAAGAAAAGTTTACTTGGTTTTATTCTCACACACATATATATTTGCGTGTGTGTATGAGATCACGATATATACATTTTATATATATATATATATATATATATATATATATATATATATATATATATATATATATATATAATTGAAGCTTTATACTAACAAATACTTCTATTGGAACAAGACAACCATATTGCTACACAGGTAGGTTTAAAAGAATTACTTAAAGCCGAATCTATTGAACACCGTTATCATAAAAATCAGAAAGGAATTATAGACACTCCTTTAATAAAGACAGCCACACAACTAAAACATAACAACAGTATTGTTGTGCGATGAGCTGATAAAACTAATACTTTCGTTATTTTAAACAAACATGAGTACCACTCAAAATTATAGTCCATTTTGGACGATCATTATTAATTTTAAATGTTAACCCATAACACCACCTCCCAACTTAAAAACCATAACAAATAAACTTATTACCGCTAACAATGCTGAAACAGGGTGTTATAAACTTCAAAAGATTATAGGTGACTATCAACTTGGCTACCTTTATGAAAATGTAAAATCCATAAAAAGATCTTCTCTGACCTATCATTTCAGAAATACCTACACCTTTCAAAAACCCCTAATAAATTAATTACTCTCAACCTCCCAACTAAATATTTTATTAACTTCATAAACGAAATTTGTACAAATTCTTCATCTTGTAAAACCAAACAACCAAATAATCGTATCTTTTGATGTACAAAATTTATTTTCTAATGTCTTCGTCTATGAAACGATTGACATCATTATCCGTGATGTATCCAATCACACTTCTCTCCCACCCATCAATATTAAACACACTATTTAAAAAAAAATATATTATTAGCATGTACCACTCAAGTACCTTTTCATGATCCCTTAGGTTATATTTGTACGGTATTGCGATGGGATCTCCTTTAGGCCCCCTTTTTTCTAATTATTATATGGCACAAAAATATTTAGAAAATAAAATACTTAATGACACTAATAAACCACCTATATATGTAAGATACATAGATGACACTTTCGTT
Source organism: Acanthosepion pharaonis (assembly GCA_903632075.3). Classification (NCBI taxonomy): domain Eukaryota; kingdom Metazoa; phylum Mollusca; class Cephalopoda; order Sepiida; family Sepiidae; genus Acanthosepion; species Acanthosepion pharaonis. The sequence goes on along the minus strand of CAHIKZ030005501.1, from coordinate 447,080 downwards.
TTAGCTATAAATATTGATCAAACGTTCAGAGACTGTATCTCTGAAACTAATAATAAACCCACTACATATATTGGTTTTACTACAGCCACGCTCTCCCGTAGACTTCCCTGTCACATTTCTGATCTTATTTCTATTAAACAACATTTCTTATAAAAACATAGTCATGTACATATTATTAGGCATATAATAGTTGATTACACAACAATACTCACACATATACATATTAAAAAGCACCTTCAGATAATGGAGACAAACTACATTAAAACAAAGAAACCGCACTCAACAAAATTACATTTAAAACTAGTCACAACAGATTACATTGCATCTAGACAAATGGTTCTGTTAATATTTCGGTCTCTCGTATGGTACGACGTCATAGAACCGCATCATGAATTTACGAGCTTCGTCTGCTATTCCGTGACCGTAATCGCATCTTCTATGTTAACATAACAGAATATCATCTTTGATGGTGAATATCTCTGTTTAAATGTCCGTATAGCCACTCTGAAGATGGCTCATGTTAGCCGAAAGCTTAGATCAAGGACCAGCATAATAAAAAATATCCAAATGTTGGACAATTTTAGACATTCATTGTCTGTTATATTTAACAATATATGTTTGAATATATATATATATATATATATATATATATATATATATATATATATATTATCAATATATATATATATATATATATATATATATATATATATATTGATAATATTAGTGGTCAATGTGTGTGTGTGTGTATATATATATATATATATATATATATATATATATATATATATAAAAATTCCCAAGAGAATAGAATCCAGGTAGAACTCAATGTCCAGGACAGAGTAAGAATATGATATAAAAGGCTCAAACACTAATATTCCATGGTTATAATTTATTACATTGGAATCGTAATCCCGATCCAATTCATCTGACCATGTCCATGTAAAATGAGAGCGAATAAAATCCAATTGCGACGTTCGTAACATTCAATTTAAAAGAGGGACCAATACAAAAGTAGGGCAATATTCTTTATTTTAGGATATTACATCAAAAACATGTAAAAATGTTACACAAATGCAATCATGTTTTGATGTGTATTAACGCATCTCACCAGGCATTAGTAAATGACTGGTGAGTAGACAATTTATTGAGATTTAAAAACAATATTGTCCCTCTTTACATGAGAGCAGTATGAAAAGAAAAAGCGTAAGAAAGACACGATATACAACCTCCTTTCTCAAGAAAAGGAAGAATAAAAAAAAAAAAAAAAGAGAAGAGAGTGGATAGTAGCAGGTTTTGTTTATATTTAAATCAACCAATCGGAATGGCCTACGCTCAGTTCAAAGGAGAAAAAGCGAAAGAAGCAATCATATGATAGAGGTCATGACCTACAGATTTAGAATTGTAGACGACATCTAAACGTCATATTCGGTACGGATGTAAATTGGCTACAAAGTTATGCATTAGACGAATGTCATTTCAACGATAGAACACAAATATCTATAGATTCAAAACAAGTAAATGGCAACCTAATAAACTAAACAAGTTCAAGACAAAATTTCACAGCAACATTTAAAAAAAAAACAGAGACGACAGGAAATAAGGAAAAATAATGCAAATTAAATGAAAAAATCAAATAATATACAGTCATATAAATGAATAGTCTGGATAGAGTAAACATAAATAGAGTTTACCTATTTAAGGATAACCTCCTTCCACCCAATCAGCATAAATAATCAGGTCCATGAAATCAACAACGCCAACTCTAAAAAGGGAAAAAAAAACTGAAGATCACCAAGTTTCTCCCGCTTTCACTTAAAACTTTAAAGTTATTTTCTATATTACCCAGTTAGGATTATAATCATTTGATCTGATAGCAGTCACTATACAGTTTGATTACTATGTGCATATCTATCTATCTATCTATCTATCTATCTATCTATCTATCTATTCTCAGGTATATATGAAAAGATGAAAATGTTGATTGCAAATCTTTTGAGTGCACTGTTTACTTTTCCTTTTACGGAATGCTCCATGATAAAAGCTGCTTCTCAATATCAGATTTAAATCTAAAACTGTTTTTTGTATTGTTTTTGAGCTCGACATACTTAATTTGAAATCAAAGCCACTCTCATGTATTCAAAACAATTTTATTAATTTATTTTGAATCCACCAGGTGTCAGATCATTTAGGTATCACATTCAGCTGGAAATATATAAAATGAGAAGTGAAATCAATGCTTGCAATAAGACAAAAACATTTGCTAACATCCACAGTAAATGTGTGTCCAGGTTGCGTCCAACATTTTACCTTCCTTGGTAGATCTTCTGTTATCATAATGTAGGATAGTTAATAAGAAAATTGATAAAAACATAAACCAAAAACAAATTTAAATGAAAATCACTAGACTATATACGCAAACATATTTTTTTTTAAATTTAAATTTTAAAATTTCAGTGTTCCTCTCCTTCAGATGAAACTAAAAACGTTTTCCAGTTTGTCATTAATTTACCTAACATCCATGGATATCATCGGAAAAATAATAGGTGTTTATTACGCTTAAGTAATTGAAATATAACTTCAAAAGAATGGAATATTTTCCGAAGATAGAACTCTCACTCTACTACAAAGGAAAATGCTTTAAGCTTAACCGAATATCATTAGGCGACATGGTAAATAGAGAAAGTTTTAGAATGGCATGTCCCTTTTAGGCGACATGGTAAATAGAGAAAGTTTTAGAATGGCATGTCCCTTTACAGCGTAAGAAATCGTAATTCTTTGCAGTTTCCACTTTCTTTAATATCTGTGAATTGCTATGAGTGTTCTTGGGAAAGGTTTCCTTTTGTTTAACTTTGATTTTGTATTCAGAATTGCCGTTTTCCCAGACCGCTTGCCCTACGCAGGTTAGCGAACCCAGTCGACTCTAGTGTTTTACTTTCATCTGTAGGGGAAAAAAATAGGTCTTTCGCAAAGCTATTATGGCGAAGTTAATTTCTAGGCAGAATTTGAACTCGGATTCTCGATCCTTTTCCCACGCCAATAACCTTTACGCCACCCGGACGAAGGAAGAGACGTCATCAAAATATGAATTAGATATTTTCCCGCTTATTTTTCTTTGGTCTAATTGAAATTTATTTTCTTTGAAGCGAAACATCTACAGACAAATGAACATACTAAATATAGCAATCTTGAACTTGGTTTCTAATACAGACACACAGGAAAAATGTAATTCTATTCAATGTTGTATTAGAGTAATAAAAATCTCTGACGTCTGCGCTTATTATCAATGTTTATAGTTTTATGTTCTTAATATTCTCTGCTAAAGTAAATATTACTTTCGGCAGTCATTCAAAGATTATTACCACTGAACTGATTATTACCACTGAACTGATTATTCGACTCACTTTGACAATTGCTTCGTTAAATTTTCCTCATCAGATTTGTCATTTTTGAACGTTCAACTAAAAAAAAATCAGCACAGACTTTTTAATGTATTTTTTTTTTTTGTGTGTGTGTGTGTGTGTGTGTGTGTGTGTGTGTGTGTGTGTGTGTGTGTAGTACATAAACATTTTTAGACAGGAGTCAAAAATAGAAATATTGTCTTAAAATTTCTTCATAGTAATTATGTCGTCATAATATTTTAATCCGCTTTATTCCTATTCCTATTTTGGTCACAATTATATAAATCCATTCAAATTTCCTAGAAGGGATTGTTAGTGCCTTCTCTCATATTTAATATTTAATGATGTTTAGTCATTTCATTTTTGGACATCTACAATAACCATGAAATGCGAAACATTTTTGAAAAATATATTCAAGCAGTACACGTTCTGATTTATTCTGATTTTACCATTTTAAAATTGACACAGAAGAATTAACTAGAATGTCAATTCTTAGTTCAAAATTATTCATAATTATTTAAAAATACATTCATTAAATTTAGCAATGAATTGAGCAACTTTTGTGCCATTCAATATTTAACCAAATATTCAGTGTGTCGCATATCCAACGCGAGAAGAAGCGATTCTATAACAAATTATTCCTGACTTTTTCTTGCAAGAGAATTCTACATACTATAGAACCGTGACAAAAGTTAAAAAACAGATGTATTTTTAAAGAAGGAAATTTATTAAATGGTCTAAACCATTCGGGAATATTTTATGATAAGAATTCGAATTCAGTGGAGTTATCAATGTTATATTCTTTCACACGTCGAACAGATATAAGACCTTCATTCTTGAGGAGAAAACTGAATACAGCGCATGGAAAATCCCAAACAAGTATTTTTACTGATCATTTCTTTATTTCCAGATCCCAAGTGCTAATCAGACAAGGTGAAAAATTTAGCATTCAAATTATTCCTACCATTTTAATCTTTTAAATTTGATTTTAAACGTTTTTAGGGTCAATGTAAAATTTTTTAAAAATTGGTGATATTAGAAAGACAAATTAATACAGAACTAAAACCTATCTCATTTGGCAATTGCAAATACTTTTGGGGGTTTTCGTCTCTGTCCAATCATTTACAATGCTTGGTCGATCAATTCAACTGCATCTATAGTGAAGCATTTTCTCATTAGATATGTAAAATTTCTCTTAGGCGTAATCAATTGATTGACATATTTAAGTCATGGGTAATTCTATTTTGTTTCCGGAATAATGTGCCGAATGTGTAACTGTTCAATTAATATAATTTGTATGAGAAACAAGTGAGGTGCAGAATTCTTGTAAAAATACGGTGAATACAATACACGTGTTAATTACATTGCTATAGTATTTCTAAGTAAAAAAGATTTGATTAGTTGTGACTATGTGCTATAGGACAAACATGAATAGAGTACGTCTGTGTTTTACTCAAGGATGACTCAGGAAAGTGATCTCACACACACACACGAACATATATACATGCGAACACGCACACACTCTCTCTCACTCTCTCACGCCCGCTCTCTCTTTATATATATATATATATATATATATATATATATATATATATATACTAAAATAATAAAATGCGGAATGGAACACTACCGTGGTTTCGAACGCGAAGTTCTCTTCAGGGGGTTAATTCAGCGAAATAATCAATTAAAATTTAAGGATATTAAATCATTCTACAGGTTTGATTTTTGTAATTTGATATTGAGGACATTTTAACACGTACGATTTTAAACAACTATATTAGTGATAATTTACTTCGTCATATATATATATATATATATATATATATGTGTGTGTGTGTGTGTGATTACTACACTGACTGTAAATATCCACACACACACACATATGTATATGTGTGTGTGTGTGTGTGCATGTGTAAAAATATATATATATATATATATATATATATATATATATATATATATATATACAATTTTATATATATTATTTATATATTATATATGCACAGGTAATTATTGGAAAGTATATCAGTTTTTCTGACGATCGCAAAGTGTGAAAACCATGGTCACAAACTCAGAGCAATCTAACTATATATATATATATATATATATATATATATATATATATATATATATATATATATATTCAGAAGAGGTAAACAACTAGGTCGTAAATCTTTACCTTTTTAACCGCCATGTAAGGCTTCAGTCGTACTGAAAAATAAAAAAAATATTTCATAAACCTGTTATAGGAGCGCAAACAGGGCATCGGAACACACTGTGCATATACACCACCACACATTAATATATAAACCTCCATTATCAAATCACACAATTGTAAAATTAAAAATGAAATGAAGATAAGTCTGATAAAAGATGTGTGCAGGAATTTAATATAGAAATTCGATTTTTTTTAAAAAAAACATTACAATGTTTAATAATATCATTTTCCGATAATGTTCCACAGATCACATTTTTATTCTCTCGATACTTCATTAACTTAAGATTTTTTCGCCTATATATATATATATATATATATATATATATATATATATATATATATACATACATACATATATATATATATATATATACATATATATATATATATATATATATATATATATATATATATATATATATATATATATATATATATATAGAATGCGTGAATATAAAACCGAAAGTCGGCTGGAAAGTTGGCTGGAAAGTTCATAGGTTGACCAAGTCATAAATGTACGTAGACACACCAGTTAATAGACGGGAAGATATGCAAATGAAGTGGAAAGATTATATTAAATCAATTTGTATGCTCTATGTACACTAAGCCGTGCTAGACAATTTTTTTCCCCAGAATCTATCCTATATATTTACAAGTCTACTATTCGTCGATGCTTTAAATATTACTGCATCTGGTCTTGTGTTTCTGTTATATATTTGAAGAATCTTGAGAAAATCCAAAGAAGACTTTTCTATAATTACTTTCATGGTAATTTATCGGATGAACGTTTTTCTTTGGTACTTTATGAATTTAAGCGTGGTACTAGATTGGCAACAAGGTCTCATCAATTCACACTTGAATTAGCTAAATGTAACCGTAAGTTATAAGGTTACAGTTTTTTTGTCGCACTTCTCGCTTGTGGAACTAGCTTCCGGTTCCACGCTTTCCAGCCAATTTTGATGTTCAGAAATTTAAATGCAATGTCAATCGTTATCTACTGTCTTCTTCATTGCACGTCTTCCACTGCTTTCGCTCCTTAATAATGTTTCTCTTTTTTCTTAATATTTCATATTCAGTAACACCTTGTCTCTTAGTGGCATTGCTGCCTTGTTTAGGGTGAAATGATAAAAAAAGAAATGTGTAACAGAATACAGCAGCTGGCTAACCAACTTGCATATATTTTAGTCTACCAACTGGTCTTATCGGTTGAATCTAACAAAACCGAAGTCTTGGAACACACACACACACACACACACACACATATATATATATATATATATATATATATATATATATATATATATATATATAGATAGATAGATAGATAGATAGATAGGGTGGGCTGGAATGTTAAGATGGCCAAGATATAATTGTAAGTAGAGATACTTACAATTCAACCGATAAGGTCTGTGTGTCTAACTTTTCTTTATTGTATTTTACATGTTTCCAAATAAGTTGTGCACCTAAATATAAATCGTATCAAAGTACAGTGTGCGACAGAAATAGCTTCTACATAAGGATAAGACATTAGTGGCAGTCGTGTGTCTTCATCTGTCTTGGCATTATGTTGGAGGTTTTTCTGTCGCACCCTGTACTTTAACAAAAGCAGAACAAAACAAGAACTTTGGACAGCTTATTAATAATTTTGATACAGATGGACAACTATTTCTTCGAAAATGTCATTACACTTGAGAGTTATTGACTTTTTCCCATATGTAAATAATAACAAGAGCATTAATCCTAATTATAAACACACACACACACATATATATATATATATATATATATATATATATATATATATATATATATATATATATATATATATATATATATTATTTTATGTGTGATTTTATATCTTTTGATGGTTATTTACAGCCAGGAAAAAATTTTTGATTGTAAGAATTTTGTGGAGATAAATATAAATATTTACTGATACAAGTCCTACTAATTAACCCATAGCTAGGAGGGAAAGAGGTAGATTCATAGCTTTCCCGAGGTTATTTGAGCCTAAGTGAATATAAAGAACCTGACTTTAATTGAAACTCAGCTCTCTGATTTCCAGTTCCGAGCCGTTATCCATTAACACCATCTAAGCTTAAAGCTTCATTTAAATATGGTCTTAAATTTTTGACCAGCTAGAATTTAGCCTAATTTCCTAATATTCAAACTTTTCCTATCAAATGCTAAAAGTTTTTAATGTAAATTTTTTCCTTTTCTTTTCATTTTAATTAAGAATTTAATTGAGAATGGCTTATGATTAACACCAGAAATAATACTAACAACAAAGATATCTCAGTTTGGACAGTATACACCTATTTTATATGAAAAATGAAAGTTGAACAAACGTTTTACTGGTTGGGCATCAAAACTGTTTTATCCCAGGTTAACAACAGACAAGATCAAAAGGTTTCAATGGAAATTTTAAACAAATGGAATTCAAATCTTGAAGACTTTCTGGGCCCTGTTTCACTTCACTTTCTTAGTACGATCCTGAAGATGAAGTTCACTTAATAGTTAGCTAAAGATGTATAGGGTCGGGTTCAAGCAATGGCAAACCGCCCAGAATAAAAGCTTAAGGCGTCAGCTCTCCTGAGATGCCAAGGGCATTTTTCTTACTGACTTTTCACAAGAACAAAAACGTGTTTTGAAAAAATTAGTGAAACATTTAGGAAAATGTGCCGTTGAAGACTTCATTAAAAAATATTTGCCACCGCAACAATTCCGCCCCGTTTTCTCCTTTCATCAAAGAGACATTGCAAGAATCATGAAATCATTTGACATCCAGCTTACAATCCTGGTTTTTTCACTTTTTTCTTCTTGATGTTTCATACTTCTCCGTCTTTGTTTTGACAGAATTATTAATTTTCTCTTCTATTTTTTTCTTTTGGCTCATTAACACCATCATCCCAATCGGCCTCTTTCCATCTTCCTTATTTCTTTGATTCCTCTCCTTTAACATCTTCATCTTCATTCATCTACTTTGTTTTTATAAACTTCCTTTTAACCTTCTTCCTTTTATCATGAAGTACCCACATTGTTGTCCCCTCCACTTTATTATAAAACACTCCATCATATCATCATGAAAATGATTGACGACGCTAAACTGAGTCAATTTTTGGCTTCATATTTATTTAACGCTCAAACCTTCCTCAATTTTTTTTCAAACTTTATTTTGCTATTATTTTGATCTTTCATAATCTCGACTCTCGCACTCTTAGTTTTCCGGTGGAATCTGTCTCTAGAGTCAATAACCTCTTTGGTGCCAAATTGTACTATGCAAAAAAAAAAAAAAAAAAAAAAACTCATTTGAGCGAATTACGATTTATTATCTTTGTACTCAAATTCAGTGACTGCACGTAAATTCTAATTTTGTCTCGCTTAATTACATGCGAGTGATGTTGAAAAACACTAATGAATGCAGTTCAGATTAAATTTTGATTGTTAATTTTATTCGTTTGATTTAAGAAACAAAAGATTTTCAAATTTTGTTAACATTTTATTTATTTAGATCTAAAAATAATAGGCATAAGTCATCAGTTTTTCGGAATATAGTAAAAGATTTTTACTCATTAGCAATGTAATAAATCTGATTTTGAACTTTACCGAAAAAATGTCGGCTCAAAATTTTTGACTGGTTAAAGTTTTGTATTCTTAAAATGACTTGCACTTAGAAATGGTACACGCCAGAGAATTCGTCAACGGATCCTTTTTCATTAAAACTGATCGTGATACACAGTATAAAAAGGTATGCTGTGAGATACATTTTTAACTTTATTGCATGTGGCAGTATGGGTTGAATACCTTACTCCAAAGAGGTCGCTAAAATCCAAACTTGGCGTGCAGCAGATTTCGTTAGGACTTGAAAGCTTTTCTCTTTCACGTGAATCAGTCACTTCGAGTTTTCAAGGCATAAACGAATTTTCTATGTAAATTCTACATCTTGTGTATTTCTGCCATTGTATTCACAGTACAGTAATAAAAGTCAGCAACAAATATAAATTCTGAAGATATTTCGTTCTTATGAAATCTCCTCACGCAACAACTTAGTAACAATGTAATTTTTATTATAAAGTTCGTTCATATAGCCCTTTAAAATTTCAATACATCTTGTTAATTTGATATGAAATAAGGACTAATTTGACAAAATATATCAGAGGATGTCTACTACTACAATACCATACTTATGGAATTCGCAATGTAAGCGAGTTCGATATCAATGTGAACATATCAAATATATAGAGAATCAGTTACTTTTACGGAATTTCAGACAAAAATGTTTATTTTGCGCAAAAATATTTTCTTTGTCCATTGTTATATAATGTTCTGTTTGCTTCATGCGAATTGAACTCAGTTGTTTTGTTCGCTAATATTTACGCCATATTTCGGATTTGTTCCATTTTAAATATTTACAAATATACAAATACAGTCCCAGGTGGAAATGCATTTAATTCTGTCCGCCTTCTAATAGACGTGGCAAACAAGACTTGAAATAGTTACAAATATACTACTCTCAAATGGAAACACATTTAATACCACTGTGCGTGTAGTTCACAAATAATATATGTTCTCGGAATGCTATAATTTTCTAGAGGGAGAAAGTACATCGTATTTTCGAATTAAACATTATCTTGAACAATCCGATGAAAAAGAGAAACAGACTTTATTTAGAAAGATCACAGTTGATGAAGAGAATCAACAGAACATTAGAAAAGTCGTTTAAGGTTTTTGTGTCTGGGTGTTTTTGTTTGTTTGTTTTTTGTTTGTAATTAAAACAACGCAGATTACTGAAACTGAATAAAGGAACACATGAAATTGTCAAAGGGTTATCAATTTCAGCAACCGACAACTTGGCAACTCTAAGAAAACGTTATTTAAAAATAAGTCGCGTTTGCAGTAAACATCCAGTGAATACCTTATTTAAATTTCATATTCTCACTTATGTAAATAACTTCGAGGCTGAATTCACCACCCCGGGTATATTATGGAATTACTGAGGTATTCTGTGTACCGGATGCAATATGATTGGTATTTTAATGACCATTTTCTGATGGCATTTTTTCTGGAAGAAAAAGGGTTCTTTTTATTTTATCACGAAATACACTTGACAAGGGCTGAAGCATTGATCGGTCGAAATACTTTATTAACAACATCAATTGTTTGTCTTAATTACGTTTGGTACGCCCTTTCGAATATTATAGAAAATTACCAGCATTTTCCATTACATTCACTTACGTGAAACGTATGAATCCTCTTCTTCTCCGCCCCCCCCCCCCCCCCAGCAGTGGGTAAATAGTACGACAGACCGGGTTCTATAGCCTTGGATAGCAATTGGTCTATCGCAGAAAGAAATGGCAAACTACTGCGGGAAAAATCTGCCTTGTCAGTCATGTATCGAAAGATACATGATCGCCTAAGCGTGTATCACGCATGGCACATAACTGATTGACCAGCATTTTAGTCATCGTATAATTTTCATAAATAAAAATAAATCACTTTTTTTACTGTCTCATAAAACTGTTTTTACGAAGGGAATAAAAAATATATGAAAAATGCAAAATTTTAAATCATTTCGAATTTGTGAATAATAAAATTGGCAAGTGTTGAAATCGTTATTCATTCCTAAATCTTGATTCCATATTTTGCAAGATTATTTATATATATTCTGAAAGATTTCAGAGTTTAGCCGCTAGTCTACACAAGCCAGGTATAATGTTTTGTGAAGAACAATCACTTGCCGGGAATTTTGCAAGTACGCTTCGAGATATTTTGGTTAAAATGTTTTAATAATAGTGATGATATTTTAATTGTCACTATCTCAAAATAAAAGAAATAATTTTAACCCTTACAGCAGCCATTTGCGTTCTACCACTTCGTCCCCAGCCCCTCAACCTCCGACGTCTTCCACTTTGGGTTGAGGTGTCCACTCGGGCCTTACGCTCCCTGAGTACCCGTAGATTATTTCGACCGGTCAACTGGTCAAGTCCTGCTCGCTGCCCACGCTGTGTTCGTTTTTAGATCCAGTAAGCGGGGTGCTGTCCATACGTTCACGGTCGACTGGGGATGTGGACACGGCTGTGAGAGTTGGCGCTAGGAAGTTTAGAATGTGCCAAAATAAAACAAGAAATAATATCTACAGAAGCCAGACAACAATGGGGGAAATATTGATGTCTTTTATATAAGAAGATAATATTAGAACAGAGGTTACAGGGAGAATAAAAACATTTAACATAAATGAGAAAAGAAAAAGAAAAAGACACAATGCATCCAGCGAATTCCCAACAAAGAGAGGGTTTGTGCGTGATAAACGCGTATTGAATCGCCTGGGGTAGGTTTATGACTAGTAGTCCAGTCTCATACTCATCTCTCGTGACTCTCTCGACGACGGTCTCGTTCTCCGAGTCTCTCTCCCGTCTTTTTGTAGCACTGCAACCCGTAATGGTCGCCTGCGGGTGCTCACGCACGTGACAACGATGTGCCGACCGATCGCGGTCTCTCCCGTCTCTCTCTTCCGTCTTGCTCGACCGTCTGCTTCCCTTTCAGCATAACTACGCTGGTTTATATAGATAAATCTGTTTGATCATGAATCGACCCTTGGCCCGGCACGCGATTATCATGAGTGCCAAAAACTATCCCTTGACATGTAAACCGATTCACCAATTATTTACCACGAGTTCTTCTCGCTTCCCCAAAATTATACTTTGGGATATCTAAACATTGATTCAATCTTTTAATCAAAACAAATACTGTTAAACAGAACCAAATATCTCGTAGCCTGAGTAAGCTCTATTTCAATTTTTAACCGATGAATTTTATTTAGATCATTTTTTTCATTGTATTTTCTAATGACCCAGATTTAAAACATCGCCTCCTGCCTGAGATCGTTTTCTCATCGGTAAACACACATCTTAACCCAAATTGTACTTTATATATAAACACCATTTCCACTTCCAGTCAATAAAAGTTATATTTGCGTGTGTGCATTCATGTGAGTGTGTAGTGTATACCTCTCTCTCTGTTACAGCGCCATGCTTTTTTGCAAGCTTAAAAACAGAATTATGTAATTTCACGCTTTTGTGATCAAAATAAAAGATTCCGCTCAAATCACCAAGAAACATTTAAAATTGTGAATTGAAATATTTTTTTAAAAAAGGAAAAGACTGACGCGACAACAATAAAAACGAAGATGAAACAAAATTAGTCAATTCAATGAAGCGAACGGTTAATGTTTGAAATATGATAGGTTGGAGCTACACAATCTTTAAAAATGCGAATATACACACTGATAAAAAAATATACACATTGATAATAAACGGGAATCGAACGTAACCTTGAAATGAAAACTGAATTGTAGAAAATCCCAGAATTAATGAAGATGAATAAATGCCTTATTTATCGTCAGATGCTGCCATCTTGTCATGTTTTCTTATTAATCTTACGTGACATTTTAAAGTTCTGTCTAAAGACAAAGGTTTCGAAATGCATTATAAAGTTTGTTCAAAAGAAGGCACGGAGTACCACGACACAGTTTTAGAGTTACAATAAAAAATTGCAACTTTAAATACAATCTTATCTACGTACAAAGAAACTGTTTTATTATTTAAACATCTTTAAATTTGTTATCAAATCATCTTTTCTTCTTTTGATACAATTGCTTGAAATTTTATACTTTAAAATTCGTTGGTTATAGTAAAGCAACAGATAGTTGGAAATAAAAATTATTCGGGTGACGTATATTACAACGTCATCAAAACTTTCGTGCCTTATTTATTTGTTTATTCTAAAAGTTTTTTTTTAATATTTCTACACAAACAGAATATTTAATTGACAGAGCGATCAAATATAATTGCAATCATAAGTTCATCCATACATGATTATACAAGTCAAATTTTCACAAAATTGTTTTAAAACAACTGTGTTAATAGAACTATTTAGATATACTTATATTTATATGATAGATATACGATGGGAATATCAGCATGTATCATATTTTATTAGAAATATTTTAATAACTTATGTGGTTGAGAATGATTTTCTCATGTAACTTGAAGTTTTTTATATTTATATATAAATATACGTAATACTATGGCTATTGATACTTTTTTAATTTCAGATAGATAAATATTGTCAAAGAGAAACGACATATTTCTAACATTTCAAAAGAGATAAGAGAACAATAAAAAAACATTGGTAAGATAAGAGACTGATTTTAAGAATGTCATAAGTGTTGAAACTTGGATAAGCATGGAATAATAATAATACAACACAAAATGTACGTTAACAAAATGTATTGAAACAAGGAAAAGGTACACAATATTTACAGTTAGTTTTGGTATATTCTTGGGAAGACTGTTCCTGCATAATGGGTTGACTAAATCGCAGTCGGGCAGAGTCTCTGGATTGCATCTTCTTCTAACTACCATCTTACTCTCTGGTCTTCCGGTACCAACCCATATTTATATGGTCGGTACTCCACTTATGTAAATTAGGTGTATCGTACACAACAATAAGAGATTTGAAGAAAATTGAAGGTCGAATTAAGAAAGAAAATTAAATCAACTTCAAGAAAATATTTGAAGAAACTGTAAACATAAAATGTTTAGAATACCAAGAACATTGACTAAATATATGAAAGTAACCAAACTACCATATTTAGGTAAACATCACAAGAAGAAACATGCAAAGTACACGAAAATTGATTTTACAACAGTAATTTTTACTGATGAATATGATGATACATTGGATGAACCTGGTGACTGAATGAGAGTTTGGGTGATTTAAGGAATAGTCAACCAAAGACTAACAGGAAGAAGAATAATGCTCTGTAACAGATTGTAAACAGTAAAATTTATAGGTCCCTTCAGAGTTAATGATGATGTTAAGATAAATATATGAAATTATTGAATGGTCCATGCCATAACAAATAAAGATTAAGCTAATGACTATATTCATGCAAGCAAACGTTATTGTACAGAAACACTAAATTAATGGAATGTCACCCCCAACGATCCAACTGAAGGTTATCATTAAAAAACTGTGGTCACTAATGCTAATTTTGAAACAGTAGAAAAGCTAATAAAATCAATGTATGGAAAACTGATAAAAGTTATAGAATATCAAGAAACGTATGTTAACATGCAGATTAATGCATTATGGGAGATTATCTTATAAAAATATGTGTTTTTCAGGCTTATATCTTTTGGAATTATTTTTTAAATAGCAATTTACGTTGTATTCATTTTTATTTGTAACAAAAAATATCATCTCCAAAATAAGTGATTATCAATATTTTTAAATCAAAGATATTATACCAAGTCAGATTTTATTATGCAAGTCAATATTTTTGCAATTAACCAGGCGATGTTGTAAAATCTTAATGGAATACCTTCATTTATATGAACAATATATGTTGGGTTTCAAATTATAATATCGATCATAGATAGGTTGATAGTTTTGAGATAATTATATATGAAAATAATGTGATAATTCAGTTGTACATTTTACACGTGATTTTCTGACACTAAACATATACATACATAGCTGTAGTTCATATATATATATATATATATATATATATATATATATTGTTGTTGTTGTTGTTTTAAAATATTAGAAAGATAAATGATAAAACAAATTGACTAGTAGTAAAAACGAAGCAAAATAACGTTATAGCTGGTAACAAAATTGAAATTACATTACTTTACAATTAATAAATAAGAAATTGTTTTTAAAGGAATAAATTTCATACCAAAATCTTGTTAAAAGAATCTTTGAATAATAATAATAATAATAATAATAATAGATAAAGAAATCGGCGATAATAAGCCACTAGTCAAAGATAAACAAAATAAACATTACAAAAATTATTTTCTCTAATTCCGAAAATTACGACCACTTTTGTAAAAACAACAGAGAAATAGATGTTACGCTTAGATATAAAAAGTTTAGATTCATTCATGCTACTATATAATTAATTTAACAAATACAATACATAATTAAATGTTCTTAATATGTATAACGCTTAGCGAGAAATTACACTTACGAAATAACAATTATTTTAAAATATAAGAAAAATCGTTGTAAAACTCGGCTAAAGATAAACAAATATGAACAAAAAATTATAAAATATGTATATAAATACTATAAAATGATTAACATAACTAATATTATAATTTATTATAATAATTTTCTCTTATACTTATAATAATTTATACTTTAGTATATATAGCAATATATTGCACATTGTTGACGATCTGTTTACTACGACATCCAGTGTAATATATATATATATATGTGTGTGTGTGTGTGTGTGTGTGTGTGTGTGTGTGTGTGTGTGTGTGTGTGTGTGTGTGTGTGTGTGTGTGTGTTTTATGCTTGTAGGAGCAGTGGGTAGAAGTGGTACCTTTGTTACTCGCCTGTGGCATGTTATTAATATGGACGGGCAACACTGGTCTTCACCCATACCCCTAAATCTCCACGCGCCAAAACCGCTTCAGCAGGCGGGCTAAATCACGTGAAATTACCATCGAAAGGCGCTGCACTCTTCTGTGCACTAGTAGTATAACTCCGGGATAATAAAACCAGAGTGTTTTTCATTGTGTTCGTGGCAAATATTTGCACCAACCCCTTGTTATCAGCACTTCCAATAAGTGTGGCTGGTTCTACACAAGCCTACACCACTATAAACAAATCTTCTGTATGGATATTCTGCAGTTCAGTTCTGCGTTCCTTCTTTGCTATTCCACCTGAGCAACAAGTCCACTGGAGAGAGAGTTAAGGCGACGGGGACAGGTACAGGTTAGTACTGGAAGTCTCTAGCTGGCTCTCCCGCAATGGTGATCATGGGGTGATGGCCATTCTTGCAAAAAATCCTGAGCAATTGGCTCTTTTCACAACACTTTCTATCTTTCAGACCATGCTCTACTACGCAGCAAATCATCCTTTCGACTCGTATGCATGAAACCTCTTGTTAGCACTATCGTTCCTAAACGAATAAATATTTCATCCATGAGTTTTGATGTTAAGAAGAAAGAACTTTCTGACACAGTGGATTCGAGGCTTAAATCAGTTGTGATCTCAGAAGACATTGAATCCGCCTGGAAATCTCTCAGAGTTGCCATTGAAGTCCTAGGACTTCCCATAAGGAAGCATCAGGACTGGTTCAATGTAAATGATGCTCACGTTCAACGTCTCATTGAGAAGATGCACGATTCGCATAAAATATTAATAAACAACAAAAATTGTCCAAAAAAGCGCATTGTAAGCGGGAAGTGCAAAATGCTCCAAAAAAAAAGATTTTCAGAAACCTTCGATGTAACAAATGGCACAAAACAAGGTTGTGTAATGTCTTCTGTACTTTTCGCTGGTTTTTTTAGGTCAAACTACACCATGCATTTAGTGATCTTAACATGAGTGTGAAATTTGAATTCCGCGCAAGTGGCGGCCTCTTTAGCCATCAACGTTTTAAAGCAAACTCGCTGACTCGAGCAACCATTATTCATGATCTTTTGTTTGCTGATGATGCTGATGATGCTGCGATCATGGCCAACTCAATCGTAGAAGCTCAAGTACTCGTCAATCGTTTTCCTACCGTTTGCAATGCATTCGGATAAGTATTAATAAAACAGACGTTGTCCATCAACCAAGGCCTACACCTAAGCAGATCAGGGGTATAAAACAAAAACCACCTGCCCATAGCTCTGACGCGTTTCGTCCTCTGATGGAATTTATCAAGGCAACAAGTAATTATAAACAAAAGTAAAAATGTTAATCTTTAAAAATTCTTAAATTTAAGAAATGCTCACAAATATTCATGATGCTAACTGAAAAACCTCGGTAAATTATGGAAGATGCTAAGTGACGTAATCTAATATCTAATAAACAAAAGTGAGTAAATGATCTTGTTGAAATTTTTTATAATGTAAATAATACGTATATTATTTTAGTTTGTGTTTAATTTATGAATTATATATTTTAAATAAAAGGTGCTTATGAATTTAACCTTTTTCTTTTAATTTTTAACATTTTTATAGTCATGTATGTTGGCGCATGTTTTCAAGACTTTATAACGACATTGAGTTTTTAAATCAACTCCCCATCAGCGTCTAATAGTTCTTAAATTTTTTATTCTAAATCCGCCAAAAACATAGTGTCGTCTTCGTAGCGTGTGTTGTCAAAATCTATTAAAAAGCGAAGAAGGTTCGTTACCGATTATAGAATCATTTCATTTTACAGGTCAGTTAAATCCGGTAAGAAAGCACATCCTTGAACATGAACATAGCATTTTTGCCCTAAAGTTATGAACAAGGCCATGTTACTTATCGATGATCGTTTGCATCTGCTTTCTTTGGCAACGCTTCAAAGACTGATTTCTGGCTGATTTATTGTATTTTGCTGTCGTCATATATTTTGTTTATCACTTTGATAAACTTACAAATTCTCAAATCATCTTAGATTGTTTGCATCTGACAACCTAGTCTGATCCAGTGTTCATCTTTGTCTTGTACAGTACTGACCTAAACTAAGATTTTAGTACTATAGGCCAGTACATACTTTTATTTATTGTAGGTTTTTCTCTTCTGTCCATGGGAAAGCTCTCCTATGTTGACGGGAAGTTGACAGAAGCAAAATAAAATATGGTCAACCGTACAATACAACTTGAGATAAACGACTCGAACGAGCAGGAATTATGATTTCTCATCCATACAACTAATTTAGGAAAAAATCGATCTTGAAAAGCTCAAAGTGATCAATAAATGATATCAGTAAATAAGATATTTGCTTTCCTTTTCTTACCGGTGTGTTTTTGGGGCTTTCCATTTATCGATATTGGTTTTACTACATTAGTAAGTGCGGTTTACTCAACAACAAACTTGACAATGGTGAGTATAAGCAGTTACAATTCAATGGTTCAATAAAAAATATATTTTCTATTGTATGGAGTTCGAAGAGAGAGGGGTGTAATCAACCTCCCTTGTCGCCTACACGTAAGAATGAAATTCAACAAATTTCATTTTTAAACTTGTATTATAGTTGTTCACTTTTCCAAATAGATTAGCTTCGAAGAGTCAGCATTTGGATAGGATCAATTGTGTCTGCCTTCGACAAAGACACGTCAAAATAGAGCTTGTCTCGCCACTAGAGTCTGTCTCTCAGGCAGCACATCACAATTGCAGTAACGGAGTAATCCAGTAATACATTTTATCAACACGTAGGTGTGTAAGGCCCAAAATTTAACTTAAAATTTTGTCATATTTTCTGAAATGAGAAAACTCATAAATATCGTCTTAACTCTAAAGATAAAATTTGTAAAAATGGTTATTGCCATTATCAATTATAGGACTGAATTCAATGTAGTTTTAAGATCAAAATTCTTTCTTATACATTTATACACACGTATATAAACGCTGGCAGCTGGTGTACAAAATCATTAAGTTGAGAATCTAAGAGATTGGCGCTTAACAATCTTTAAAAATATGCCAATATGCACAGATGGAAGACATATATAAGGTTTATATTTCTTTTGAATTATAAGTTATTGTGGGAAATACCTAAATCAATGCGAGATTGAATGGAAGATGGTGAATAAGTATATCCCTATATCTATGCATTTATTCTGTTAAATAATTTACCACAAAAGATACGTTACGATATTTCCGTAAATCTCTTCTAACATTCTGTGTAATTTGGGTAACTTGAAATAATGCTAACGATATTGGGTTATGGTGTATTTTGTAATTAATAATTATTATTTAAAATAAAGTATTAAATTTATTATTAAGTTAAATATCTAAGCAATTTTGTTAACATAAATATTTATTTATTTATTGTAATTATTTCATCTGATCTATGCAAAATGACTGATGAAGTTTTTAATTTCTTAAAATTTAAAACTCATAATTTAAAGTTTAAATTAAGTTATGTTTTCACCAGATTGTTTTTTAATGTTGAAAAGCTAAATATCCTGAACCAAGAGCTCCAAGGAAATGACTCCACTCTGTTTTCCAACAAGGAGTTAATTAAGGCATTTAACGGGAAACTAAATCTGTTCTGGTTGAACTTTGGGAGACGGGAGTTTGCACAGTTTTCTTCCTTAGCAACATATACCTTGCAGTGCAGTGTATGTCGATCATTTGAAGCAGTTACATAATGATATGAAAACTCACTTCTCTGATCTACTTCAAATGACAGTGATTTGTGGATCCCTTTATTGCTGATGCTTCTATCACCCTACAAGAAAGTTTCATTGAACTTCAAAATAACACAGCAGCTCAAGTGAGGCTCAAGTGAGGTTCAAGTGAGGTTCAAGTGAGGTTCAAGTGTGGAGGATCACCAGAAACTGTGAACGAATGAAGATATGCATAAGAATCACCCAACTACTCTAGAAAGATATGAAGTTGCTCTTACTCGCTTTTCTCACATCTTACTTGGTTAAGTTTGGTTTCATTCGGATAATTCATCTGCTGTCAAAGACTCAAAACCGTTTTGACGTAGAAAAAAAAGAAGATTTACGTTTCTTTCTGACGGCTTTCAGGGCCAATCATTGACAATTTGGCAGCCCTGCACCAGTCACATACAAGATAGAGCTGATGGTACATGCAATTTGTGTTTTGTAAATAAATGAGTTTATTCAAATAAAATATTTATCCAAATAATATTATTCTTTGATTTACAACTGGAGTTAGTGTTTTGATGCCATAGTAATATCTAAAATACAACCTTTAATATTCTTACTTCCCGAGATGTATTAAGTTGAGAATCGGGACGGGAGGGAGAAGCGGGGGATAGGAACTCAAGTTGGCATGAAGGGCCATAAAGAACTCGCATTAGATTGAGGGGGGCACGACCAGAATAAGGTTGAGAAACATTGTCCTAAATGATGAAACGCATCACAAGAAAACTTTTTTATACTTGTTTCGTAATATTGCTCCTGATATATAAAATATATATCATTTGGGTAAATATATATATATATATATATATATATATATATATATATATATATATATGTGTGTGTGTGTGTGTGTGTGTGTGTGTGTGTGTGAGAGAGAGAGAGAGAGAGTGAATGAAAAGACAAAAGGAAAACTATACTTAGTATTTATGCGACGTGTTTCCTCCTCTGACGGACTTTATCAAGGCAAATGTAATGATATTTTTTTGCAACAAGTATATATTTGATAGTTACTCTTTTTTTTTTAATTTAAGAAGGCTCATAAATATTCATCAGGTTAACTGAAAAAATTGTGTGTTCGAAACTAGATTACGTCACATAGCATTGTCGAAAGGATTTTTTTTAAATCACTTCACTTTATCCACAATGCAAAGAAAAAGATACAAAAATATGACTGCAGCAAACATAACATTATCCGCAATAATAAACTAAACAAAAACAGATGCAAAATACTACCTACCAATCGTATAACATTATCCAAAATACCTTAACCCATCTAAACAACATCCAAAACCATCATGAATATAATCATATCTAAAAACACCCATCTCAATAATACTCAAAATCAGACATATATTAAATAAATTGCATAAACTATTCTTCATAATACATTGGGGAAACATACAGAAATTAAAAAAAAAACGTGTCTATGAACAAAAAAGAGACCTTATGAACAGCAATTTAACAAATGCACTAATCATACACAGAAATAAATTCGACGACAATTTTTATC
This sequence comes from Acanthosepion pharaonis, assembly GCA_903632075.3. Taxonomy (NCBI): domain Eukaryota; kingdom Metazoa; phylum Mollusca; class Cephalopoda; order Sepiida; family Sepiidae; genus Acanthosepion; species Acanthosepion pharaonis. Next base: position 425,778 of record CAHIKZ030005501.1, on the reverse strand, counting down.
TAAAGAATGCCACAGTCAACAAAGAGAAATTAACTCAATCAGAAGGAAAAATCCTCGTGAGTGCCGCCATTGAATATTATCAAAATATCTATCTACGCTCCGATTTCTTCCAAATCCCACCTTTCCTGAAGGAATTACTACTTTCCCAAGCCAACATACACAACAAATATGTTAAAAATCAAAAGAAAACGGCCGAATCCATCATTTCAACATTTAGAGATGTATAATACAAAAAAAAATCTTTTTCGAGTATATAAATGACGTAATCTAAGGTCTAAATGCCTATACATTAACTTAACCTGTTATATATTTATGAGCGTCTTTGAATTTAAAAATTTCCTTTCCAAGATGCTATATGACGTAATCTAGGTTCTAACATCTAAACTTTTCAGTTAACCTTATTTATGAGCGTACTTAAATTTAAAAAAAAAATATGTAAATGTCAAATGTATCAAGTGCCATACGCGATACACACTTGGGTGATCATGTATCTTTCGATACAGGACTGACGAAGCAGATTTTTACCTGCTGTAGGTTGCCATTTCTTTCTGCGGTAGACTGGCTGCCAAACAAAGCTAAAGAATCCAGTCTGTCCTGTTATACAACTCATATATTGGGGAAGGAGAGATGTATTCATGCCTTTACCAAGTGTATTTGTGCGTAATTGAATCTAAAAAACTCGACTGGAATTCGAACTCTGCTCTCCGAGTTCTCACTCCGAGCCGATATCCATTACACCATAAACTTGTTGCAAAATTTTGGCCACTATATTTGCACA